>OX463856.1:18467559-18693559 GCA_949825065.1 Odontocerum albicorne
CTTGATTTGGTCTGGTAATCGGCCTTCCAGAGTGGACACCGATTTTGAGTGTCATATCACGATAAGGTTTTTGAAACCACGACCGCTTTCTGTATCGTTGTCATACTGTATTTTTGTTTTTTAATGTGTCGCATTTTTGCGGTAATAAAAAATTATCAAATACCAGAAAAATTACTCATTTTCTTACATCTTCAAAACTTGGGTAATCTATTGTTGGAATATGCTAAACTGTTACCTTTCATAATAATATACATTCAGCACGTTTGGAAGAAAATTTTGATCTAACGACATCTATCAAATAAATACGAGACTGCTTTCCGGACAGCGCATAACAATGCTTAACAAATCAGAGAGCTACATCCGCTTATGAGACTTGACAACTTTCTGTTAAAACGTTCTTCGGTTAATATTTAATAATATAACATCGCCTTAAACGTTCCCTTATTTAGGTTTATGCTGTTAATACAATTATAATTAATAATCCTCACCAAATAAAAAATAAAAAGGGATCGTGATTAAAATAATGAAATTTACTCGGCGCAATTATTTCAAAACTGGTCAACGGTATATCAAAAAATAGATTATTTTCTTATTACGCAAATAGTGCTTGCTATTCGTTGTAAACCGTTTAGTGGCTGTGTAATCAAGTCGTTAATTTAGTTAAATCAAAATAAATTTATAACGTGGCCGACACTCTTTTGGTTAGCCGAAGTGTTAATCATGATTATTCGTGTTATAACAGAACGCCCACGTCAAAATAACAAATTGTAGTGAAATGGGCAATAAAAATATAAATCCAATTTATTTTGAACCGATTATTTCAGAACTTTACCTCAAGGGCGCTTGATAACTGTGGTAGCCCTTTTCGAAATATTAATTACTAGGTAACCAGCAATTACCAGTGTCGGCGCTTCTTTAATCTGGTGCATTGGTTTTCAATCTGTAAATCACTGACTTTAAAAGTTCTTGTTAATTATCTTGTCAAAATATTGTTTTAAGAAATATTGAGGAAGTGAGTTTCACGGAAGTGCGAGTTTATGCACAGTTAACTTAAATACAATATGTTATGATAATGGATACTCGAAAGCTACTGGATTTTGGGACAGAAAATTTAAAAAAAACTTTCAAATGTGCCTCATTCAAGAGTTGTAAATATATCTATCTATATTTCCATCTATGGAGTAAGATGAAAGTAATATTTCTATCGTTAAAATGCATACGTACTTACTCGTAGAGAGTTCATGAGAGAGATATTCAGTGTTACTGTAAGTTATAAAATACATTCAATGTTTTAGATCGCCCTTGAGGAGAGTTTGCTCTCTGAACGTCATTGTACAAATTATCCTTTAATTATTATTATTTTACGTCGCCAACTCATCTCAATTACTAAAAAATCCTTTTCGACACTGAGTTATGTGGATTTCGTCTGATGAAAGGTAATGATATTCCCTATTTTGAAGCATGTTGAGATCATTCACAAGCTGGAGATTTTCAACAGAGGACCAATTCGATTGCCATCACCAAGTATCTGGTGACTTCACATTCCTTTCAGTACATCATTGTACCTTGATCCAAAAAGGTCGTCGAGATCTAAGGTGAGTCGGAGAAGGGCAGGGAACAATGTCGTGTATTGATAGCGTGTCATTTAGACACACCTTCAGGTACTCACTCATTAATGCATTTTTTGCGTTGTAGATTAGTATCATTGAAAACAGCAGGTTTGCAAAAACCTGCTGCCTCCTAATGTATGATATTTAGGACATAAATAATAAGATATTGAAGGAAATTAAAATACAATCATGTACAATCATCAAATTCATGTTTTAAAGTGATTTGATAAAAAAATTTCAAGATTAAAAAAAGGCTGTTCAGTGATACAGGAGGCGACAGAAATAAGTTCTTGTTGCTTTGTAAAACTTTATTTTACAGTCTGATAGGACAAAACAATTTTTTTTTAATTGTATCATTTAAATACCAACCTCAACTTTTTATACACGTCTGAATTATTTTTACCCCCCCCCCCAGTTTAGCATATCTCTCCTAGTAATTTTAGGTAGTATTGTCTCGATTTCGTGTCGGATAGCGGCTTTGAGCCTGACAAGACGCTCTGCGGTAGACTTAGTCACGTTCATGAAGTCCCTTAACGACTATCATTTTGTACGGGAAAAATTGAAGGTCTGCGTGGAAAATTCGTCATACATTCTGATCAGATATTCCTATAGCCACAGCATTCTTATGGGCTGAACTTCGTGGAGATTGGGTAGCAGCATGTATCACTGATGGACATTTTGTGGTGTTCAATTGCTGAGAGGTCTACTAGACGGCATATTTTTCAAAGCCATGGATCTGAAATTTGCAGCCCATTACAATATGGTCTCCTGTCAGGAACTATAGCGTTTCAACATAACCTGAAGTGCGTATGAAATGATAGCAAATTTTCGGTCACAGAATCGGTTTTTTAAAAATAAGTTTCAATCACAAATGCACTATTCCATGTTATAAAAAGCGCTAAAATTGTAAGATATGCGCTACTCAAACACTTAATTTTCCCCGCTCCATACGCCTGAACAGCAACGGTGGCAAACCTGGAAAGTATTTCTCTCGCACTCTATATTTGTGTACTAAGATGCAACAACTCATTATTGTTATGATCATATAGATGCAAGAGTACAAGACAAACATAACTTCTGGATTCCTCTCTTTTACTGCTACGAGTATATCGATATATTATATGATTATAAATGGGATTTCTCCATTGCATCCTTCAAATCTATGTAAATCTTTGAGGTCGACTTCGTCTTCATTGAATAAATTGATTGTTCTTATCCGATCCAATAGGGCGGAGTATTATAATAAAGCTTTTGCCGTTGCTGGTCCTGTGGCGTGGTATGATCTACTTCGAAGCATAAGTTATATGGTTGGCGTATGAAGCTTTAGGAAGCACTCGACGACAATCCTCTTTGGGAAGTATTATCAAAATTTATGATTACATGTGAACACTATATAGGTACATATACACTACACTACACCTAAAGTCGAATGTGTTACTATAACATTTTGGAAGATCTACGAATGTTTCTTTGTAGTTTGTACACCCTTAGTAAGTTTTTCGGTTTATTTACCAAATATATTTTTCTAAACAAGTGTTAATATGCGGGGAAGTACCTAATCTAATGGCTGCAGCCACCATCTTCCTATCTTTAAACTCTACTTATTTATATTTATTTTGTAATCTTTTTAACTGTCAAAAATAGTTTATCAAATCCAGAGTTAGAATACTCTTGAGGAGAGTCTGTGCTTTCAATGGCGCTATAACATTTTTCCTTTTTAATTTATTATAGAGCCACATAGCGACTTTTAAAAAAATATTATTATTATTATGGAGTAACATTTGGTAGCGTGACTGGATGGTCAGCGAATATTTAAGTGTGACACCTACGTTAAGTATGTTATATACGTCTATTATGTTACGAAATGCTATGCTATTTCTTTTACTCGTAAATCTATACCTATTGAATTTAACTACATGCTTAAGGGTCAACCAGTCAAAATAGTAAACGAGATACGAGATCTAGGCGTAATTCACGACTCGAAACTTATATACGACAAGCATATTGATGACATAGCAAATAGGACCAACAAGTCTCTTGGATTTATAAAAAGATCTTGTTCTCAATTCTCTAGCATTAAAGTGATCAAAACATTGTACTGCACTTACGTCCGTAGCATACTCGAATATGGCTCACAAATATGAAACCCCCAGTACGATATATATATTAACAGGCTAGAATCAATCCAACGTAGATTTGTCAAATATCTTCAATTTAAATGCAAAGAATACGACAACGATTACGAGGGCAGATGCAAGCGACAACACCTCCTACCACTTCGCGAAAGACGGAAATTAGCCGATATTATATTATTAACGAAAATAGCACAATATCACATTGCTGCCCCAGAATTACTCTCAAACATAAACCTTAATGTCCCCAGAATCTCCGCAAGACATACTAAATGGCTGAACATCCCCTTTAGTGCGACCAGATACAGACAAAATTCATTCTTTGTAAGAGCATCTAACTTCGTAAACAACCTGGAAGACTTCCCGGAATTCGATTGATTTAACTCTTCTACGAACTCGATTAGATTGCGCATATACGGGAACTGGTTTGGTGTGGATCTCTGACTGTCTCATCCCTGACTGTCTCCTAGTTAACAATTTTCAACATTACTTAAAGCCTATCTACTACCTTCTTACCAATCTCCTAACATAACTAAGTGTACACATTGAAACCATATGCGAAAATTGTTAAATGGTGTTTCGAAACCCATAGATCAGTAATAATACCGACATAAACACTGTATGTTTTCCTAATAAAAAAATAATAAAAAAATATTATTATGTAGTAACATTTGGCAGCGCGACTGGATGGTCAGTGAATATATTATTATTATGGAGTAACGTTTCGCAGCGTGACTGGATGGTCAGCGAATATATTATTATTATGGAGTAACGTTTGGCAGCGTGACTGGATGGTCAGCGAATATTTAAGTGTGACATCTACGTTATATATTGTATGTTATGTTATATACGTATATTTGATACAATACGACGGGGAACTGTTCCATAATTTTATTGGAATTGCGAGGGGATACTCGACTTCGAGGCCCAGAAACGACGATGGCAATATCGACACGTCTACACATTAAACCTCACCTATTATTTAGTTGTTGCATTTCTTAGTTTGAGTTATGAAACCTACATACATCCTAAAACAATTTAAAGAGTTTGGTGCAACCAAGTCACGATACTTGATAAAGAAACATAATAATAATAAGATTAAAAACAATCTATAAAATGAGTCTGGCTCAATCAAAACTAGACTCAAAAGTGACGCCTACAGCGAAAGGTAAAATGTGACAGAGTGTTTCTAACATTGCTATTATTTTAAACTATGAAGCAAGACTATTCCCTGTCTAGTTTAGCAGGGCGTGAACGAGACCAAGAAGAAGCGTGACCAACAACGCCCTTGAGCATACGGCCGGATCTTGTGTCATCCATCTGGTGTTCCTCTTTGAAGAGTTGATTACCGACAGTTAATCACTTCACGGGATTAATCGTGTCAATAGAATTTTGAATTGCTTTTTCAAGTGAACGATGTCTAAGGTTAAATGTTTCTCTCAGGTTCTATAATTTTATTTTGCATAATCGTGTTTGTTTTATATTTCTTATTAAAAATATAATATTTTAACTTTGCATTTAATTATTTTACTTTTTTTATTTATCATACTTCTTCTTCCAAAGAATTCATGGGTGGTGCAAAAAGATAACCTGATGCAGAGGCACGGCCTTGGGGACGTAGTCCGGGACAGAAGAGCATACAACCTGAGGACGAGGAGAGCTGACCCCAACAGTCTTCGCAGACAGTGAGTTGGGATGGAGCCAGGGAGAAGATACTTCTTCTTCTTCCCAGTGTCATGCCAGGTCCCCACAACGTTGAATATCACCTGAGAGTAGACATCTTTGTCCCCGGCAGCCCGAAAAAGATCCCTGACGCTCCTTATACCAGTCCAATCACGTTTATTGCGGAGCCAGGAGATTTGCCTCCTGCCAACACCTCTATTTTACCTTGGATGATCAGGTGCAGTAATTTGAAATTTATCATACACCATTCAAAATTTGCATAGTTTTGATAGAAAGACGAAGCGTCGAGTATAAGTTCATAACGATACTAAAAATGCTCTGTTTTGAGGATTTAGATAATCGTTCGTTCACTAGGCAAGACCTATGGCGACTTTGTTAGCCAAAAAATACATATATTAGACCTAAACACTTTAATACTCAGCTGAACCATTCATACTCTGCGTTTATATCTTTACACACACTTTAATCACAAGTGATAGCTTTTGATTAAAGTGTGTGTAATACTCGTATATAAACGCACACACAATTTTTCAACCGCATCACAATAATTACACACTATATTTACATGTCATTCATTCACATGGCTCTATATGGAGACCTTAAAAAACTCCTTTCTCCTCGGTTTTCCCGTGTTAAAGAGTTTGTTACAATTTTTTTTATTTGAAGGTGTGACATTATAAAAATATCCACTCTCCATCAGTAAGGCATTGTAAATTGTTGGAGTAAGGAACTAACTACAAATATTATATGAACGCGAGGGGTCGGAATTAGATTTAGTGCCTTATCTCTTCCTCTATGATTATGCTCTAACGTTCCATTCTACTCAACATAATTATAAATTGGCTTTCCATTTAAGTAGGTAAGTATTTGATATTTTTTCCTGCCTAAGAAGAATTTCCTCCATAGAATGGAGGCGTGATCACTGAACCAGGAAATATCAGGAAGGACCGAGGTTTTATGATGTGGTTCTAAAGAAGTATCTTCAAAACTCCCTGGACAAATCGTGTTACAAATGTGGAAGTGTTCGCGAATATGAATTAGTACCAAGAACTATTGGAAACTGTGAACGTTTGCAAGTTGTTGTTTCTTAGTTACACGGTGAGAGACGTAAGCTTCATTATAACACAGCTGATCATCCAAGGAAAAATAAATGGTGAACGTGACTGAAGAAATTGTCACATCGTGTGATTAAACGGGAATAGTTTGGGTGCAGTTCTATTAAATTGTTTAAGGCTGCAGTAAACTAGATAAAAATGTGATGGTAACTAACATCGGATATGACACGGCATCTCAAGAAGAAACTTATATAGGCACAGTTTGTCAAAGAGTCGAGCACTTCGATAAGAAAAGACGATATTAAATACAAACAAACTGATGGGTAAACATGGTAAAGTCTTTTGATAATAAATTGAGGGTTGCACTTCAGAATACAAGGAATTCCTAAAATGTCGAGCAATTAAAATAAAATGGTCAGTGATTTATGCACCGCGTTTGGCTTTATGAATGTGCTTTTCTGATTTCATTGAAAAATTGTTTTAAGACTGAATTTTCTTTTGAAATACCTTACATAGTTAAATACGATGAATGATCATTTTTGAGAATAATTGTGATATCCAATAGTCTCAAACAATTTAGTTAAAAAAACAAATGAATCTATGATGCATTCAAAATACAGGCCAAATAGTTGGATTATGCAAATACGTCATTAAAATAGTTGGACTATGCAAATACGTCATACAAAATAGTAGGACTATGCAAAGACGTCATACAAAATAGTAGGACTATGCAAATACGTCATACAAAATACTAGGACTATCAAAGACGTCATACAAAATAGTACGACTATGCAAAGACGTCATACAAAATAGTAGGACTATGCAAAGACGTCATACAAAATAGTAGGACTATGCATGCAAAGACGTCATACAAAATAGTAGGACTATGCAAAGACGTCATCTTCTATTTAAGAACTATGCATCAAATAGTTGAATACCTTTTTAGTTATATCAGTGGGAAAGTGTATAATAATATTTCACTGCCATTGTAGTTCGGCTCGTAACGTTTTGTTTCTTATCACGAACAGATATATCATATATTAATAAATGCCGTTTGAGTTACAGCCATGAAATCTTTAAATTGCGTTTTTAGAACTTTTGTTTTTTCTTTATATAATTATACACAGACACCTAGATGTAAAACACTACACCACGAAATCTTTAATAATTGACTCTCTCTGTCGATACGGACGAGACTATGAAAGCTTGACTGTATTTGGCACACAACTCTCTGATATGAGGTTATTTATTTTAATTATTTATTTAAAATGAGAAGGAAATAAACAATAATAACATAGCAGGACTTTAAAGGCACACATTTCAATAATCATAAAAAACATATTCTCCTTTCCCCATCATGCTTAATTACTACACTTAGATATCGTAGGCTTGCTGGCTAACTAAAAACATCCTGTTAAGTCAACCAGCCTATCACACGTGTTAACTAAATGCTCACATTACTGAAAAGAATATAAAAAAAAACAAAATCTAGAGATAGGGGAGATTTGCACTTTTATAATTCAAGAAACAATGTAAAAAATAATAATAACAATATACCACAGAAAAAAACCACACTTAAATAAGTATATGGTATACAAACACTAAGAATTCTGCATTTTCATACAACATCCCATGAAGAAAATATTGGGTTATCATTAATATTAAAATTCATATTTAAAAAGAAAACAAATTTAATGTCATTACAATCACATCAAGAAACAGCATTTAAAACAGAAACATTAAATGTACGAAGAATCATTCATTGATTTGTAGCAACAATAAAACGGCCTCTCAATTTACACAACAAACGAACGGGTCCGTTTCTACTGTAGCGACGAGACAATTTTTTTACTTGAATTGTTGGTACACGTAAATTATTTAAGGAAATTGTGATTTATTGGATTTTTGGCTATTTGGGTGTTCCTGAAACCGTGCAAAATATTCCATTACATTAATATTCTTGATTGGTTTTAGTCAATAATAGGGTATTTTTTGTCATTTTAACATGTTTTGTTTATTATTGCACCAGTCACATTATTCTTGTATGATACTTAACGAATTATTGATTTTAATACTTGGCTTAAAGTCTTTTTCTCGAGTAATATTTCAATTGAATCGATCTTTGTCTGCTTTAAATTGTTTCAGAAATGAGTGGTGTATGCAGTTTTGAGTAGTACTTTAAGACAACCCTCTTTTGGAAGTCTTATCAAAATGTATGATTATACGAGTATATGAATACTACATATGATATATAAACTGCACTCCAACTTAAGCAGAATATGTTACTATCACATTAAGTAAGATCTTTAAAGGTTCTTTGTAGTTCTGACGTTCCACTCATAATTAATGAAGATGGTTAGATCTTCTGTGTGTAGATCGTGATGAACGGGGACTTATTTTGTCGTAGTTCCTCAAAATAACGTTGGTGGTGGTGTGATCACACCGTCTTCAGTTCCGTTCGATCGAACGAAACTGAAGACTGTTGACACAGCTAATACTAGCCATGAAGTTTGTGCCCATATCTATAATATATTACGATATACTCGTAATAACCTTTAACAATTCAAATGTGTCAACATTAATTTGCTAACGACAGTAATTTATCAATCGTGAGAATGCAATAATTGGTGGGACTCCATGTATGGTTTGATGGATATGTTTAAAGTAAATGTTGTTGAGTTAGAAGGGCTCTTCTTTGGCATTTCCTCAATCTAAAGTTTTGAATAGAATACTGGTGATCCAACTTTCATTTTGTCTTAATTGAATTTTTTGTATTCTTATAAATTTTGTATTTTTGTTGGTTGTATTTCATTTTTGCTTCTTTCAATATTGTACAAGTACTACTGGTATATATTGGTAATTTCATGCGTCGCATGTCTTCTAAAAAGTGTTGATTTTTTCTTTTTTTTTAGTAAATGATGCTGTGATTTGTAAAGGACATCTAACAATAATAATTATACCATAAAAGGAAAATTTATATTGCGTCGTTTAGAGTGCAAACTCTTCTCAATGGTGCTCTAACTCAAGATTCGAACTCACTCATAAAATTTGATAAGACCTCCCAAAAATATTATCTTCAAGTGCTTCCTTAAGCTACACGCGTCACCCATATAAATAAATAAATAAATATAGGTTTATTGATAGCAACATAATATGTACATACTTTTATATAAATATATTTCAAAACCGCAGACATATTTCAAGATAAATAGCAGAGAATACATTTGAAAGAGCAGCTATCAAAAGGTCTGGGCTCATATCATGACATACCATACGAGTATCTCTGACGCTAGGGGGCAGGCTATTCCCCACAATAGGACTAACACCGGTATAACCTCTATTATAATAAACAGCCTTATTTGATTGATTTGGAACAACCAATTTATTTGATGAAAAATAGGTGTTATGTATTTAAAATAAATGTGTTTCTGAAAATGTTTTTAAAGACAGCATCCAGAACTTTCTTAATGGTGGAAAGTTAATTATTTCGACAGAAAAGGGATTTCTTGTTGGCTTGTTTTATATTGTAACATATGTGATTGGATTTTGCCTGTATATGTAATCTTTATAAATGAAATAAAATAAATTAAATATTGCGTAAAACAGATTTTTTTTGTACTTTGCTTGATTGTATTTGAGATTTTTTACTTTCAGTGTTTTGCTATACATAATAATTTTGCAACCTTTGTTAAGCCATCAAAACATTGTTATTTCAAGGTGGGGTACTCGATGCAATCGTGTGCAATTAATATAATAAAATAAACATACTTCTTTAAGGAGTGGCATACAAGAAATCAAAAGAAAATGAGAAGTAACACACGTACGATGATATGATACGGTTTATAACACACGATACACAATATATTTTACAATTTAAGTGTTAAATCAGCTAAATGCTTCTTAGACGGCCTTATTGAGTTCTTAGACGAGATCGTTGTGGGGCGGATAAGTTGTTCTCGGAATTCCATCACAACTCGTACGTGATATGAGGAGGTGTAGTGGGATTTGTAAATTAGAGACACATAAAATCTTCTTGAATGTGTGATAAGTTAATGTTCTTTGTTGATATGGGAACTGGTACGACAAGTTGGTGCACTTTATTCATCCTATAAATGTTCATAAAACAGTGACAAATTCTCATTTTAATGTCATTTACACTTTAAGAAATGTTGCAGCCCAAATTCACTCCGGACGCAGGATTATCGGGGTAAAAAGTTGGAGACCACAATTAATAAATGTTCGAAAGCTTTTGCTTAAATTTATCACACTCTGTAGAATCTTTTTTCTACTAATATTTGTTTTCTGCGGATTTTTCATTAAACATGTTTTTCTAAATATATGTAGATGCGGGAAAGTTCCGTATCTATGCCAGCCACGTATCCAGACCAACATACTCGTACACGTAGGCATTCAAGCGACACCAGAATCCCCATGCTACAGCGGTTTATTCTTCTCAAAATAGTGTCATTTGATATTTTATACCATTGAATCTTATTTATTATTCATTGAATCTTATTTAACACACTTCACTGCAAAAAAAACTGCAAGCTTATTACCAGGAGGTAATCTCTTCCAACTAACCATACAAAAGTATATTAAGAAAGTTACATAGTCGCAAAAATATTCAAATGATTATTCATCTTTATGAAATTTATGGACATATATATAAAAAAAGTAAAAGTGAGATATCATCAATCAATGGAAAAGGAAGGGATGGTGAAGGGAAACAGACAGAAATGAAACACGTTTAATTACTGACTACAGTTTTTTCAGTAGCTTCTAAAAGCATGCCAAAGACGGAGTGAGTCTAACATTGCTTTTAACTAGTTCCAGAATCTCACTGCATGGACAGAAAAGGACGACGTAAAAAAAGGAAGAGCGGTGAACTGCAAAGGCAAATAAATAATCTTTGTCTGAGCTTAGCGTAAGTTGATGATCGGAAAGACGCTGAGAATTTTCGGTGATATAATAGGGGGTGGAGGATGAATTTACCTGAGATGCCTCTTAAAAAATGAAGATATTATTATTACCAATAATTCAGAATATTAAAGACTGTCATTGACGAGATACGAGTAAGAGATAAGTGCATCATTAAACCTTGACTATGTAACATTATTTTACTTTGTATTTATATTACATCGCATTTATTAATATGAATAGGTTTTAAGTTATTCAAGTTTATCTTAGCTGTATCTATGAATAGTTTTTCCACTTAACTTAGTTCTCACTTTGTAAGTAACATGCACTTATATGTGTATTAACATAAATATATAGTTAAGTACTCATAAATTAAGTGCTGTTCACTTATGTCACCTGAGGAAAGGCAGGGTCCGTCCTACGTATTGGATGCATCAAAAGTAATCATAAAAACATTATTCGAGGGATCCTTATCATATTCAGCCAGCAAATTCTGAAATGAGTTACCCCTGTCCTCGAAGGAGCAAATTTCTTCGGGGGTTGTGTGCGCGTGTTTGTGCGTTATCTCCTCATGAATTTTTATATTACCTACTGCTTATTTATTTTCATCTTGTGTATTGTGGTTAATATGTATGATCATCATTTTCTATTATTGATTTGTATTGTGGTTAATATGTATGATCATCATTTTCTATTATTGATTTGTATTGTAGTTAATATGTATGATCATCATTTTCTATTATTGATTTATATTGTGGTTAATATGTATGATCATCATTTTCTATTATTGATTTGTATTGTGGTTAATATGTATGATCATCATTTTCTATTATTGATTTGTATTGTGGTTAATATCTATGATCATTATTTTCTATTATTGATTTGTATTGTGGTTAATATGTATGATCATCATTTTCTATTACTGATTTTACTTTGATAAAATTTGGACTCCTATCAGCTTTTCTCTTCTTTTTGCTCACAGTTAATCTGAGGTGGTATTTGTGGGTTAACTTTTTTTTATTTTTCGGCGATTCATTAATTTTCTGTTTTTTTCTTAGTCTACATGTATGTACACGTACAAGAGTGGGGGCTAAAAAAAGTGATCTCCAACGGGAATTGAGTTTGCAACCTCAGAATTGGGAGACAGATATCTTATAGACGTCAGATCTTGAAGATTTGAACATATTGATCTGGAGACCCATTACAGTCTCCGGATCCAAATAGAATAACAAATTTGCAGGATGTTCCAAACGGATTGTCAAAGGACATGTCTAAACATATGTTGATATACACATACATATATTCCATCTACTGACAAAAAATAAAAGCCCTGCATAACTTGCAAGGTATGTGCTAAGCACAGTGAGACGCGATACTTGTGTAAGGAGTGTGATGTAGCTCTCCAAAAAGCATATTGTTAGCAAAGTTACTATACTAAACTACATTTAAAGGATTCATTAAAGTTTCATTACAATCTTATTAATATTTTCTTAGATACAACAATTTTAGAAAATCCTTTAAAAAATTGTATTCCTCAAAAACAAGCCATGCCCTCAGAAAGGTGGTCTTAATTTTGATCGGATCTTAAAGTGTTTAAGTGTTAAAACTGACTTGTATTTTTATATCTGAGTGTAAATTCCCCTTTTGTTAATCTATTGAATAAGTATTCACTATTAGTTCATCAATATTCTGTTATAAATATGTATGTCACTCGTAGTTAATCGTACTCCAAGTTTTACCAAATACGATATATTATGCCTCTTTGGCGAACACAGTTTCAGAATTCTTTAAAATACAATGAAGTACAGAGTTATTCCATATTTGCAAGAAAAACTCTGATTCCAAAAAAGGAAAACGCAATGTTGTCTACTAACGCAAGCAGTGCAGCATTTTAATAAATACACTCATAGTTTTAAACGTTAAAAAAAATCACAGTAAATTAATACATAAAATATGTAAAAGTGGAACACCATTAACGCGGTCGGACGTAATATTGTCTTTCAGCCAGGCTTTCCAACATGTACGCAACATTGCCTGTTCTGAGATAGATAGTTTACTTATAATCACGAAATTTAGACACATAGAATTCAATAGACCCGAGCTACGTCCGCTAAAAGTATCCTAGTTTATTATTACTCTATTTTGTCAAAATTTGGAATCATATTTTGTTCTCTTGACGAGAAAGATGTTAAAACGGCCTTAAGTTAAAACCCTACTGAAATCCATTTGAAAAAATCTGGGTTCCCGCTGGATTTAACCCGCAACCTCCGGGCTGGAATACAGGCGTCTTACCAACTAGGCCACAGAGGTCATCATACATATGATGTGATCAAATATGAGTATTATACAATATAAATGAATTATTGCATTTTTTCTATGATTTTAAGTGAATAACAAATTGAATTCCTATCTATAGTTCGGAAATTCAAGGATGAGTCCTGTGACAGCTCACAAATTTGCCCCAATAAAACCTCATGTAATGTATTTACCTAAAGTCCTTGCTATTTTTTAGAATTGAGGCTTATATTAAAGTTGATAAAATAATTAAAATTACTGAACATCTTTACAAGGTTGTATTGGGGCAAATTTGTGAGCTGTCACAGGACTCATCCTAGAATTTCCGTACTATATTACATATACAATCGATTATTTTAAAATAGTTATTAAATTTTTATTTAATACTTTTATTGCAAACACAATCTGGCGTGCTTATTGCTAGGCGGCAATCTCTTCCAACCAACCAGACAAAAGTAAACGAAGCAAGTTACGTGGTCGCATAAATCATTCAAATGACTATCCATCCCCACGCAATCCATAAACACATACGTGAGCATATGCCCACAAACCGCACAAAGACGGACAATCACCCGACCATTATTTTTCATATAAAGTGAGATATCATCAATCAAAAGGAAATGAAGGGATGGTGGAGAGGAAAGGAAAAGAAAAATCAGGAATGAAACACTTTATTTTACTGACTAGAAATTAAGAGTTTTTTCAGTCGCTTCTTAAAGCATGCCAAGGATGGAGCGAGTCTTATATTGGTTTGTAACTGATTCCAGAGTCTCACTGCATGGACAGTAAAGGACGACGTAAAAAAAGAGGAGCGGTGAACTGGAAAGGCCAATAGACAATCTCTGTTTGAGCGTAGCGCTAATACATTATTGGAAAGACGCTGAAAATTTCGGCGAGATAAAAGGGGGCGTCGGGACTGTTAAGAATATTATACAATAGAGACAGTATGTGAATTGGGTGTCTATTTCCAACATTCAACCAGTTCTTTTTATACGTGTTTTTACAACATGTAAAGGACTCAAGGAGTTCCTTATCAGCTGACACCACACCAAAGTAATAGAAGGATGACCACGACGTAGACAGATTATAATGATTATCATACGATACATCTAAGTATCGCTGTATCCCTATATTTATATAAACCGATTAACATTTTGGAATTGTAGAGTACCCCGATATAACATTATTTAGATAAATAGGTATCATGATAAATGATCGCTACCGCTACTGGTGTAAATTCAATATTATACCACTTAATAACAAAGAGGGCCAAACAGGTACCACTTTGGATGCAATTAAAAACTAAATATTTACAATAGACCAGAAATTCAAGAACAATTCTTTAATACATATGATCGAAAGTTGATTTTAGTATATCAATTCGATTGCAAATAAGGTGTTTTAGCTAAGAAGTGTATTATTTGATATTAGTGAGAACACCTCGTTAGTTGGCTACTGGTAAGGCAATTTCCGGAGATCAAGATGAAATTTCCGGTCGATCTAATCTTATATTATATTAGATTTTTTTTATTGATTAATCTTCTAGCTCCGTGTATTATATACAAACTTGTTTACTTTAGCGTACATCAAACAAAATATAATACGGCGTAATTGCACTAAAAATTGGTACATATTTGTTTATGTTATTTTTTGTACAATTCCACTGACGACACAAACAGGTTGTATCCTCGTTGGTAATATACTTGCCATTAGCGGCTCTGGTTTAGCATTCACGCGAGGTTCAATTCCTAGCGGATTCACATCCGTTAAGACCATTTTACATATGAATTTATGTTTTTTGTAGCCTATATGCTTCTTAACATAAATTATTGTCATGCTATTAAGCAACGCAAAAATAGTGCCATTAAAAACTGTGTAACTAAAAGATTGCAGCCAATAAAACCTCTCAATTGTGAAACATGTTTAACCTTCTTGCCATCGGAATTTGTGCTTCTTGCAGAGCAACAGCATGCGTACAACAAACCAACACGCACATACATTTTTCATTCACATGATGGCGCACAATCATACTAGATTACGAGGGTAAGGTCTAGGGATTAGGGATTCGATAAAAATGGTATGTTCTTATTCTGGTTGAGAGTTCTGGCGGCCAGACATGTGCTTGCATTAATGAAATTTTTTTCAACTTTAGTCAAATTTTAAACAAGAATATGCAGTTGTTCTTCCTCCACTCACGTCGTCATCGTTGCTGAACCTCGTAGTTGAGGATTTTCTCGCTGCTCCATCGTCACTGCAGTTGGAAAGCGAAGCGGTGTCATGGAGTTTTTTTTAAATGGCGTTTCTCGCCAGCACACTCACAGATCATACCGCTATACTAAATATGATGGCACAACGAACTGAGACGATCTGATCACACCTGCTTGTTTTCTGTCTTCTTCCCCCCCTTTTAAGAGAATATATACGACCGAAGTCATAGGTATCCTTACAATCCTGAATACAAGACAAAAAAAGGCCTGTGTCATTTGAGGGGAGTAGCATAGTGCGGGATTCCAGCCGGCGGGTCGCCGTCGCCGCGGCTTCCACAAGGAAGTCCAGTGCGTTACCGCGCGGCCATGCACCCTTCACTCACACGGTCTCTGGGAACGAATTAGGTTCCCTTACGATGTGACCGTACACACTCGAGAGAAAATTGTATTTTGTCATAATTTGGCATTTTAATAATAGCACCGACAGAAGGTCAGATACCATGGACAGAGAGGAAATTTAAATTAAACAAAAGAAAATAACAAAAAACAAAGATTTTATTTTACTCATACAGATTGCGAAGGGGTTATAACATATCGTTTATTTATTGACACACTTTTGTTTAATACACTTGACAATTGTTTACACCATCGTGAATTTAGACTATTTTCGATTCATCTTAATGAACTGAGCAATTAAGAGCCTAACTACACGCACATGGATTGACTTTGTTGAATGAATTTTCCAATATTGATATCTTCTACATATCAGTAGATAAACTAAGGATTGAGCTCCTTAATTCAATTCAATTCAAAGAACAATTTTATAAAGCGCCATTAAGAGAGCAAACTCTTCTCAAGGGCTCTATAACTCGAGACTTGCCCCCCTTATTATGAAACAAATCACGTCTGGCAACTATAGCAGCGGCCGTGCGAATCATGTATAACAATTTCTTTATATACAGTACAACCTTGTGGGGTTCTTGCCATGTGACACTCTCCTCCAACCAACCAGAAAGATGTTTATAAGGCCTTAAGTGTAAACCAGACTGAATTTTTTTTTCAAAGTTGGGTTCCAGTGAGAATCGAACCCGCAACTTCCGGGTCGGAAGACAGGCGTCGTACCAACTAGGTAATTTTATTTAAATTGAAAGGCATAACTCGAGAGCATGTAATTTGATTAAATATGTTTAAAAAATATTGTCAAACCACAGTTCGTTACGATAAAAATGTTGAATTAAAGCGTCCTTGAGCAGAGTCTGCTTTCTAAGCTTACCATCATGCCATTTCCCTGTCGAGGTAAGCAGAGAGGACAGAGCACCAGACTTTTCTATCGCGACACACATCCTTAGCCTCTTCTACATTCATAAAACTTCTAAGATTTCTCTAACATTCAACGTTTTCTTCTTTCAAAATATAATTTACTTGATCTAACCATACTTTTTCGGTCTTCCTATACCATGCATTTCACCTTCTCATATAACTATCACGATTTCTTTGACTTTCTACGCTTTCTTATTTCTGGATATTATTCACTTAATCAAACAATACATTCCTTGGCCTTGCTCTCACACGCCTTCCACTCACATTTACGCTATGTACATTTGTTTTGTTAGTCTTTCTTCATTCATTCGTTCTATATGTCCAAACCATCTCAGAGTGGTCTTTTACATCTTACTTAAAACATCAGCCTTAAATTTACATTCATCCCTAAAAAAATTCTTCCTTATTCTGCCATACATTATAATGTCACCTATTCTTTTCAGTGTACTCATTTCTACTGTACGTATTTCAATTTTATTATAACTATTATTAATTCGATAAAGTTAGCAAATATGAAATTTGAACTTCAGCCTAAGATGATACAAGATGCTAATAATGTTTGGCTGGTGTTGAAATCCTGATTGGTCGAAAGTCTTATTCTATTAACGTTAGAATGGAACTCGATCATGTAGACTGGATATTATGTTTGCTATCCATTTTTGTTTTAATTGCTCCACATGCCGTGTGCGGTTGCTCTTGTATTTAATATCGTGTCAGTTGGTAATTTGATATTCACAGCGTGATAATCATGTTTACTTATCAAGTTTGAAAACGGCAAGAAATAAATCTAAGGAGATAGTACGCGAGTGCGTATGTACTCGTACTTGCTTCGTAAAATTATTTTTGTTTATGAAAGCCACGTATGTGTTAATTGGAGTATTGGATAATAAAAAAAAATATGCTGCATTATGTTGAATGGTACATACCATCACGACATTTCCCTGTCGGTGTAGGCAGAGAGGACAGGCCACAGACTTGCTTGTCTCAACCCACATCTTTCGCCACTTCTACATCCATACTCGTTCATACACAACTCTGATTTTTAACACTTCCTTTTTTTAAATATGTTTCACTTGATCTTGTCATACTTTCTTTGGTTTCCTTCTACCATATCTTCAACTTACATTTGTGCTGTGTATATTTGTTTTGTTAGTCTTTCTCCATTTATTCGCTTTACATACCCAAACTATCTCAGATGCAAGTCAAGACATATTTTAAATTTTCTTATTTCAACGGTTAAATGATCTTTTTTACACAAAATTTTAACAAAAAAAATAGTATAAGACGAACATAACACAATAACAAAATAGTATAAGACGAACATAACACAATAACAAAATTAACTCAAGTAATTTATCTCGGCAAGAACTTCTTCCATTTCTTTCACTATTGTAAGTGGTCAAGGTCATGAGAAAATTCATACAATGCTCATATTGATTGCATAGTCTTTATTTAATCCTAATCAAACCAATTTACAAAAGAGAACAAAATATAACAAACATAAAATATAACGAAAAAAATAGGTAGACTTTATATAACATACTAACCAATAAATGGGGAACCCCTTGTTAATTCATTAGCTTATGTTTCATGCACTTGACACTTATTCTGATGACTTTTGTGGCCTATCTGGTAAGATATCTTTTATCCTCCAAGGAGGTAGCGGATTTGATTCCTATTGCCACCCAACTTTTTTTAAATAGTATTAGTCTGGTTTTTCCTTTAGACCTTATTGATTTATTTCTGCTTGGTTGCAAGAGATTACCACATAGCAATAAACATATCAAGGTTTACAGTAAACAACGAAAGCGATAAATTATATAATAGTTCATTTCTTTACTCCATCGTGAATTATGATTGCTTTCGGTGTCGTATTCGCGAACACAGCGCTTAAGAACTTCCCACTAGCAAACGGAATGACTGTAGAATCCATTTTTCGATGTAGATTTCTTCTATATCTCGGTGGATAAATTGAGAATTGAGATCCTTGATAATCTTTGTATCCATATCTGAGCACATCACAGTGAAGTGCAAGTGACCATAGCTTCTATTGTTATTATTTTTAGACTTTTATCTGTTTTTTTTCTTATATTGTCTATTAAGTTTAATTATAATTGTATAGAACATCTATAAATTATAAAATAAAATAAATAAAAATAAGGCGATCAATTTCATTGAAAGATTTGTATAATAAATATGATTTTACACACTTAAGAAAATAGTTTTTTTTAACCAAAGAAAAAACTCACCCTCTAAAGGTTTCTGAATATTTTAAGACGATGTTTATTAAAGGCTGAAACTCACCTGTAAAGAAAAAAAAAACATTAATTATTTTATTCACTTATTGAAATGTTTGTCTATATGGCACATCTAGCGGGCTTATTACTATAAAACATTTTTCTGGCCAATCAGTTGATCATGGATAAATAAAAAATATTTATATAGATTTGATTAAATTAAATTTCTATCAATAATGGTAGAACTAGAAGAAAGGAATAAGGAAGGGAAGCAAAGGAAATTTTGAATGAAAGGATATTCTGAGTAATATTTTTTCATTTTTCTCTGAGGATGGTACACATCTGATAAATCTTGAAAGTTCGTTCCACAGGCGCGCCGAGTAAACCGCAAATGAAAATGAATAAATTGTGGTGTGATTTGTTGGTATGGAAAGTCTTTCATCGTCTGATCAAAGAGAACGTCCGTGTTCTTAAAGAAATTAGAATTTTTCGTGAAGATAAAAATAATGATTGGAACTGTTAAGCACGCAAAATAATGTTGACAGAATGTGAAAGTTCCTTCGCTGCCTGATCTTAAACCATTGAAGTTTGTTGTAAATCTCGGACACGTGATAATTCCTTAGGTTAAGTATGGATATGAATTTTAATTTGATAAAATTCGGTACATTATAAATCTATCAAACGACATAAGATCGGTTGTTCTTACGTCCGTGTGTAAGAAGAGGTATTTTGATACTTAAAAATTAATATTTATTATTTATATTTATTCCATAGTCAAAAAATATTTTTCAAATATAATTTGACAGCTGTCATGTCTTGATATGAACATAAAACTTAAAATAACACTGGAAAAAAGCATCGGTACATCTTTAATCTTTCAGACAATATAAAATCGGTTGTTCTTACGTCCGTGTGTAACAATAGGTGTTTTGATACTTATGGATTAATATTTATTATTTATATTACTGTCATTGTTAATTTTTTTTTTCCAAATATAATTTGACAGCTGTCACTTTTTAATATTAATATAACATAGACGACCTCCGTGGCCTGGTGGTAAGTCGCTTGTCTGCCGATCCGGAGGTTGCGGGTTCGATCCCCGCTGGAAAGAAGATTTTTTTAAATGGAATTCCTGTCTGGTTTTCACTTAGGGCCCATTTAAACATCTTTCTGATTGGTTGGAAGAGATTGCCAAATGGCAACAAACTCGCCAGGTGAAAAAAAATAAAAATAGGATAAGACTTAAAATATTGGAAAAACGCATTGTTCAATAGGAGATGACTACTGTTGAACAGAAATATAAATTTTAAAACGAGAAAGCCCCTTTATAATTAGTAGCAATGCTTTTTTTCTAACATTTATAATATTAATAGCCAATTATTAGTCTCACATATCGTTTTCACTAATTTAATAGTGTTGCTATAAAAATAAACGAATTTGATTGTTATTAGTGTGTATAAAGTTTTTTGTCAATAAGATATAAAATCCGTTAGTTTGTTTTATTTATATTCTACATTTTTAACAAAATCAGCTTCTTGTGTTTATTACTTTTAAATTTAAGGTTTTGATTGTTTTTTCTAAACATTTTTTTAATTTTAAGTTTTACAGACTTTTACTTTTATGAATCAAAATGATAAGATAGCTGTAAGAAGAGCTGCATATTGTAAAAGGAAGAGACGATCGCGTTAATCACAACGATCAAGGGAGGCTGTAGAGAAGCAGCAACACGACAACAAATAAAGCAGCAGAAAGATAAGCTCTATGTCATATTAATAAAAAAATGCTTCCATCATTATTGATGGGTTATTACTTGTATGCGTATTTTTATTTATTTTATTTATATATTACAAGAAATTTTAGAAATACATAATTTGTGAAAAATAAACAGGTAATTAAATGTGGACACACAATTTTCGTGGATCTGTATTTGTCGCCTTTCATTTGTCGTTTCCCCAGTAAACTAGGCTTTTACTTGTATCTTACTAAGGACGACATTCTTCGGATCCACTGGAGTGATCATGTTACAAATGTCTCGCTCCTGCAACGCTCCATTTGTAAATCTATAGAACATATGGTTGTAAAGGCGAAATTACACATGTGATACGTATGGGCGATCATAGACTCCCAAAACGTATCTTGTACAGAGAAGTGGTGGGCAAGCGAAGAACTGGTGGGCAGAGGAAGCGCTATAAGGACAGTCTGCGAGAGTCACCGACTTTGTGCGGGACGCCTGAGGACTGGTAGCAGGTGGCTGAAGACCGTGGAAGTGTGGAGAACCGTATGTTTTCGAGCTGATGGCGTCTCAGCGGCTAGGCGTGTAAGAAACAGTCAGCGCGCTGCGAACATGCGTCAGCATGGCCAGGCGTCTCAGCAGGGTCCACATGACTGTGACATTTGAGGGAGGGAGTGCGCATCTGGGATCGAGCTGTTTTTTCACCAAAGATTACCTGCACAACGTGGAAGAGCAGTTCAGGATTAACGTTGGAGTCGCGATGGGATTTCTGACTACGAGGACCGGCAACAAAGACGATTAAGGATATATGTATTGTATAAAAACTATCATCATAAATTTTCTCACAGTATTTCACTTTTGTATTATAACATATTACACTTTCATTGTATACGTTAAAACATGGTGATTGTTTTGTTATGTAACAATTTCTTATAATGGACCAAAAATTTGTTCCATTGTCTTATGTGACAACCAGACAAAAACATTTTTTTTTAAATTTGTGTGTTATTGAGCAAGCTATTCTAGGGCTGGAAAACCGGTATCTTACCAACTAGGCTTTGATCACTTATCTGTTCCATAATAATTTTCTTCATTAAATATTGCATTTACCATACTTTTGTTGCATAAAGTACAACCTGGTAGGTTTATTGTCATATAGCAATCTCTTCCGATCTACCAAAAAAGTGTTAAACAAGCCTTGAGAAATTTCAGACAATTTTTAAAATTTTTACTAGAGTCATACCCGCAACTCCCGGCTATGAAGATTGTGCAACTTAAATAGAATGAAGTCTGACTTGAAAAGCATTATGTTTAATTATTTGAAAACGGCAAATCGTATGTGAAAAAAAAGGAAAAAAGTAAAAATAATACAATTACATCAATGATTAAAAATAAGGGACGGAAAAGGAAAATAAGAGATTCTGGAGAATAGGGAAACAATATAAAAATAACTACATGTAATTTTAATATATTTTTTCTATAATGATTCATTCCATAGATATTTTCTCAGCCTCTTTAGCTCTGTCATGTTGTAAGTGTTGAACTTTATATTGGTTCGCAATTTGATCAGTGTTGAGTAATTGATTTGAAAGTACTAACAATGCAACTATTTCACCCTAAGGACGCGTCCAGTCCAAAACTTGACGTGTATTGACGTGAGATATTGTATAGAAATCGCTCACGGCTCATGATGATCCACATTAAAGCATTGGTTGTATGAACAGTGTACTTAATCCAGGGGTCAAAAATATTTTATGTTATAGCAATAGCTAGATATTTGCAAGAAAAAATCTCATTATTTGGTTCATATCGGTGATGGAAAATATGAGTAAAGTTTTCAAGAGTCGTGTAAATATACATTGTATAGCATTGTAATTTATTTTATCAAACACTGTTTATTCCACTTTTTTGTAACGGCATAAACCTACCGGTTTCAAGGTTTTCACCTCATCTTCAGGGGAGCACAAACAAATCAAAATTATGTTCGAACTGGCACCAATATACACGCTTTAACGGTTGGGAACATTCGGGTTGGGGGACTGAGGGGTAAGGGAGGCATGGGACGATCTCGGTCAGCAGCGGAGAGATTTTTGAAATATATGTATTTACCAGATGTTCGGATCGATGTACTGACTTAGAAATTTCTAGAGCCTCTAATCTGTCCAATTTCCGTTACTACTGATATGTAAGAATTTGGCATCATCGATAGAAAAAGTATGGTTTTCACGGTGACAATGATTAACCATTTCAGAATAAATTAGAGGATTTGTTAAGGCGGATTTGTGTTCACGAAACCTCTTTTCAAAGGATATTTCTGTCTTTCCTATATAGAAATTATCACAGTCAGCACATAAAAGTTTATACACACAACTGTTGCTACGTATTCCATTTTTCCCTTTCCCATTAAATAAGAGTTTCCGAAGATTAAAATTAGTGTAAAAAGCTGGCTTTATGTGACTTGGAATATTGTCTTTAAACCTCCACAACATTAATGCCTTAACTATAAACAATACATTGTATAGCGCTGTTTTACGAGTTTTTAAAAGGCTACATATTATATATATGCATTTAAACTAGTGTGCTGTTTTCCTGTCGAGACATGCAGTGAAGTAAAGCTGCGATATCGGTACAGCGTTTATGGCTTTAGCCAAAACAGACTTTTAACCCGTTAAATACACATATAAACCATAATAACATTTATCAGTTGAGTAGGAAAAGTCGGCAGAACGCTAAGCTTTCTTATCGCAAGACACATATTTCTTCTTTTAAATTTTCTTCTTTCAAAATATCATTCACTTTATGCAAACGTAGTTTTTTGGTATTCCTCTACCCTGCCTTTGATAGTCTATCTTCATTAATTTGTTTCACATACTCAAACCACCAAAGAGTGCCTATTAAGGTTACCCATTTACATGTTTCCGTAAATTTTGGTTAACTGAGATCTGAGAGTGAAATCAAAACTATGTTATCAATAATTAATAATAGGCGTATTATTTAAAAGATCGCTGACATCCAAAATATTGCCTGTGATGAAAGGTATTATCTGGACCATTACGAGCTTTAATGGCGTAGAAAGACAACTTAAGCTAATGCGGCCAGTTAATAAAACCTTAAAGGCAGTTTTAAGGGTCTACTTCAGCTAGCGTCAGGTTCAAATATTGGATTGTACAGCCTAAATAAAAAAAATAATCCCTTGAAAATAGAAGGAAGCTATTGTTATCACTATTACAATAACTATAAAAATGGATTATTTTGTACACAAAGGTTTTCTGGTAGTCCATTCAAGGCCTAGTCAACAACGGGGAATTTAAAAAGCAAGAATTCAGAAAACTACTAAGAAGAAAGAAAACATGCCTTTGAACTAAAGTAAATTAGTTTTATAATTGTAATTTATTTTTATCAAACACTGTTTATTCCCCTTTTTTTTGTGACGGTATAACCTTACCGGTTTCAAGGCTTTCCCCTCATCTTCAGGGGAGTGCAAACAAGACTAAATGCTGTTCGAACTGGTACCGATATACACGCTTCAACGGTTGGAAGCTGGAGGGTGAGGGAGGCACGGGACAATTTCGGCCAAGAGCGGAGAGTTTTTTGGGAAATAACTGTTGAATAGATGTTCCGATCGGTGTACTGACTTAGAAAATTCTAGGGCCTCTGATCTGTCCAATTTATTTCCGTTACCACTGATATGTAAGAATTTGGCATCATCGATAGAAAAAGTATGATTCTCGCGGTGACAATGATTAGCCATTTCAGATTAAATTAGAGGATTTATTAAGGCGGATTTGTATTCACTAAATCCATGGGAAAGGCAAAAATGGAATACTTAGCAACAGTGGTGTGTATAAACTTTTAAATGTTGACTGTGATAATTTCTATATAGGAAAGACAGGAAGATCTTTTGAAAAGAGATTTCGTGAACAGAAATCCGCCTTAACAAATCCTCTAATTTATTCTGAAATGGCTAATCACTGTCACGATGATAATCATACTTTTTCTATCGATGATGGCAAATTTTTACATATCAGTGGTAACGGAAATAAATTGGACAGATTAGAGGCCCTAGAAATTTCTAAGTCAGTACACCGACCGGAACATCTGTTGAACAGTTATTTCCCAAAAATCTCTCCGCTCTTGGCCGAAATTGTCCCGTGCCTCCCTCCCCCCCAGCTTCCAACCGTTGAAGCGTGTATATCGGTACCAGTTCGAACAGCATTTAGTCTTGTTTGCGCTCCCCTGAAGATGAGGTGAAAGCCTCGAAACCGGTAGGGTTATACCGTCACAAAAAAGTGGAATAAACAGTGTTTGATAAAAATAAATTACAATGTCTTGAAACCTCCACAACGTTAATGCCTTAACTATAAATAACATAGTTTTGTAATTTTTTTATTTGTAGTGCATTAAAAATGTTGTCAATTTC
The DNA here is from genome assembly GCA_949825065.1 of Odontocerum albicorne. Lineage (NCBI taxonomy): Eukaryota > Metazoa > Arthropoda > Insecta > Trichoptera > Odontoceridae > Odontocerum > Odontocerum albicorne. The sequence goes on from OX463856.1 coordinate 18,493,168, forward strand.
TGATGTAGTCCAATTGAAAGCCAGCGTGCGATCGCTGTAAATAGAATTAATTTGGACGTAAAGACCCATGTCCATCTTGTTAGACGGCGGGAGATGACTAAAAAGCGAATTAACCTCGGTGTTTGCTGCCATCTCTGACATCAAATCACTTATTTCCAACTCTTTTACATGTCTATTGTGGAAAATATCAACACTCAAGATGGATTGTCTTGTCGAGATGATTGTATATTAAATATTATAATTTACCATAGAGCCATGTAGAAGTTTATGTATAATAAATAGTTAATTGGTAAATATTGAACGTATTTATTCAAACAGAATTATATTTCCCTTTTTTTTAACATTTACGAAAGAAGGCTAATTAATTTTCTTAACTCTAAAAAATAAGTAGTATGATGTATAATGACAACCTCCGTGGTCTAGTTGGTAAAACGCTTGTCTCCTAACCCGGAGGTTGCGGGCTCGAGTCCCGTTGGAGCAAAGATTTTTTCCAAAAGTATTCCAGTCTGGTTTTCACTTAAGCCCTATTCAACATCTTTCTGGTTGGTTGGAAGATATTACCACATGAAAATAATCCCACCAGGCTGTACATGCACACAATGAAAGTGTAATGCATAACAATAATACAATGTTTATCGTATTGTATTACAATTTTATTGTACACAGTACTATTTCATCGATTTATTACCATGTATCAAACTCTTCTTACTGACGAGAAATGTGTTAAACAAGCCTTAGGCGATAACCAGATTTAGAACCGTTTAAAAAAATAAAAAACTCGGGTACCAACGGGAATTAAGCCCATAAACCTCGGATTTTCAATCAATGCGCGTTGTCAGTTAATGTGCACATTTAATTACTACTAGCAATATCTGATATCACTTAGAATATTCATTAACTTTTTACTACCAGCCAGAGTACAAACAACAAGCAAAACAGTAGCGCATAGTAAAGTCAATTTTGTTAGCTGGCTAAGAACATGCCATCAATTTTCAGTGATTTGAATGGCATTATCATAATTGACTATGAAATACCTAGATTTAAAAGAACGGTTTATTTCTGGTTTACACTTAATGTATGTTTAAACTCTATGAAATACCTAGATTTAAAAGAAGGGTTTCTTTTCTGGTTGGCTGTAAGATATTGTTATATATCAATAAAACTGTCAGATCGATTGGAATATATAATATAAACACCTGGTAATTAGCCTGCCAGACTGTAAAACAATTAACTATTCAATACATTTATAAATATATGTACATATGACAAAAGTGTAATAAAATACATTGAAATATAGGTACAATAAAATGCCTGAATAAACCTTTGATACATACATTCAAAAACATAAATACAAAAAAGTTGTAGACTCCCGTACAAATCTACATATATTCACACCATAAAATATATAAACATACATAAATTAGTAGCACATAGAAACACATGGAGATGTATACCAAAAAAAGAAAATAACTAAGCAAATATAGCGTTATTAACTTTGTATTATTTGTAATGCTATACACTTTTGTATTATTGAGTGGTCGTAAATTCTTCAAAATAAGTATCTCACAAATGGTCATTTTGATTAAGTGTACTGGATATATTTTGGATCAAAAGAAGAATTATGATGGTATTACATCGTATTGCATTTTCGTTGTATACAGTACAACCTGATGGGCTTATTGCCACGTTCCAATCTTTCCTAATTAACCAGATAAAATCTTAAGAGGCTTTAAGTGACAACCAAACAAGAATCCTAAAAAAACTGCGTTCTAACAGGAATTGAACCCCCAGTCGCCGAGTTTGAATATATGCATCATACTAACTATTCCACGGAGATTGACTTTGTTCAAAAGCAAAAAAAAGAACGTAGAAAATAAAATAATTGAATAGATGGTTTGTTCAAAATCACGCATGTAAATTTATGATAAATTTCGACTTTATATTATATTTTTATTACAGACAGTAAAATTTGGCAAATTTATTGTCATATGGTCATTTCTTCTAACGAACCCGAAATGTTTTAAATAAGCCTAAAGTGAAAGGAAACCTTTTTGAAAAATTTGGTAGTAATATAAATCGAACCCGCTACCTCCAGCCTGGAAAAAGGTGTCTTACGAACTAGGTCAGAGAGGTCATTGACTTGTGATCACATTTGATTTAAGATGCTGTATAAGATATTTTTTTAGATAATACCAATAACAAGTGGCATGGACGGTGAGAAAGAATAACGAACATCAAAACATGAAACTTGCGGGTATAACTAAATAAAGAAAACTATAAAAATGTTTATATTAAACCCATAAACTATAAGATATACCAATGTCTTAATAATACAAGAATTAGAGAAAATCGAAAGTCTTTCGACAACATGCGGGAAAATAATCCATACTTTGGGCATGATGCCAGAAAGAATAACGAAAGTCTGGGGAAGCTGCTGATCATGGGGACAGTTGGGGCAAGTGAGTTCTATAAGATGGACGGATGAAATAAAGAAGTAGGTAACAAAAACGTCTTTGAAATCTGCATTAAGCATGGTCCAGGATCGAGAAGGGTGTACACAGGTGGTACACAAATTTCCAGATATAACAGAATGCCACGACGCTCAGCATTGAGTAAGCGATGATGAAGAAGAAGCAATCATTGATAGATACTCATTTTTTTTTTTTTTTTTTTTTTTTTTTTAATTTTCTCAAATTAGTACGTAATATTGATAAATTCGATTGCAATTCTTTTTGTGTTGCATAATGTCAAATTAATCAACTTCTGAAAGAGGGATGAGTCAACAGCTGTTAAAATACGACAGTCTGCATAACAAGGTATTTGGATGTGGCAGAAGCGAAATATGTATGCAAAGGGAAAAATAATCTGTTCTCGTTGCCTATTCCAATTGGGACATTGCATGTTGGTATCTAGCAACAAAAACTCTCTTCCATATTTTTCAATATTTATGTCGTAATCAGATGACGGTGATGACCTTCTACAGTAGTCATCAGGGGATTCACAATGATAGTAAAGATTCCTACATTTATATACAGTCTGTCGAAATGGAAAGATAACTGACGGGAAATGAAATACAAGACATTGTTTACTTTTAATTTACATGACCTCCTATTCGAAATACACTCCTTGTGAGTCAATACAATGCTGGAAGCGGTTGTGAAACTTTCTGAAGCACTCCTGAAACTCATTCTTCGGAAATGCCTCCAAAATCGTATGTGTAGATTGAGTGTTATTCCGACCCTGTTCGCTCTAGAAAGGTGTTTGTCAAGCGTAAGGCGCTTGACCTAGTTACTTGTGTGCAGCGCACATACTCGTATGTGTATGTGTTCACTTAGTGCTTAGAGTTTAGCATTTTAGGGATATTCAACACATAAATGCAACAAATATATAGGTATTTAAAATATAATCATTTTAAAAAAATTTACTTGAACCAGCTCTACTGAGAAAAAATATATTTTGAACGTAATATGCATAAAAGATCCAACCCACAATGCGTATTTTATAATCATCGAAAAAGCATTAATAAATGTAACCTTTATGTGCAAAAATATTAAGTAAGTTGCGTATTTCATGGTTAAGTACATACATACATACATATCATCACGTCATTTCCCTGTCGGGATAGGCAGAAAAGACAGAGCGCTATACTTTGTATTGTACTGTATTACACTTATGGTATAACCTGGTAGGCTTATTGTCATGTGGCAATCTCTTCCAACCAACCAGACAGATGTTAGAGCCCTTAAGTGAAAATCAGACTGGTATCCCTTTTATAAAAAATCTGGTTTCCGCGGGATTTGAACCCGTAGCTTCCGGGCTGGCAGACAAGCGTCTTACCAACTAGACTCTTCTACATCCTTACACCTTCTCATACTACTTTACGATTTATTTGATTTCCTACGTTTCTTTCTTTCAGAATATCATTAACTTGATCCAGCCATTATTTACTTCCTCTCACTCTCACACGCTTTCCTGTCATATTTGCACTTTATGTATGTTTCTTTAGTCTTTATTAATTTATTAGTTCCACATGCCCAAACCATCTCAGCGTCCTCCTCTTCATCTTGCTTAACATATTATCTTTAAATTTGTATCCATCCCTTATCACTTAATTCCGTATTCTGTCATCAATTCTGAATTATTTTTAAAGCACGCATGCATGCATTGTTAAATTTCGTTTAAAAAATTTAATCCCGTACTAACGAAATAATCAGTGAAACGAAATTTGAATAAATCTGAGGGGATCGAAACCAACGGGCATGGATGATATATACATAATATTTAACGAATGACTAATGAATTTGGAAACTCAAATGAAAACATAAATAAATCTCATTTCATAGATAATTGCTCAGCTTATAATTTAACATGAGCTTAACATGTTTAAATAATTTTTTTCCTTCAATGGTTTAGCATTTTTGCAATCATTGTATCTGGGAATTATCATATACTCGTATGTTATGTGCAGTAAAAACACATTATAGAAAATTGAGTTATATCACCTGACATGAAGGTTTCGTTTTTGAAAGTTATGAATATATTTAAAATTTACGGAGTGTTCTGTGTAGCATTGATATCTCGGAAAATATTGTTCATCAATTGTGTGTTTTGAAAATTAAATGATGACTGCAGCTTAGAACACTAAACACTCAAAAATATATAATATTTTTTTGGAAACAATTGAATTTTGTGTATTCGTACAACTTTTTATTCTAAAATAAAATACAATAGTTTTTTCATACTAATTTTCCTCTCATTTTCAGAGTAACAAAATATTGTTTATGAACCCATAAATTTCGTCATAATGGGATTTGCCTGTATATCGCTGCTTTGTATGGGTTTATCTGGAACCAAAACATGTTAAGATGTATTTCAACCATGCAATACTCATTAAATGAGCTTGATATTTATGCATTGACATAATTGATCTTTGCTGTTTCATCATCATCGTCATCACCATCATACCGTGTCTCAATTAGGGTAAACAGATTTTTACTTTATTCCTTTGTGGCACATATCTTTCGCTTATACCACGTCCATATATCTCGCCATGTGTGCCCTTTCTGTTATAAAGTCTTTTCATTCTTTCCACTTATATAATTTGATTCCTGTGACCGTGTCACATTTTGTATGTTCCGTGGCATATGATAGCAACACATTTGGCTTTAGGTGGAGTGTATTGTATATTGTATAAAGACTTCTCAAAGAGGGTTCTTTTCAAGTGCTTCTTAAAGCTTCCTACACCATCCATATATTTAATAGTTTGAGGCAGACAAAGATCATCTTAATTGAAATACTACTAAAAACGTACTTTTATCAAAAGTAAAGATCATCAATTCGTGAAACATTACGGAATAATAAAAGTTTCAATTGCAAAATAAATTCGTTGAAATGACGAAAATTACACTGTTGTCGACTTAAGTAAACAAGAAATGAACAATAAATGTGATGGAACATTGTGCACAGCTTCAGGAACATTCAAATAGTTTAAAATCCAAATTCACTTTAACATTTTAAACAGAAAATAACAAATCACATCTGGCAGCTACAGCAGCGCCCGAGCGTATGTAAGAAAGAGTGGAAAAGCTTTATAATAGTAGAGTATACATGACTAAATGTATGTACATATCAGAATCAAAATATTTGTTTCAGGTGAGAATGAACAAGAAATGCTATTTTTACCTACCCCGATTTGGACATGGCGTGAAAGGGATGATGAATTATAAATTATGAAAATCAAACAGTCCCCCATATTTATACACATTTATGTCCAAATCAGATGATCTTATAAAAATTGCTTGGAATCGAATATGGCATGTACACCAGAAAGTGCAACAATATTCTTTTTATACTAATTTAGACCACCATCAACAAAATTGTATTAAGTTTGCATTAATTTTAAACATTCGTCAATATAATAATTTCTGACCAAGCCTATTAAAAATGTCTAAAAACTTAATATAATAAGACTAGTTAGTTAAGTTTCATTTGATATATTAAACAATATTACTCTCTATATATAATACTTGTCTGATAATAATGTTTTATTTGTTCATCGTTTAAAATATAATCGTGCTCAATTGTGGCTTTGAACCAATATATAAAAACCACAAAATCATATGATTTGATCGTTTGACAATTCGAGCAAAAATAAATACCGTGGTTTCAATATCTGATTCGTTTGATAATTAGTTTTTTTTTCATTGTACACATCGTCATGAAAATTATAATTGATTATCCTTAAATAAATTTGAATACTATTATACATCACTTAAACTTCTTGCAATGTTTGTGGCAGAATCGTCTCGAAAACCCAGTAATATTGATTTTGACCGGAATATTTCGCCTACCAAACACACATGAAAAGACCAAACCTGCGAATATAAAAATATATGTCCATGATACCACCGCGTTATATAGGTCGTTGGCACTCGGTAATAACCAACATGTTAGGTACTCGGTAATAACCAAAAAGGTTATTCAAGGAGTCTACATACTCGTAAATTGATTCCACTCATTCTTACACTTTCCATTATCCTTTTAAATTGCACACACATGAACCTTTATATAAATTAAATAACCAAGGTGTTATTACACATCCTTGTTTTACGCCTTTAGTAATTTTAAATCCCTCGGCAAGTTACCCATGTTCTCCAGTTCTTTATGCAGTTGATATGGTTATGTTTACTTAAAATTATTTATCTGGGTAGTATGTTTACGTGTGGCGGAGGAATTGAAAGTAGGGTAGCGGTAGGGAATAAAGCGAACGAAGCACTTCATGTAACATACAACAACAGCGCAATATCAACAGTAACAAAAAATACAATACATAATATTGTGTTGATGCCCACCATGACATATGAAAGTGAAACTTGGACTTGGCAGTAGAATAATAGTAAGATTACTGTTGTGCACTAAGGAACATTTTCGGAGTGTCAATGTAGGAAAGAAGGCGATTGATTACGGGAACAGTTTAGGGAAGTTGAGTAAGAGGAAGGTTGAGATGGACGGACCAAATAAAGAAGTAAACGGGACCCTTTTTAAGCGCTACATTCAACGTGCCTCAGTACCGGGAGGGATGAATACAGGTGGTTTACCGAGTTCAAGACATACCATAGGGTTACGACGCTTAGCATTGAGCACGCAAAGAAGATTATTTAAAAAATGAGCAATAAAACCATGCATGTTTTAAACAAAATTAAACAAATATTACGGTATTGAAAAACTTGAATAACTCATGTGCTGTCTTTGATATACAGATAATTAAAACACATTCAGGAATGACAATAGAGAATCCAAACAGAGTTGCAACTAATTACTTCGTTTTTTTTTTATATCTAGTGAGTATTAATTTTGCATCATCCAAAATCTCTCGGTAAAGTTGTTACTGGGCTTATGAAGTGGCCATGAAAAAAAAATACTCACTCAATCACAACCGCGCTAAGGGAATTGATCAAAACAAAAATTCTTATATGGAAAAAAATATGTTGTATACAGATTTTTTTTAAATTGAATTTTATAGCGTAGAATCCATAAAAAAATATTTGGTTTATTAGAAACAAATATTTAAAAAATATCGAATAACCCTGTTCAACAGTTGATTGAAAAATTCCTGAAACACGGCCCTGACTCAAATGCAAAAGTCATAATCATAACTGGGTCTCGAATGATTATTGTAACATTTCCAGCCAAATGACAGGTGTCAATCCTCGTTCAGCATACAATGCGACCAAGGCTCCTGATTGGCCCACGTTTCGACCAATGGTAATTAATGACATTATGCAATTTTAAATAGCACCTCCGGACCAATAGGAATACGCGACCTCCAAGGAATATAATAGCAAGGTCAACGACATTATTTACAGTAGCTATTTGTTGGAGGTGGTTGTTGCATTAAATATTTTATTACGTATGTAAATTAAGACATGACTCATCTTATGCTAATTCTGATTTTAATGGGACTATGACACATTTATACAGAATTACTGAACTACATATGTTAAACAAGCGGCTCCCAAAATATTTGAATAACGGAACCCTTTTCATCTTGATAAAAAATTGCAGCCCTGATAATTTTTGGTGATTATTGACAATACAAAAATAAGCTATAAAAAACATAACAAATCACAATAATTTATTGAAAATGCAAATAAAAACGGATTAATAATAGAAAATCTATTCAAAACTAGTAATGAATGTGAAGAAATAAATTTCTACTTTCAAAAACATTCTTTTAAAATTTAATTCAATTGTGAACAGCTGAATTCTAATATCAGGAGAGGCATCCAACTTACTTCTGTATTTTCTTTTTTACAGTGAAAAGCAAAAATTCGCTATCACACAAATGTATGGTACCAAACCGGGAAAAAAATGCATTTTTGAATCAATTTGGACAATGTTCTGCAACATATTGGATTTTACTCTTTATTATTCTCAGGTGTGGGAAGGCTACATGCATTTTTTATACACATTTCAAACTATTAATAATAGCTCAAAAACAAATTTTATTGTGGAATCCCAAATTTTATCGGCGGAACCATAGGGTGTCGCGAAACACATGTTGGGAACCCTTATATGAGCTCCAAGGTCAGTTCATTAGGAGTTTTGTCCTATATATAGTATGTAGAATATTTATACAGGGTGACTAGTATTTCTTACGTTAGACACAAGGTCTGTTCTTTAGGAGTTTTGCCCTATATCTGGGGTGTTGACTATTTATTCAGGGTAACTGGCATTTGTTACATTAAGACCCAAGGTCTATTCATTAGGAGTTTTGGCCTATTCCTGGGATGTTGACTTTTGATTCAGGATGACTATCATTTCTTACGTAAGAGCTAAGGTCTGTTCATTAAGATTTTGTCATATTCCTGGGATGTTGACTGATTCAGGGGGACTAGCATTTCTTTCGTTAGATCCAAGGTTTATTTATAAAGATTTGTTCTATTCCTGGAACTTAGGTTATCTATTAATCTTTTAGACGATCTTTCAAGAATACTATCGATTCTCAATCATCACGGTTTTTTATTTGTAAGTTACATGACATACGACTAAATATAGCGTCGTCTCCTGGTTCCAACAACAATTAGTATGTTATATTCATGGTCGATTTGCTTTTTGAATATGCATGAGCTAGCAATAAGCGATTGAATTGTTGAGTTAAAGCATTTAACTTTTAAGTTATATTTATACGTTTATTAAAATATTTTTCAACTTCGTAAAGTTCTAGAGTATATTTACTTTTCTTTGATTTTTTAATATTTTAAAATAAGTTTTATACAGGTTATACAACAAATAATTTGTCAAACATTCTAACAGTTAGTTGGCAATATATTTTGCTAATTCAAATAAAATATTACATTTTTATGAAAATACAATTATACTATAAACAAAATTAACAGATTTCAAATATAAAATTAAAGAATATCAAAATACACCGTCCAATATTCACATTATTAAAAAAAACAAAGAACTTAATATTGTTGTTTATAGTTAAGGCATTAACGTTGTGGAGGTTTCAAGACATTGTAATTTATTTATATCAAACCCTGTTTATTCCACTTTTTTGTAACGGTATAACCCTACCGGTTTCAAGGCTTTCACCTCATCTTCAGGGGAGCACAAACAAGACTAAATTCTGTTCGAACTGGCACCGATATACATGCTTCAACGGTTGGGGGCTGAGGGGTGAGGGAGGCATGGGAAGATTCCGGCCAAGAGCGGAGAGGTTTTTGGGATATAACTGTTCAACAGATGTTCGGATCGATGTACTGACTTTATTTCCGTAACTACTAATATGTAAGAATTTGGCATCATCGATAGAAAAAGTATGGTTTTCACGGGGACAATGATTAGCCATTTCAGAATAAATTAGAGGATTTGTTAAGGCTGATTTGTGTTCAAAAAATCTCTTTTCAAAAGGTTTTCCTGATTCACTTTTAAAACACAAAACAAAAAAGAAACTTATAAAAGATTATATATTTAACGACACCTATAAGCATACCTATAAATGGAGCAAAGTCATATTTATATAAAAAAAAACATATCATACTAAATAACCAAAAATATTCCAAGTCACATAAAGCCAGCTTTTTACACTAATTTTAATCTCCGGAAACTCTTATTTAATGGGAAAGGCAAAAATGGAATACTTAGCAACAGTTGTGTGTATAAACTTTTATGTGCTGACTGTGATAATTTCTATATATGAAAGACATATATAGGAGAGACAGTTTGATAAAAATAAATTACAATGAACCTAATATTCATATAGACTCAAACAGATGGATTTTCATTTTTCTCTTAACTGCACGCTTATTCTCCCTTAATAAAGAGTGTCCCATTAAGATAAATTATAACACGCTTATTAACATAAATAAGCGAGTACATATATTATATATCCTGATACTGAAAAGAAAATACATTTAAAAGAGAGAAGATATCAAAATGTCTGACATAATATCCTAAAAATCGAGATCACCTTCACCAATATAAAGCGAGCCCTACTTCGACGACATCAAATGTTTTCCAGCCCGCACCCTTGTAAACGTAAATTATAATATAAAAAAAATATAAATACGCAGTTAATACAATTATAAACATAATAAATATGAACGAAAATTGTTAAAATATAAATGCACTAACGAATATGACCACTGTCAGCGTGAAGAGAAAATATAAAATAAGTATCCAAATTTTGACAAAACAGAAATATTCTTTTACTGATAAAATTGTCAAATCAAGCGAGCGGCTGCAGCTCGGACCTGTTGGAATTATTTATGTGTGATTGTTTGAATGTGATTTGTGTGGGAGTAAGTCAGCTGACTATATCACTATTAAATCCATTCATTTTTCTAGTAACTACGCCTCGATGTGTTCTGTCACCATATGTTACATATTGTTCATTCTAGGAACTCTTATATTGTATTTCGTCCTGCCGATCTAGTTAAATAGTCATGTCCTGTATCAGTAATAATAGTTTCTTTTCAATAATTCATAATTAATTGAAAAATATTGTATTTATTTTCTATTTCTGTTAATTTCATCATATTTTTACCATGTTGTTTATAGTTAAGGCATTAACGTTGTGGAGGTTTAAAGACATTGTAATTTATTTTTATAAAAACACTGTTTATACCACTTTTTTGTAACGGTATAACCCTACGGTTTCAAGGCTTTCACCTCATCTTCAGGGGTGCACAAACAAGACTAGATTCTGTTCGAACTGGTACCGATATACACGTAGAGGCCCTAGAAATTTCTAAGCCAGTACATCGATCCGAACATCTGGTGAACAGTTATATCCCAAAAATCTCTCCGCTCGTGGCCTAAATCGTCCCATGCCTCCCTCACCACCTCCTATCGGTACCAGTTCGAACAGAATTTAGTCTTGTTTGTGCTCCCCTGAAGATGAGGTGAAATCTTTGAAACCGGTAGGATTATACCGTTACAAAAAAGTGGAATAAACAGTGTTTGATAAAAATAAATTACAATATTTTTACCAGTTTCAAAGGCAGATCGAAGAAGTGCAAAAACATCTAATTAATTAATTTAAATTGTCTCAGTTTCGTTTACACGTGTATCAAATGCGTTGATAACATCAGTTTCTGGACCATTTCAAAATGTTAATTCAACTGTTGGATTTGTGTTGCATATGACGTTGAATAATTATATACTTAAATCTTGTAGAACTAATGTGTCAACTGCGAGACTAAAACGATATAAACTTCTCAATTAACAACTTCTTAAAAAATGATCCAGATAAAATCTCACGTATTCTTGGGTCAAGCAATATATTTTCATTAGACAACGTCGGATTAGATTATGTCACATGGATTTTTGAGAAACATGTTGATGCTGGTGACAAATCGACTTTGTGTTTGTTTGACAGTTTGTTGTTTATCTTAGATCGTTATTTGATTAAATTTTCAAATTTTAGTTAACTTTGCTTGTTGCTGAGCTCTTAACCAAAAGGATTGCAGTTTAGTTTATAATTTGTTGATTAGATCATGGAATTTCAGCGGTATATTTTTTAAGGTTTATTGAAAGTTATGTTCCTGCTCTATAATAATAATAAAATAACTATTTATGTAGCGTCTTTATACAACGAAGCGGAGATTTCTAACTACTGAACGTCCCAGTTTCTTACTGGTCACGGGAGTTTCAACATCAAACATTTTAACCTAGTCACTTCATTTTATGTGGCCACAATTTATGTGGTTAATATTTATGTGGCCACCGAAATTAATTTGCTGCCCACATTTTGTGGGATTACGAGGAAAATAGAATATCTCAAAATAGGGAGGAGTTCCAAGCAGGCAGATTACTAAAACCTTGTGATGGCCAGGGATATATTTACATCAGTGATTCTCTAAATATTTAAAACCTTTTTGCAGTATAAATAAGTAAAATATAATATTTTCCAATTTAACATGAGATATGTCATATGGAGGAATAAAGATATGAGAACGGATAGCAAGGTACGCATTTATAAGACCTGTGTGCGACCTATCCTCACATATGGCATCGAACTGAGGGAGGACACTGTCAGGACCAAAATTATGCTAAGGACAACGGAAATGAGAACACTGCGCGCTATTGCTGGGAAGACTTTGCGTGATCGTGTAAGGAATACCACAATCCGAGAGGTCTGTGAGGTCCAAAATGTGGTCAGATGGAGACGACAGCGTCGACGATACTGGTACCAACATGTACAGATAATGAATTCCACAAGAATTCCATACATAGCTCTGCATGGGGTGCCAGATGGACGGCGTCCGCCAGGGAGACCCCCGAAACGATGGAGAGATAGCTGTAGCTCAGCATCACAGGACAATCCTGCGGTAACAGACTCTTGAGAGTCTACAGAAAGTTTAAGAAGAAGAAGAATGTGGTATCTGACCTTCTAGGAGTATCTGTGCCACCGCTATTTTTTTTTTCACACTCCGGTGTGACGTCAGCATAGGAGGCGCCTCCTCCAGCTGATATTTATTTTCATCAAATCATGACTTGATCCTATTTTCTTACGAGTGTACGATCGTACTGCAAGGGAACCTTATTCGTTCTCAGAGACAGTGTTGGTGGAGGAGGGTCTATTTTTTTATAGTTATAAAATTATTTATAATGTATTTCAGCCTAAAGCGGAGGTTATTAACAAGTGCAGCAAGGTTTTAAGATGTTAGAAGTTAGTACAAATTTGAAGGAGACAGCGACTGCTTGGGATGTTAAAGCTCTAAATTGTTACATGTCTATTTGAAGTGAGGAGATGTATATTTGTTTGAGTATAATGCAAAACTGTAAATATATATGTGATCGATTATTAAATTTGACAGTTTTTATAGGTACTAATCGAAGTATTTACAACCTTGGCAAGAAGTTAAAAAAATACGATCGTGTTGGACAAAGCATTGTGGTTAGACATTTTAAAACAGGATTATAAATTAGTTTTCGTGCGGCTTGAACATCAAAACTTTTCAATAAACCTTTCTTTCAAATCAAGTTTATGATTGTTGCATGTTTAAACAATAAAATGGCAAGGCAAACTTTGAAAGGTTCGTTGACAGGAAACACAGGTGTCCGTTGCTGTATTTTATATCGATTTATAATGTTATTATCTCACTGCAAACATTTTCGCAAGATATTCTTACTAATTAACATTCGAATGTATTTGAAATACTATCGTCATAAAAATTGTCCTATTTCTATAGGAGATTATTAGCTGTAATCGAACCTTGCAAATACCTAAGTTTGTATATATCGTTCTGGAAATCACGATGCAAAACGAAAGCTGAATGTCATTTGGGAAGGAGTTCAGTTGGAGATCTTTCGATAACATGTGAGTTTTGCTGGATAACATGTTACTATATCGTTCAAACATTACTGTACCAGTACAAAAAACCAAGCTTGTACTAGAAATAATATCCTTCGAAAACTCACTGGAACATCATGAAGAGTACAACCACATACATTTAAAGTGTGTTCTTACACTTTGCTGGTCAGCAGTGGAATTTGTAGTTCCAGTCTGGGGTAGTTCATAGTGACGTCAACCTGTTATCATGTGCTAGACAGGTTGACTTCACCACGAGTAAAACCAGGAGAGTAATAAAATAATACTCAAATGCAACATTAGTGAAGAAAATCTATCAATTAATCATTATCGTTCCAACATAGATCTGTAGATGTAGTGCAGCTGATCTAGAAAGATCACAATAGGACCCAAGACACTTCTTGTATGGTGACCAGCCAGAAATGTCAAGATTAAAATTAAAGAGCGTATGAGCTCACGATTCATCTGTATAAAACGCGTTCTCGTAGCTTTTGGAAAAAAAATGTAACCAGGAAACCAGCTGCCCTAACCTGCATGTCGAATTCTATAGTTGAAGAGATAACTAAATGCAAGGTTAACATGTAGAGATGGGGTTTCTTGAACGTGGGCTGTGGGTGTGGGATATGGGCTGAAAAACATCTGGTGTCCCGGTGGCTGGGCTCGCCCTATATTGGTGGGGTGTATCTAGGTCGAGGGGATGTTATTAGATGAGCCCAGACTTTTTGATAGCTTCTGTCTTTAATGTATTCTCTGCAATTTATGTGTTCTTGAAGTATATTTAAATGTGTTATGTACATACTATGTTGCTATCAATAAACCTTTATTTATTATAATTATTTATTATTAACGAAAGTAGCATTGGATGTGAACATCGGGACTACATGCTCGGGACAATGTCTGATCGATGCAAATAATAGGACGCTCTTTATTGCTTGCTACAGGAAAGACGTGGTGAAGTTAAGAATTGATGATGCTGATAAGGAAATTAACGAATTGATTGCATCAAAATGATGAAAAGCAATGGTGCCCACATGTGGTATTCTGAATTAAATCGCAAACATCATTATAGGCTTTTGAAAGTTAATTTATGATATCAAAATTTTATCAATCAATCGCAAAGTATTTTAAATGATTGTGCACAGTGCCTACCTTGATTTATAGATGCAAGGCCTGGGAATTCAAAAAATACTAATAGTAGCAGAATAAGTGAGATAGAATGCGTGTCTGGCGATAATTATAAAATATTACAATGTATGATAGAGCAAATAATGATTGGATAAAACACAATTGTTAAGAAATAAATCTTAAGATGTTTGACCACATTAATAGAAGCACTGAAAACAAATACATACATCTGAAATTAAAGAAGAACGAGGAAGAGGTAAACCGATGAAAAAATGGATGGAGATTTTCTATTAAGAGAAAAATATTTTTTTTAGAAACTAGAATATATGATGAATGTAGAAGAGACAAGGTTATGTGGTTGATAAAATATCGTAGAGATATATCCACTCTGCCTACTCAAAAAGTGACATGACGTGGTAGTATGTATGTCTCACTTTTTGGATCAGCTGAGAATAAAAGGTAAAAAAGAAGACCGTGCTGTATTTGAAATACAAAAACAATGTCAGCAGATAGGGATACTTACTATATTTTTTTGCTATCACCGGAAAACGAACCCAAAACGCATCGAAATGAAGAAATGCATCTTACGTGTCACAATATAAATGCATAATCAAACTGTGATCGAAATTAATATTTTTAAAACCAAAAAAAGTTTGTATTTGGGTGTCAAAATGTTTTTTATACTTGCTAATGTATTACGAATAGATCCAACGATTTCAAAAGCTCATGTGGTCCGTATTGAGCAGAATTAATGAAACGTCTGCGAGATGTATTAGAGTGAGGCATGGAAGCAGGTAAATCAGCATCACGTTCTGTGTCAGTGGCAGGCCACTGATCGTGGCTACAGTATATTTATCATTCACGCCCAATGTAACACCAAATCATTATTTAACTGACGTTTCTTTCTCTTCGCATTCTTCAAAGAATGTGTCGGGGCGGTTTCAAAATAATTGATCTGTGTAGAATCTATTGATCAGAAGGTTAGGTTGGAATATTTTTACTAAGGGACCTCAGAGGTAATAGGTTGTTAGTCCCAATACATATAGAAAGACGATGAATATGCACTTACTAATAATATATACATATAGTATATTCAATTATTATAGAAGATAATTTTAAGGCAGGCGATATCTTTTCTCATGACTGTGGAGACCAATTTTCGAACCATATAAACGGTCACACCAGCAACACTACATCGAGCCCTGATCCGAGGGTACTACACGTTTCGCCATTTTTCGCTTAAATTTGAGGTCCTCAAGACAATTTTCATCACACACTTATTTGCCTTGATGATGTATTTGACATCACATATTTCTGTCCTTTGAATAATCTTCCCACTATTCGAAATCCATGTTACAAATCTTCATGTCAGTTTAACAGAAATCTTTGCGACGTGGGTTTTGTCCGCTGTGGATCTTTCGGCGTTACTATACATATTTTACCGTAGAGTATGTTCTTTGATAACCGAACATCACACATTCGAAGTAGATACCCACTTTTCTTTAAGGAGCTGATAAAATACTGGTGCGATTTAAGACTCCCTCATTGGCAAGGTTATCTTACCTAGTTACGTCAAGTATTTAAGGCATTCATTCTCTCAAAGGTTCTATACCGACCGCATTAAAGACTAATAAGTCTCTCTTCTTCTAATCTTATTTAATATGGTGTCAGCTTTTCTTATCTCCGTTCTCCACTTTGCTCTGACCTGAACGTTCCCGGAAACTCCTCAGACTCTTATATAGTTCGACGTTTGGGTCTACCTCTGGGTTCTACCATACCTGACACGATATTCTTCACCCGTTCATATTATTTGTTGTTTTTTAATGTTGATTATTTTTTTACCAGCCTCTAATTTTTCTACACGCTCAAATTATTCATGAGTGATCTTTTTCACTCTGCTTATATACATAAACCCAAAGTTTACATCTATACTAAATAAATTAATTTCATAATTTATTGTCACTCCGAAAGTTCTAGAAAATCAGACGAATTTATTTATTTTGGATCCTTCCTTTTTTTATTTTGGTTGTTTTCAACTTTCCACAGGAATTCATTACACATTTATTTATTGGTTTATTTTAACTATCACGTAATTTTTTCCCCACATCTTCTAGTTGTAGATGCATTGTTACATTTAAATTGACTAATAACCCTTGTCTTCTTTTAATATTACAAATCTATCACTCAACCCTAGAAACTAATTTCTAAACATTTTTTCTGATTTGTTGGAACAGATTGGCAATAAGCCAGCCAAATTGTACATTTTGAAGTGTAAAACAAATAAATATTAAATATCTGTCCGATTTTTTGCTTCAAGCGATTTCTTCCAATCAACGAACATTTGTTGATTTTTTTAATGGTATCTATGACCGTGCCTTAAATTAAGTAGATATAACATCATTTAAGTAAAAGTAATAAAAAATAATACAAGAAATAAATCTGAAGAAAAAAAGGGATGAGGGTGGGAATTCTACATGAGTAAGGGACGAGGAATATTTGGAGAAAAATAAAGATTCTTTATTATTTTTAATTGATATGGGATGTATTATGTTATTGGATACATATGAAACTTACGATTTTTGTAAAGATAACATGCAAATGTGCTATGTATTTCATTGTATTACTTTTTTGTTTAATCTGATGACATACCAGCTCACGCTGACTCAAATACCATAAAACCATGTCATTCTACAATGGCTATCGTCTGATCAGAATACATTTTATCTGTCAATAGTAACTCTTCAGTCCCATCAATCTGTCATCCTGGCATTTTAATCGCCGCTATCAGGATAACCAGATTCCTCACATAGATTAACATTACTAACAACTCTTGTTCCATACATATATATGTTGAGTATACGAACTATCTAGACAAGTCGAGCAGCATGAACCGATAATTGCTCTGTAGGGTCGTTCACGAATCAAACGATACAATCAATGAAAATGTATTTTAAAATCGTAAGTATTCAATTTCAAAACAAGCAGTCGCGATTTTATTCATTTATTAAATTCTTTTAATACATTATGGTTTCAAAGGAACTATCAAGATGTAGATTTTGTGAATTGGTTAGTACCCGCATAAGTCATGAACCACAACCGATGACTTGCACTGGTGTCTTCCTTACGATTTTTCAACTGTAAAAGGGTACGTAAAATCACGGTATTCCATCTAAGGGTAAATAAGGTAACATGAATGTAAAGCGAGCCGTAGAAAAAATGCACATAAAAAAAATGAATACGCTGATTGTGAAAGACGTATCAAAACCGCCGCCATTTACTTGTTGGTGCAGTTATGAATTTACTTCTTTACTGACTATTATCCACTTTAGTTATTATTGTAATTAATTTTATGTCCGTTAACATTACCATGTCATCAACATTAATCATTCGCATACGGTCTTCTTGGCCGTGCTTATATAACCTTTTGTGGTCTTTAATACATGAGTCTATATAATAATAATAATAAAATGATTATTTATATAACGCTGTTAAGAAAGCAGATTTTCCTCCAAGGCGCTCTATCTCGAGATTCGAACCTAAAAGATATTTACTTGTTTAATTGGGACATACCAAATTAAAGAGGTGATTGGTTCATTGTTCAGTGCTTGCACTCATCTTGGCTCAGGGACAGCAGGAGTGGAGGTGGATCAACTGTTCAGTTTCAGATCATCAGAAAATATTGAATAACCAGGGGGACACTACACATCCTTGTTTCAGTCCTTTTGTAATATTAAACCATTCAGTTTTGGCACCGTTGACTCTAATGCATGCTCGACTCACAAGATGTAACGAACTATTATCGTATAATTAACTTATATTGAACAATAAATGTGTCACTCAATCTCAACTTGACTCTACAAAATGGAAATTCCCAAATACACGCATAGGGAGATCCAAGAAGAGCCATAGAAGAAAGTGGAGGAGGACATAATAAGATTCGAGAGATAGAGGAAAAGGGGCCAAGCAGCCGTCCCCAAATGGACGGGATAAGGCAAAGAAAAAGAAGAAGTGTAATTTAGTAAATAATTAATAAATAATGTGTCTTTACATGAAAAAAAATATTTTTTATCTTATACGATGATAGGCAATCCTCGTAATGGAGTGTGGTGATTTTCGTGGCTTAGTTGGCAAGACACATATTTTCAAGCCCGGGGGCTATGGGTTTGACACCCATTTTTTTAAATAGGGTTTATGTGAAATTTTCACTTAAGGTTTCTTAAGTATATTTCTATTTGATTGGAAGAGATTGCTTCATGACAATTAACCTATCAGGTTTATTGTCATGTGGCAATGTAAATGACAAAAGTTTAATACAATACAATTGTCGCCGCAGACGTCTACGCATACGTGCAAGCTGTTGAACAAGTGCACAGTATTGACAGTTTAAACCCTAAATTCTGATGACAAGTAAAGCGAAATTCTGAGACGATTGTCATTTTAATACGTGGCAGACTTTCCTTTCGTTTGGTCGATTTATATAGCGCTATTTTTATGTCTCTTAATAGCGCCATAAGAATTTATGAGAAGTAGCTTATGAAATAAATAAAAACACAAATTCAGATGAAGTGTGGTCTAAGAGTAAAGATAACCCAGAAGTGAATCTGCCAGAAATCAAACCTGGGGCGTCCGCTTGTTATACGCGAATGTTAACGATTATACCACGACCGCTAATATTACCTCATGTTAATGAACTATGAACATGTTAATGCAGGTACATCATTCGAAAACAAGAAAAAATCAACGGTATCAAAAAACGTGTGCATTTATTTACAAATTTACATTTGATTTGATGGTTGGTTGTAATAAAAATCATTTAAAATTATTTATGCTTCCTCGCTTGGGCAATAATGTGACAGCCGATTCGCCAGCTCCGGTCCTAATCTGGTTCTAGAGGAGTGCTTGGAGTTACGTTGTATGAATAATGATAGGCTTTACGTATAATTTATCATTTAAAATGACATTCAATTGTCAGTTTCGATCTAAATATTGTTCCGTTGACGAAAGCCTTAGAAGGGGGACCGGTAGCCGACGGGTTCTGATCGGAGATCCGATAAAGTCTTTTTATACATGTATAAAGTAAAGAAACGTTCAGACTCAGGTCCGAACCAAATTAAGTTAAAAAAATAACAGTGACAATAATAATATTCTTTTAAATGTATTGTCATAATGGTGGTCCACCTCCGATAGAAGACGATACTTTAAGAAGAAAAATATTTATTTTTTATTTACAAAGCACATTTTGTATGTACTGTGGAATGAATTTTCAAGGGTTATCATATTTGCACCATCTTTATTTCCTTTTGAAACAGAAATGAAAATATATTACATTATTCAGAATATTAGTTTATTTTTATTAAGGATGGATATGAACTTAAAGCTGATGTGTTAAGTAAGATGAAGAAGAGCACTTGCAAAAGCTCCGAATATGATATTCTAGTACAGACTTTGGGTTTGTATGGAAGTGAAAAGTGGACGTGGAAAGATATGGAAAGGAGTCCAATAAATAATGTAAAGATGCGTGATTTAAAATAATACATAGGGGTACAATGCGTGACATTATACGAAATCAATTGATTAGGGTTGAGGGTGAACTTAAGGTTGATGAATATGAGATAAGCTTTTTTAGATGGTTTGGCATGTGGGACGAATGAATGAATGAATATATAGTGCAAATGTGAGTGGAAGGTGTCATAGAGGAAACTAATTATTATATTTTGAAGGAATGTAAAAAAGTAAGTAAGAGATATCGTAGGAGTTGTATGAGAAGGTATATGGATGTATAAGAGGTGAAGAATATGTGTCGAGATATGAAATTCTGAAGCTCTGTAAAATCTGTCTGTTCCGATGTAATACGGTTTTGATCTTGTACTATTTTTTAAATTTTGTATTTAATTCCTATTTTGTTATGTGTCGTGTTATGATGTTTGTTTGCGCACAACCTTCATGAGGACCTTAACAACATTTTACCTGTTATGAGATAACTGAAGAAATATCTAGCTACTTTGTATAAAGCAAAGAAATAAAAATAAAGATACAGTATTACTCTACCTTTAACCCATTAAACGGACTTTATATTTTTGCTCATATTATATATGATTGATTTATATTTGGACATTTGAAATAAACCGTAAAATGTATTTAGTAGGTTGGGTCCTTTTTGTGTATATACGTCAATACATGATTGAAAAAGAATAATAAATTGAACAGGTTTTTAAGTATAAATGTATCATTAATAACTTTCACTGCGGAGTATGGAGAAACATTTGTGTTAATTTAATAATACAGATTTTTTAAGTTGACTGGTTTGTAATAAAAAAAAATGACAGTAGGCTGGTGTTCAATTCGATTTAACACCCAAATCCCCAGATAAAAAACTGGTTTAATTCATAAATTTAAGAAAATTTTTTTAGTAAATATTAACATTGTTTTGACATTCCCTTTTTAACTTCTTCTGCGTATTTTTTTAAAATTGTAATTAATAATTGTCTCGTTATCAATATATTTGAAAGTTATTATTTATTTTGTGTCGTATTTTTCATGTAATTTTTTTATGTTATGATTTATATGCAATTCATTCCAGCCAGTTATTCACTTACAACTATTATTGGTATCCATGACCATGTTGTTTCACATAGCGTATAAAAATAAAATAAAAAAAATTAAGATACATGTCAATAAAAATAGGTTTTAGGATGGGTGTTATATAAGAGTCCAGGGAGTGGAATATTTTGAGATAAATAATGCTTATTTATACTTTATACATTTTTCACTAATTGTCTTTTGAATTATGTTTCCTTGTTTTAATTTGTTTGTCAAGGCTTTGGCTGTTCTATGAATAGAAAGAATGAATAAGATAAATTAAATATGGAATCTTATGTATTGCTCCTTAAGGTCTTAATAGTTTGGTAAAGAAATAATCGGTTAGAAGATATATGAACTCAAAATTCATTGTTTTTGGTTCAAGAATGCTTTGAAATTTACACCAAAATAATAAAAACTATTCAAAGTGCTCTGCTTATTTTATGTCTAGATTTTAAATTTCGGTTCAAAGGAAGAAACTTGAGTCCAAGATTTATAACTTAGGTTATCTATCGAATTTCCCGTCTTAAGGTCCAGTTCATTAGAAACAAGAAATTAGCCGAACTCTTATTGTAATTAATTATTTCTATTTCCATGACAGGCGTATTGTCATCAGGGAGTTTCTTCTATCCAGAAATATGATATGCGTACATGTTAAAAATAATCGAAAGGAGTCATTTTAAGTACATCATCATAATATACGTTTTACCAGGCATACAGGGGTGCAGCTTACGTTTTAATATAATTCCAATATCAAATAATTTCGGCCAATAAAAGCAACTCATGCATACTCTCCTATTACAATGGTTCTTTTTTTCAAAACTTGACTAATTTGGCCGTGCCACGTTTTTTTTAGATATATATATATATATATATATATATATATATATATATATATATATATATATATATATATATATATATATATATATATATATATATATATATATATATATATATATATATATATATATATATATATATATATATATATATATATATATATATATATATATATATATATATATATATATATATATATATATATATATATATATATATATATATATATATATATATATATATATATATATATATATATATATATATATATATATATATATATATATATATATATATATATATATATATATATATATATATATATATATATATATATATATATATATATATATATATATATATATATATATATATATATATATATATATATATATATATATATATATATATATATATATATATATATATATATATATATATATATATATATATATATATATATATATATATATATATATATATATATATATATATATATATATATATATATATATATATATATATATATATATAACATTTTCCAGCCTTAATTTTTTGATTGATTATGATAAAAGAAAAAATGCGCGTATTTTTTTCTCTCATAATTAGACGACGTTGGCTTGAACACTTATACCGCATGTACTCGTAGAACACTGACCTTGCAAAGAAGGTTTTATTCAGATTTTATTTTTGAGATATTTACAATTCAAATTGAATCTATACAATTCAATATTTGGACCTGATGTCAATTGAAAGCAGCGTTTTAAAATTTGATCGGCGTTTTTTGTAAACTGGCTTCATCAATTAAAGTTGTCATTCTACGTCATTCAAGGTCGTAATTATATATTTGCCACGTCCAATGAATGTTGCGTTTCTTTTGCCTTCAATGAATATTTATGCTTATAGATCGAATATGAAAAAAATAAAGTTTGGCTCAATTAAAGCTTTAAATTGGTAATTTTTTAAATTTAATTTATTTCTTTTATAAAAATAATATAGGTTTTAACCGTGAGACCATAAATCATTCTGATGCAGGTGGATTGCCTGTATATAGGTTGTTCCAAAAAATGTATCATATATACACTGTAATTTGTTTTGTCACACACTATATATTCCATTTTATGTAACGGTATAACCCTAGCAGTTTCAAGATTTTCACTTTATCGTCAGGGGAGCACAAACAAGTTTCAGTCTCGACTCCCCTGATGAAAAACGAGGAATTCTAGTTTCAACTCAACCAGCTTATCTAAGTGTCAATTAATTGCTCTCACCACTGAAAGAATACTTAAAAAAAAACTCAAGAAATATATAAAATTAACAATTTTTCAGTTAAAGAAACCAAATAGAAAAAAACAATAATAGTAAAATGTCACAAATAAAAAATAACTACACTCAATATTAATAAGATAATAACAACATAAGATGCATAAACATCAAGTATTGCGTATTTAAACATAACTACCCATAAACAACAGGAACAATATTACTCATGCTTCCCTGTAAAGTGACGCAACATAGTTATACCTACAAAGTTTACTAAGGAGTCAATGAGGTAGCATTAAATACATTTTACGCTCCACAAACCTTATACAAGGACTCTTCAAAAAAAAAAGTTTACGGCATAAAATCAACAAGCGATCGAAAGATAATGCACCCAAATACCAAAACAAATGATTCATGGTGTTTGATATTCCACGTTATTAGTAGTGCATGGATCAGAACGGTTATTAACTTAAGCATTTGTGGCAATTAAGTAAACATACGTCTATTTTCTTTCTTTGAAGTTTTAGATTTGATATACCTTAATAAATACTGAATTTATAAACATTCAACGTGTCTATACATTTTTTGGGAAAATCTGTGTTAAAAATAGTTGAAATAATCCAGATAATCTCGAACATCAAATGGATTATTTAAATAGGCTATTGATAATAATAATAAAAAAAAATAATTTTAATAATTTATTTTCAATTTAACTTGGCCACAAAGTGTTGAATAAACTGGCTTTATATATGAAACTAAGAAATAGCCATTGTGGTCTATAAAATTTTATATGTGGACTACAGTATACTTATTCCTCGATTTCCGCGGTTTTATCTTAACGTGGTTACGAAAACGGTCTTTTAAAAGACAATCAATTTATTAATGTAAAATTTGGACTCCTTTGAGGCTTTTCTTTTTTTCGTTCTTGCCGACAGTTAATCTGAGGTGGTATGTGTGGGTTTACTTTTTATTATGTTTTCTGCCATACGTTTTTGTTTTTTTATTTATTCTTTAATCTAGATATGCGTGGGTGTGGGATGGAGCCTCCCGATGCCCTTGCGCTCGGGATCGCCCTACATTGGTGGGGTGTATCTCGGCCGGGGAAATGTTTGTGGGATGAGCCCGGACCTTTTAATGTCTTCTCTCTTGAATGTATTTTTTTGTCATCTATTTATTTTCTGTGTTTTGTTTTTATCCTCTTGTTCTACGTGTTCAAGGGTGTGGGCTGAAAAACATCTGGTGTCCCCGTGGCTAGGCTCACCCTATATTGGTGGGGTGTATCTTGGCCGGGAGGAAGTTATTAGATGAGCCCAGACCTTTTGATAGCTTCTGTTTTTTAATGTATTCTGTTTTTAAGTGTTCTTGAAATGTGTCTAAATGTATTATGTACATACTATGTTGCTATCAATAAACCTGTATTTATTTATTTAATTACATTTTGTCTAACAAATTATACATCTGGTCGACGTGTACTTGCCTATTCAATCAGTGTGCTCGGCACTGGAAGTCAGGTCACCATAGAGGTTAACTAGCAAGCAACACAATAAAAAACGCTTGTCTCCTAGCCCAGAGGTTGCAGGTTCGATTCCCGTTGGAATCCTAAATTAAAAAAAAAAAGGATTCCAGCCAGCGTTTCACTTAATATCTCTTTATAATATCTATCATGTTGGTTGAAAGATATTACCATATGGCAATAAGCTAGCCAGGTTGTACTGTATACATTACAAAATATTCGTTTTGTTCCTCTTTTGGTACCTTTATTTAGATATTTATATAAGTAATGTACCTCAGATTAAGCAGAAGTAAATATATTCCAATTTCGTTAAACTTTCTTACCATAATTTGTGCGATTTCAATTAACGCTAATATTCTTGGAGCATATCAACCGCGTTAATGGAGAGATGAGATCATAAAGCGAGTATTTAAAACTATGCCTAGTGTTTAAACATAAACCTTAATTTTAAATATATATACTATAATACATAGGAGGAAAATGATCGATTATGTTATAAAGCGTTATAGCTGATTCTTCGTTTAGATATTAGATTTTTTGCAGACCGCCTAGTAAAAAGCAATTTAAATTAGGTATTCATTAAACAATTATTGATTTATGTATTTTTTTTTGATCGAGAGTATACAAAAATGTAAATGATAAGATGAACTTAATCGACGGGCAACACAGGCTGTGATGGGTTTGTTGACCCGTTCAGGATTCCGTGGACATAACTATTAATGGTGCCGAAATAAACGTGGCGCCCTTCGTAGCCTTTATGGTAAGACTCTTCTTTACATTTACAGGTTTTTAGACTATTGCAGGTTCGATTTCCGTTGAAAACATTTTTTTTAAATTTCTGTTTTTCATTTCAGACCTCTTAAATTTTTTTTAGTTGATCGGAAGAAATTACATACATACGTGTAAGTGTCATCACGCCGCTTCTCTACTGGTGATATGTGATGACTGAGCGGTAGATATATCTATCTCGTAGAGAGCAATCTTTTCCAACGATCCAGAATAATAATAAATAATAGGGTAATCTCTTTCAACAAACTCCGAGGCCAAGTTGGTAATATGCTTGTCTCCTCCAGACCCGGAAATTGCGGGTTCGATTCTCGTTGGTATCCAGATTTAAAAAAAAAGTTTTTTTTTAAAGAATAGATATGACCGAAGTCATAGGTATCCTTATACCCTCGAACACTAGGCGGAAAAAGTGCCTGTGTCGTTCGAGGGGAGTAGCACAGCGCGGGGTTCGAACCGACGATCTTCCGCACGGTCCAAGTCCAGAGCGTTACCGCGCGGCCATGCACCTCACCATTCCAATCTGATGTTCATTTAAGGCCTCTTAAACATCTTTTTGGTTGTCTGGAAGATATTGCCACATGACAATAATTCCGCCAGGTTGTACTATGTACAACAAAAGTTGTTATGTAATGCAATACAATAGTTGTAATGAAGTGTTAAGGAAAAAGCAGACTTGAAACCTTTTTTTAAATCAAGTTTCCAAGGGGAAAGTAAGATGTCAAAGAAATCGTAGGGGCTTTATGAACAGGTATGTGGAAGTGAAAAAATATGCATGTCAAGATAGGAAAGTCTGATGCTCTGCTCTCTCTGCCTACCCCAGCAGGGAAACGGCATGATGGTACGTATCTATGTATTTTCAAATGGAAATGAAACACACATTCCGGGCTGGAAAATAAGTGTCTTACTAACTAGTCCATGGAGGGCGTCATGTTTTTTATTGTTTTATCGAGAATCAAACCTGAAACCCTCAGGAGGAAGACCAACTGGGCTACGCAGATCGTAAAGTTGTTTTGAAAATTAAAAAGACAGTCAAGAAACTTACACGCATAAAAGTTTTGTTGCGTTTGTTAAAGCGTCTTGAAACATTTCTACTCGTTGTTTTTTATTGGAATTTGATAATTTAAAATCTCTCTATGAAAAGGGTAGTGTTGAAACGGTCAAATATCTTCTAACAAACCGCAATTATTCCGAATATCCTCATTCCTTATCCTTTCATACATTATCAGTCTTGTTTATAGTTAGGGCATTAACGTTGTGGAGGTTTAAAGACATTGTTATTTATTTTTATCAAACACTGTTTATTCCACTTTTTTGTGACGGTATAACAAGACTTGTTTGCGTTCCCCTGAAGATGAGGTGAAAGCCTTGAAACCGGTAGGGTTATATCGTCACAAAAAAGTGGAATGAACAGTGTTTGATAAAAATAAATTACAGTTATCAGTCTTATTTTTTTAATGTTCCTCTCCTCTTCGGAGGTTGGTGATAACTATGAATATCTTGACCCTTGAGGCAATTGCTCTGAAATACATGATATCATAATTAAACTATTTCCGTAAGTTTTTCAACCAGTAAATACTTCTTCTTTCCGCTCTTTTCTTGGCCTGAGTTTATCCCTGCAATATTAGTTGAAGAATCTCATATTTTTTCTAACATTATGTAATATATCCTAATTACTCTAATTTTCTCCTTTTTGTGATGAATAATACTTCTCTATCTTCATTAATCCGTTTTAAGGGGTCACTATTGTGGGCTTTGTCAACCCATTAGACTTCCAGTATTCTTCGATAGAAACATGTTAAAAGCTTCTAGTTTCTTTGTGATGGTCTGAATGGGAGTCCATGATTCGACACCACATAAAAGTACGGATAATATGTAGTATCTCAAAATTTGCATATGTTAGTCGAGATTGAAATCCTTATTATATTGAAAATTTAGAAGGAACAGCTTCATTTCATCTGTACTCTTACTTTAATCTCTTGATACTGGCCCCATTGATTATTAAGTCAGCATCGCAGATGTTTATATAGTGAAATTTGCTCAACAATTTCATTATTTATATCAAGCGGTACCATTGTACGTACCTTCTTTTTACTCACAATAGTAAATTAAATTTTGGATATGTTCATTCTAAAACTTCTATCATTACAAGCAGTGTTAACCCTCTTTTGTAACACCAGTAGACTCTGCAGGAAGAATAATGTCCTCAGCGTAATGAATGTTTTTAATAAATTGAGTGGTTATCAATATTCCGTAATTTACTTCATCAAATACGAGTATCTCATAAACATTGCTTTAGAATAAACATTACTGATAACAGGAGAGAGTATGTATCCTTATTGAACTCCAGGAATATTTCTATATCAAAAGTTAATTCATCGTGCATTTTATTTTACTGTGTTGTTTATAGTTAAGGCATTAACGTTGTGGAGATTTAAAGACATTGTAATTTATTCCCTTTTTTGTGAATTTCTTTTGTGGCTTTCGCCTCATCTTCTCACCTTGGAGCGTTGCGCTCCCCTGAAGATGAGGCGAAAGCCTTGAAACCGGTAGGGGTATACCGTCACAAAAAAGTGGAATTAACAGTGTTTGATAAAAATAAATTACAATTATTTTACTGTTTTTTATTGCTTTAAGAATTTTTTTTGGAAATAAATTTGGACATCAAAATATTTTAAGCAACTAGAATAATTTCTTGAACACTGCTGTAGTTCTCTTAATAATCGTTTTTTATAGTTATTATTTATAGTTTACTTATGTGTTAAGCAATATTAATTTTATTTTTTCAGGAACGCCCATGGCCGTATAATTTGACATAATCTAATTGCGTGAAAAAACATTGTATGTCCACTTTTTGCCATCATCAATCATTGCTTTTCACCATCCAAGTTGTTATTTAATTGAGGCATGGGAATATTTATAAATGCTTAAGCATCACCTTAAGAAATATTTACTTTTAAGTTTTATGGAGAATGTAAAGTGAGTTTTCTCTTCCATTTAAATTATAATTATTATTTGAATCTCAAAAAATATATTTTATTCAGTTTGTGGTGATATGTTGAGTGATTTACAAATAATTTTTTTTTTTATCAAAATGAGCTTGAAATTTTCGGAACATCATATTAGAATATTTAGTAATAAATTACTTTACAATTCCACTAATAACACAAATGCCAGCTAGATATGATAAAAACAATCGCGTAAAATATACATTTTTCAAATATTTATAGGCAATTTATTAAATGATGTTACGATTCTTAACACTTTCAATTATCTGCGCTTCCATGATGGTATCATTTTAATCAATGATAACGAGACTGATAAGGATACCAACAAAAGACACGAGGATGACTACACCAAAACCACTTAAACTAGCAAGGGCATTGATAGAAACAATTAATATACGGATAAAGTAATACAAAGCATACTTAAGAATTAATTAAAGACGCGAATAATTAACCACTATAATTTCTGTAAAATAAATTAATTGAACGGAGGAAAATAATTGTATATGTTGATGGAATAACGTCGATGATTTTAAGCGTACTTCCAGAAAAAAATAAGACCTGCGTATTAAATGAAGAATGGACGTGGTAAACATATTTAAAACGCCAATGACAAGTGAAATAAACTACCTACATAAGAGTGGCGTATATGGAATGGAATATGCATGAGAAAGTATATATCTTGGATTGATATAGAATTAAATGGTCACTAGAACATAATAACATAAACGTTGTCCATCTACTAATAAGTTTTGCAGAATTTACAACCATATTATATAGTAGAAATAAATTACAATAAAAAGGAAAGTAGAGTTAAATTTTTACAAAAGTCTGAAAATTTATAGAAAATAATGAATTTAGAAACACTAGAGATGAACAAAGCCATAAGCAAACTATAAAAAAATTACAGGGCGTTGTGGATAGATCTAGGTAGTAATTATTATAATTTAAAATAAATCCTTTAAGGTATCAAAGTTGCTAACTCTCCATTGCCATTTTCATATACCGAAGTTTAAAATTTCATCGTTTCTTTGAAATGCTATTCATTAAATATATGATTGGACGACTCATAACGTAACAACTTCATTTATAAAAAAATACATGCACCGTTATAAAATACATACACCATTATATATTTATTTCTTCTTGTTCAGTTGATTACCCTCAAATTATTCCGATTGGATACTCACTTCTGTTTCTATGCCTCGAACAGACGGACATTGCTCTGAGTGGGTAATTCTGGGCAGCCAATTCCAACCAGATAATCATTGTTGTAATCATGGCCAATTTCATATCGCTCAATAAAAAGAATTTGCATAATTTATTTAGATATATTACACGTATAGTTGTGGCGAAAGAAATGTTAAAGAGAAGGAGGAAGCTTTGAGAAGTGGAGATGCTGAAACAGGTACACTTAAGTTATTTAAATAATTAAGCACATCTATGTGACAGAATTATATAAAAGTATTGTATTATATTACTTTATTACATACCATCACGGAATTATCCTGTTAGAGTAGGCAAAAAGGACAGAGCTACAGAATTTCCTAACACGTCACACATCATCAGCCTCTTCTACATCCATTAACTTTCTCATAAAACTTCTAAGATTTCTTTGACTTAACACGTTTCCTTCATTCAGAATATCATTCATTGCCTCCAACCATACTCTCCTTGGTCTACTACCTCGTACACGCATCCAACCATATTCTCCTTGGTCTACCTCTTACACGCTTTCCTCTCATATTTATTTATTTTGTTAGTCTACATTTTCAGTTCCAGGTTGTATCGTATACATTTTTCTTAAATATAATACAACCTGTTGAGTTTATTGCTTTGTAGCGATTTCTTCGAACCAATAAGAAAAATGTTAAAAGGCCTTAAGTAAAAAACAGACAGAAATATTTTTTTTGTAAGTCTCATTTCCAACGAGTTGGATAATATGTGTCGTCAATTATGGTCAATGATGAATAATAACATATACTCACGCCATTTCCCTGTTGGGATAGACAGAATGGACAGAGCACCTAACGCTGTTATCACAATATATTTCCTTTGCCTCTTCCAAATTTATACGTCTTCTCACTTAGCTCCATCTATTTATCTTACTACTTGCCCTTACATTCTTCAAAAATTGTATTTATTTGTTCCAAGTGCATTTTTATAGATTGTGCTCCATGATGATTCCCACTCATGCTTGCATTATATATTTGTTTAGTTAGTTTTCCGTAACCTGTTTTTCGTCATTCGTTTAATAAAACCAAACTATTGTTACATACAATTTTTTATCCAACTTAACAGATTAGTTTTTAGTTCGCATTTATCCTTAATAAATCGTAAAGAATATCCCCATTGGTGATATAAAAATGTTGTGGACTTCTGGTTAAGGAGCACTAAAGCAGGCACGTAACTCGTAGTTCGTCGTCGAATGTGAGTCACATGCCTACTCTGGACGACCGTGGTCCAAAGGTTAGCATACACGTTAAGCAAACAATTACCTTATTGGTTTAACTCTTAGATTGCGACCTTCGTGACCGAGTTGGTGAGACGCCCGCTTTTCAACCCGGAGATCGCGGATTCGATTCCCGTTGGAACATAATTTTTATAAAAGCTTATAAACTCAACATACATTTTCATATCAGGATTACGTACATGCATAATATCTACCATACATAAAGTACCAGAATAAACAGGCCTGGGCTCAGGAGGCCCAATGCCGAATCATACAAAATACATTTAGAAGAAATAAAAATACATTCGTATACCAACTCCAAATACAAAAAAAACACGCACCGAAACCTCAACGTGTTTTTAGATATCTTAAAAAGTTTTAGAAGAAGTAGTAAAAAAATAACGAGATCCACGAAATCTTTTCAAAACGTAGTTAATTAAATTAGAAATATTTATTACAACCAATCCGTTGCGACTTGTAGCGAAAATAATTAACATTTAATACGAGGCATCCGGTGAATCATACTCGTACGACCTTCTGGCGAAGGCTAAACATCTCTGCAAAAATGTTAAACGACTCAATTGAAACAAATTGTTGGGCAACTCAAATTCTAATATAAATAATATCTTAGTTTAAATAACTCACTTAAAATCAATCAATAACCAAATAAAATAAAAACCCACTGATTTTTTTTATTTGTTTATAATATACATACATATCATCACGCCATTTCCCTGTCGGGGAAGGTAGAGTAGATATAGCACCATACTTTCCTATCACGACACATCCTTAGCGTCTTGTACATCCATACAACTTCTTCGATTTCTCTAACTGTTTAAGTTTTCTTCTTTAGGAATATCATTCACTTGATTCCACCATACTTTTATTGGTCTTCCTCTCACACGCCTTCCATTCACGTTTGCACTATATATCTATTTCGTTACTTTTTCTTATTTCATTTGATCTACATGCTCAAACCATCTCAACGTAGTTTTCTTCATCTTACTAAAGAAATCAGTCTTAAGTTTTCATTCATCCCTTATCTTTTCATTCCCCGTACTCTGTCATACATTGTCAATCCATGTATGCATGAATTTTTTAAAGCGGTCGCGCTTAGTATTTTTCCATGTTAACGTTTTAATCCCATACATCAAAGATGCCAACAAACTGTTGTAGACTTGGTTATTGATACAAAAAAAAATAAACATTTTTAAGAAAACTTTGTGGCTTAGTTCGTATTACGGTATATGTCAGAATAAGATATCTAAATGCTAATAATGGAAGTTAAGAATTTCATTATGAACCAGGACAATTCATAAAACTATCAACAGAATACCAGGATACTATAAGATACGTTTATTACCAAAAACCTTCTGTAACTGTATTTCGGACATTTTAAGTTGAATGCAAGTATATTTCTGATGTTTTAAGTATATTTATGATCAAGTATGAACATAATGTGATTTGTCAATGTATGATAGAATAAGAAATGTAATTATTGAGGATATTGTGAATATTTCTTTGTATTGTATCACACTTTCGTTGTGTACAGTACTACTTGTATATTTGTAATGTTGAAATATCTTCCTATCAACCAGGACATTTTAAAGTAAAAACCAGACTGTAACCCTTTTTAAATTTTTTTGCAGTATGCGAGATACCTCATTAACCAAACTGGAATTTTTTTGGATATTATCGAGAAGCGGACCGGAATTAATGAATGATTAAATGCCCTTAACCGTGACGAGTACAATTGAAGATACAATACAAAGTGAGTGATCAGGGTACCTGACGTTGGTGTCACCGGAGTTGACTATGTAAGCCAATTCGTAATAGGCATATCCTGTTGCATATATGGTAAGGAGCTTTTGTACCTGTGGGTTGTCTGTGTCTTCTTTCTTTATTAGGACTCTGATAACTATCAACAGTTCCGCGTAATTTGGTTCTATCTGCTGCAGTAGTATCGAGCATATTTTTTTTACAATTGAACCTTAAATCCCCCCAGTGGAAGACAAGCGCCGTACTAGCTAGGTCACGAAGGTTTTATTGCTGTTAAGAATAAAAGTATGAGTTTAAATATAACCCAGACTTTGAGATCTTAAATGAGTTAGATTATTGACATCTCTTACATAATTGGACACATAGTTTTACTGAGAATTAACACCCGGTAAACGGTACAAAAAATATAAATACATGCCCAGACAGCAAGAGTATTTAGTCTGCCAGGAGATATCTCAATGGAATAACGCCAAGCGTGTTATTACAAGCTATTACAATCTATAATCCCAAAAAGCCGCTTTGCTAATTGACACTAAGTCCCAATATGATTGTGACTATTATAGAATAATGTATTGCCCATTTTTTATGTATTATGTTAAATTGCTAACAGATGGCTTGAACCAATATAACATTTGATGTTTATGTAAAATAGTTCGAATTTAATAAATGTTTTTTTTGTCCATACAAGGTGAAAGACATCAAATCATTGAGACAAATAAATACCTCGTCTTAGATTGAAAATAAGGCAATTGAACTTTTAAAGCCCCCAAAAGCTAACGTAAAATCTACAATACGACATTTATTTTGACCTAAAAGCTGTTTTCGGGTAAAATATTAGCTTTTTTTTAGTTAATTATTTACATTTTATTCGTTTGTTATTTCAAGAGAAAAGTTTTTTTAAGTAAGTTTTGATGGGCTGCCTTGCTTATAACGTACAAGGCTTATCAGCACGATGTTGTGCCCCCTGTGTGAACTGGCACACACCGGCTTCATTTGTTTCTCTCTACGTGTTTATTCTCCTAGTGAAGTGTTTGGGATAGGAAGGGCGTCTGCGCACGTATTTTTATGGGACCCACCCCAGCATTTGCCTTATGATTGAAGAATTGCAGTAAGCCCAGTCGAGATGGCCGTCTTCCTGGCTTTCGATGAGGTTATTTAGCCCTCGGCATTATACCCTGTGTTGTAAAAGAGTATATTGACCAAGTGTTGTCTTTTCGTTTCCTAGTAAAATAAATTTTCTTGGAAAACATACATTTAAAATGACTATATATCATCAAATCTAAACCATGTTTTTTTTATAAAACTTTGTCGATAAAAATATGTTGTTACTCTAAATTGCCAACACTTACTCGCAGATTGCAAGTCACAAGTGCGCGGTTTTCAAAATTTCAATTGTTTTAAGGAACAAACATAATAAAAACGGTAAAAACACTGGAATATTTTATCCCTTTGACATCAACGTACAAATACAAATCCGAAAAAATCATGTAACCTATTTATTAAAAGAGAGCTTATTATTAAAACACACCAAGTAACTAACTACGTTTAAAATACATCAACAAATTAGATGCTATATTTTGGGAAAATACTCATATGACTGTCAACGCATCCATATCAAGAAATTCCATTTTACTTTGATATAGTTTAAATTCATTATTAGACATCCAACTGGAAACTTTTGGGATGCAAATAAATGGTTTCTACTCGTATTTAGAATGTTTTTTTCACTTAGATCACATATTTTAAATAACTAAGTATCATCCGCTTAAACCTTAGATTCCGGGAGAGAAAACTATGCAAATGAACTCATTGATATAATAAGTAGTGATAACGAAAAGCGGCTGTCCTAATATTGACCCTTGTGGTACACCATTCCTCAATATCCTGAGAATATTCTTCCTGATTGACATCAACGGATTACCATCTATTATATGACAAATCAAAGTGTCATGATCGACTGTATCAATGACAGTACTCGTATCAAGAACAGTAATTAAAGTTATTTTCCCTCTTGTATCTCAGTCAATAAATTGATCACCAGTCTCAAAGCAACGGTCTCTGTAGAATTATATTTTTTGTATACAGACTGATTACTTGGAAGTAGTTTGTTTGAGTTAATTACAGAAATGAATGTGCTGTGCAGAAGCATTTTTTTCAATAAGCCTCGATACTTGACAATACGCTGAATCACAGGTAGAAGAAGATCTATGAGTATGGTGCGAAGAACAAGTCGTTGTAAGATGAGGAAGAGAAATGGGTAAGCCAGGAGAGGATGTCATACATTCAAATTTAGAAAATATAGTGAGTACCAGAAAACTATACAAAGTGAAGTATTAGAAATCCGTATAAATTTACTTGGAAGACCTCTGAAAAGACAGTTGGTAGTTTACTTTTCATTAAATAGTCGAACTCGATTCGACTGCAAACAGAGTTGCTTTATAGACGAAAAGAAGCTGTAATAATTCAGGACTGATATTTTATCGGTTTACAACGCATTTTTTTAAGAGAAAAAAATATACGACTAACTACTCGTACTGGTAGTAAAACTGTACTCGTAAATGTTAATAAAGACAGGGTTTCGTGAGTACTCATGCGTTGATGTTATATCCATGTAATGATACCTTGTTAAATTTTCGTCCATTACTAGGATTATAGTTTCACATGATTCCCAATATCATCGGTTGATCGCATAAAAAATGTATCGTCGGGTTTCTGGCACAAATTAGGAACTAACGTTTTACTTTTTCTGAGAAATTTCAATTTAAAAGTTGAAATTATTTGTATCTGGGTACTTTAGGTAGTAATACTCAGGCCACGCCCTCATTTTATAGTCGATTCCCCTAAGTAGTATATCAAATAGAGCTGATAGAAGTCCCGTTGTTTCATTATGTTCTAAAATGTTCAAAATTGAATACCGCACAGTTATCAAGTTTCTTTCAAAAGAAGGCAAAAGCCTAGCAGAAATCAAATGTCTCGATACTATTATATAATATATACGAAGAATCTTCTCCGTAATATTCCAAAGTGCAAGATTGGGCTAAACAGTTTCATTTACAGTTTTATTTCGGCTGATAATCTTTTGAAAATACTACTTATCAAGGTAGACTAGCGGAAGCACTTCCACCAGAAATTTCAGAATATTTTTGCAATGAAATTGGAACATTAATTCATCATAAAAAAATGTACGGAACTATAGGGTTGAAACTATTTAATTCTATTACCTTTCTATATTCTAAGGCTGGAAATTTATGTACCTTACTTCGTTCATATTTTGAGATGTGTGGAAATATTATTTTAGTTTAAATATCAGACATACATATTGGTCATTTGATAATGACCAATATGTATGTCTGATATTTACCCGTGCTAATTTGATTGTTTAATAAAAGACAATAAACTCTTATGAAATCAAATTTACATACATATAAATAAATTATCACGCTATGTCCCTTGCATGATAAGCAGAGAGAACATATCTTTATACTTTTATATTCACGCACATAAGTTTCGCCTTCTTCGAATTCATAAATCCTGCACAATCTTCTTTTATTCATATTTTTCCCTTTACCTTGTTTTTAATCTGCTTCACTCAATCCAGCCAAATTATCCTTGATCCCTTCTTCCACGCCCGTCTTGTACTTTTGGCTTGTATACCCGTTTAGTCATTCAATATCGCTATATGTTCAAACCATCTTTGCGCTGATTTCTTCATCGTAATAAAAAAAAACATTACATCCATGTATTCATTACTGATTTCTTCAAAAAAATATTTGCGCACTCAGCTCCACGGCATTAATTTTATTTTTATCTTCTACTAAATTCAAGATTCAATTCCGTACGTCAAGGTAGTACGTACCAATACACTTCTATATTGTAATTTTTGCTACTTTTGGTTAAAGTCGGTTGTTTTGTATTGGCGTGGGTGCTCCATTTACCTTATTCTCTATCACTACTCTTTATTTAATGCCCCTTTAACTCGCCTAATGAGTTATTTGTAAACCGATATCTGAATCAACTGGCTTTCTCTTTAGATAAGAAACTCTTTCCAGGTTTTTTAAAGTAAATTACTCCATGCAAGGAAACCATAGAATTAACGAATAACCGCGTCATATTTCAAATCGAAGTGTCGATCGATAGACTTTCTTTTGTGATCAAGTATAATTGTCAGTCAACCTGTGTATTAAAGTCCCCTATGCGTGTATTAGTTAATTGTGTGCATGCAGTTGCAATTCAGTAATCAACAGATTTAATCTGTTGCAGTCTTTCGTTAGGCAATGTTACTTGTGCTGTTCAATAGTACTATAATAATTTATGACAAACTGTATAAGCTACAGAAAAAAAACATTAAATTTAGATATAAAACGGTCTAAGAGTAAACCAGCCCGAAAGTGAATCCGCCAAGAATCGAACCATGATCGCACACATGCTTAGCGTGTATACTAATTGTTAGACCACCGAAAGTCTGTAATAAATAACACATCATAGATTATGATTTAAAATATACTCAAATTATATTATCATTCAAATATCGTTTCATTAAAAGGCTTTTAAGAGCACTCTCAACAACCATTCTAATGGAGCGAACAACAACAGGTGAGATCAATAATGGATCATGGCATCTAAAACAAAAATAAAACATCTCAAATCTTCGAGTAATCCGATCTACAAAGAGAATTCAAACGAAAGAACCGGTTTCCTTTACTGATAGATCTACAGAGCGCGTGCTTTCTCACTTCTGACAGAACTATCTTTGATCTATCTGAAGACATTCTAACTAGACTGGGATGGAGCTTCTGTTTATAGACGAGACTGGTCAACTTTAATGGCCAGTCTTGTTCGAGTTCCGTTATCAGTCGTTGTTTCTTTAATTATATTTTGAATATAGTGGCCCCTCTTCTCAGCGGTTTCGGATTCCACGGTTTCAGTTAGCCAACGGCAGTTCGAGAATACTAAATAAAAAAATCAACATATCACAAGGTCGAAAGACAAGCGTCTTACCAACTAGGAGGCAATAAAGAAATTATGGCAAAAAATGAAAAAAAAAAAGAATTTTAAAATCTATTTGAAGCAAATTTGTTCAAAAAAGAAACTTTTTAATTTATCTGAAAATGAGCTTTAAGAAGTGTATATAAAAAATCGGAAATAATGGACTCTAAAACCCATTCTTAACAAATATCAGTACAAAGAATATTAACCCGCCTAAGTATTTATGTTCGAAAGATTTGCGAACGTTTTTTAATACTGCTTACATCTATGCACTCTCTCATAGAGATTTTTGTACAAAGGTTTTTTATTTTTACAAAGATCTCTTATCAACTAGGTTTTGGAGGTAGGTTTTATTGAATTGGGTATTACTCGCGGTTTTAGGCATTCAATGGAGGTTTTGGAACGTGTCTCTCGCGGATAAGGGAGGACTACTGTACTCATATTATTCATTTGAACAGATCTCATATAATCAATAAATTTTTCGAAATGATTTGTTACACTTGATTGATGATAGTGTTATATTCGAAGCTTTATTCTTCGTGGAATTATAACATTTGCTCAATAATATTAATTTTATGGTTTACTAATTTAACGCTTCATTGCTAAACAATATGGTGGGCTCAATGCCACGTGGTGACCTTTTCCAACTTACCAGATAAAAATGAGTAACATGATCTAAGCAAAAAATATTCAATTCATTATTTATTTACATAAAATTCATGAACAATATATATAATCACAATTAAAGTTAGATCTTCAATTCAAGGAAAAAGGAAGTGATGGTGGAGAGAAAAGGAAAATCGGGGATGAAATACGTTACATTACTGACTTGATATTAAGAGTTTTTTAAATCACTTTTTTAAAACATGCCTATGATGGAGCGAGTACAACGTTAGTCAGTAACTGGTTCCAGAGTCTCACTGTATGGACAACTAAGAACGATGTTGAAAATGAAGGATGGTGAACTCGGAAAGTCAATAAACAATATCTGCTTGAGCATAGCACAATTCCATGGTTGAATGTTCTCGACGAGATGAGAGGGACGGGGGGAGAGTTAAGGATATTAAAAAATAGTTACAATATGTGAATTTTGCCTTTAACAAACATTCAACTAAATAATCTTTTTCTGATAGGGTATATGTTTATGACTTAGCGATGTTTTGAATAAAAAATATTTTGATACCTCATTAATTTTTATTTCGCAATCGCCGTACAATAGGTGAGTAATGAAATACCAGAGCAAGTTGAGGAACTTTGCTATCTGGGAAGCATGTTTGGGAAAATACGTAGAAGTTACCTGTCATGTTCTCTTCCACTGTATCACGGCTTGTCCCTTTTAAACAAAGCTGCGTGTATTGACATCTGCAACATTTCCAATAATGTTTTTAAAGAAAGCATTATGAGCTTTCTTAATAATGGAAGTTAGTTGTGTAGCCGAAGTAATACTCTTTGTTTACAAATTTTTATATTTTTGCTGTTCTATGTCATGTCTGTTAAAGCTTAATATGTAAAAAATTATCTATTTGCTGTTTATAATTTATCTTAAGCTTTGTATGCAATCGAGTTTAACCAGTGTATGTAAGCTTCGTGAAAATAAATCTTTTCCATAAATGGCTAAATAGAAAAATATGTTCAAAGGCATATTGCAGCACAAAAAAAGTCAACAGTGCACTTTGAACTATATTTAGTAATTAAATTATTTAAAAATCTTTATTAATTATAGTATACAGTGATGTGGTAGTTGTCGCTATGATGTATGAAAGTGGAACCTGCATATTAAGGGATGAACTTTAAACTGTCCTTTAAGTTTAAATAATAAAAACCAAATATTGCGTAAAACTCAATGAGGGATCGGAAATGAGGGTAGCCATATGCAATTTGATTCCTAGATTTGAAAAACCGTATAACGAACAGCAAACTCACTCACCCTAACACTCACACTCAACTAATTGATATTTTGTATGTTAGAGTGCCTTGAAAAAATCTATACAGATTAAAGGTATTGTAAAACGAAAAAGTTGCAAAACCACTGTTTTTTAAGCCTATGCATTATTTTTGTGGGATGCGAAACAATCAATACATTGTTGAATGGCATTACATTCCGAATCTGTTTGAGGCTTGCACAATTAGTTAGCGAATGGAGTGTCTAAAAGAAAATATCATTGAGACGATGTGGCTTCTGAGTATCGCGATGTCTCTATGCTAATCCTATGCGAGGCATTTGAGAGGCCACTCCTTGCTATTCAGGCATACTTTCGTCAGCCTGTCACTTTCTATGGAAACCCAACAGTTGATTGACGTACGTATATTTTGAATGAGATCTCTGCAATGACAACAAATACTTTTTTTCCTAAGTAATGATTTGAATACAGAGCCGTAAGAATTTTCAAGATTATTTTGTATTTGGATAATCATTCATTATCAATAAATTACAGGTGACAAGACATGTTTCAACATTTCTTACAGTTTATTATGTAATTTTCACAATAAAACTAATAAAAATGTCATTGGGCAGCAAAACATATATGTACACTTGAACCGGACAGTATGAAAAACTCCGAAGATGAAATTCTGTAGTAGTATTCTAGTATCACATTTGATGCATGGAAGTGAAAAGTTGACGTGGAAAAATATTGAAGAGTCGAATAAATTATGTAGAGATGCACACACTAAGAATAATACATGGGGGGAAAATGTATGGTACTTTACGGAATCAATTGATTAAGATTGAGGGTGAACTTAAGGTTGAGAGTCAGATGAAGACAAGCACTCTGAGATGGTTTGGGCATGTAAAATGAAGGAATGAAGAAATAGTATCAAAACCAATATTTAGTGTAAATATGAGCAGACGGTATGGTAGAGGAAGACCAAGTAATGTATGTTTGAATCAAGGGAATAATATCTTGAAAGAATAAAAATTATAAGAATGTGTATGGATGGAGAAGAGGCGAAGGATGTGTTCTAGGATACGAAAGTCTAGCGTTCTATCATATCTGCCTAGCCCAGTAGGGAAATGCTGTGATGGTATGTATGTGTGTACAATAACATTGGACATTAGGAAAACCACCAGATACGATACAATCAATCAACTCAATAATCAATATATAAATGACGATAAGAAATATATTTGTCTATACTTTCATCAAAAAGTATAACGACCTCCATGGTCTAGTTGGTAACACGCTTGACTTTCACCGAAAGGTTTTTTCCGAATGTACCAAAAAAATAATTTGAATAAATTAGTCCTAGTTTGTGTTGCTTTTTGAAGTAATTGACATTTTAGCTTTAGTTTGTAAAAGATACTTTAGTGTTACTTATCTTTTCAAGTAATTGATATTTTAGCTTTAGTTTGTAAAAGATACTTTAGTGTTACTTATCTTTTCAAGTAATTAATATTTTAGCTTTAGTTTGTAAAAGATACTTTAGTGTTACTTATCTTTTCAAGTAATTGATATTTTAGCTTTAGTTTGTAAAATATACTTTAGTGTTACTTATCTTTTCAAGTAATTGATATTTTAGCTTTAGTTTGTAAAAGATACTTTAGTGTTACTTATCTTTTCAAAATATAAATAAAACCTTCTTAACTAACTAGGA
The DNA here is from genome assembly GCA_949825065.1 of Odontocerum albicorne. Lineage (NCBI taxonomy): Eukaryota > Metazoa > Arthropoda > Insecta > Trichoptera > Odontoceridae > Odontocerum > Odontocerum albicorne. The sequence goes on from OX463856.1 coordinate 18,534,912, forward strand.
TTAAAATAATAGAAAATGTTCTAAAAAAACTTGGGTTAATTATTTCGATAAATGGGGTCAAATCTTTTGAACAATAATAATAGAGGCAACGAATATTATTAATGTTTTTCAGACGTATTCACCAAGTTTACTCATGACAGTGCCTTGCAACGAACGACACACAAATGAATCCATCCTTAATGGAATGAGCATTCATGAAAAATTCTCTTTCGTCTGTCAGAGACCGATTTCTCGTGTCTACACAGTCTGAAGATGACCAAAGAGTATTGCAAAACCGACCCTACTCGGCAGTATGTTTGGATAGAGAAACCAGAAGACGGGGTAATCTGTTTGTACATACACAAATTACTAACAGAGTACCCACTTTTGATTGACAAACATTAAATTTGTTTAATGTACCTGAAAATTATTTACATGATCGTGACTTAAGATTTTTTTCGGCGCCAAAAGTCAGCGTCTGTGGTTTAACGGTTTAAATTCACGCTAAGCAAGCGGGCGCCCCAGGTTCGATTTCAGGTAGATTCACTGACGGGTTTTTCTCATAGATCATATTTTACATATGCATTAATGTTTTTTGTAATTTATATGGCGTTCATCATCTTATAGCGCTATTAAGCAACATAAAAATTTGCGTTATATAAAACTCTGCCTAATTAAAGGCAGCAGTATATTAAACCTGCCAGTCATCTAAGAAGTGAAATCTCCTGTCCAAACCCTGTGCTTGTTAAAGTGCAACAGCTTGTACGAAATACCTAATACACGCACAAGCGTCTTCCGCAGATAACATGATTAACAGACATATTCGATCACGAGAGATCCATTGCAAGATCGAATGGCTTTGTTAAATGATTTTTCCGATATGATGTCTTCCATATCCCAGTGGATTAATTAAGAATTGAATTCATTAATTAATTAAGAATTGAATACATTGTATGTAACGTTTAACTTAACAACTTTAAAAGGACATATGAGTGATCATTGTTCATGTTTTTATTATTTATAGAATTTTACCTTTTTTTCTTGTATCATTCATTTCGTTGAATTCATTTTGTAGTTGGGTTAAATATGTATAAAATATAAAATGAAATCAAAATCAATAAGGTAGAACGTCAAGGTAAAGGACATTGCTTGCTCAAACGTTACACTAGTGTCCAGTAGCGTAAGGGATAAAGAGTCATGAATTTTTTTTATCAAAACCATAAATTTCAACTGCCACATATATAAATTATGCAATGGACTAAGAACAACAAATACAAGTACATTTATTTTGATATCATCTTGATTAAGCAAAATAACATAATGAGTGTCTCTCTGAAGATATCAACCAAAGGTTAAGTGACCATTATTGGACAATCTTATATTACAGTTATGATAAATGAGAAAAGATCTTCAAAAGTGATTGGTATTATGTGTAAATGCTTTAAGGGCTCACATAAATCATTCCATAATATTGTGAAATGTATTTTTAACAATACTTAAAGATATGAAACTCTTATACAATTCCATAGAGTTGTTTTTATGTTGTCTAAATTGTTTTCGTACTATTTTAAGTGGTTTTATAAGAAGGTTGGGATATTTGTGCTAGCAATACGAAATACTTGGGACGCTTAGAATAAATGAACGGAGAAATTGCCTCAAAGAGATTGTAAAATGGCACACAATTACAATGTTCTCCACGTAGAAATAAGAGGCTCGTAAATATGTTTTTCTAAACAAATGTAGATGTGGGGATGTATCTAATCTAATGGCCGCAGTCAGTACCTTCCTATTCTATATTTAACGTAAATATGTATTTATTTTGTAATATTTTTAATCTGTCGAAAATAGAGGGTTGGAGTCCCGAGTTCGAATGCCCTTAAGGAAAGTGTTTTCAAAACGGCACTATATAGATTGTCATTTAATTAATATTTTTATTTTCTTAGTGTATTTATATTGTTTTACAATTTTCTTATTTGTTATCATTATTTTTTTTTTGTTTTATAATTTACGTATACAAGGATGTATACAAGGCTGAAAACACATCAGACGTCCTCGCGGCCGAGATCATCCTCCTATTGGTGGGAGATTCTCGATTAGGAAGATGTTATGTGATGAGTCTAGACCGTTTGATACCTTCTCTCTCAAATGTGTTTTATTTTCCATTGCCTTAACGCCTTAACATATGGTAAATGCGTAAATGCTGGATATAGTCAAGAGCAGATACAACATAAACAAAAAATACATTCATACCCAATCAAATGAAAACTCTCAAAACCATTGCAGGGAAAACACTTAGAGTAAGAAACTTCAAAATCTGAGAAAAATGTAAAGTAGAAAATATTGCGTGATGGTAGAAACCGCAAAAGATGTTGCTGATGCCTCATGGAAATGATGGACATCACAAGGGTTACAAAATCACATAATTTGATAAGACCGTTCAAATACGGCTGCCTTCGAAAGTTACACCCATATATCTAACACTTAGATGCAGACTATTCCACACTATAGTACCAGCAACACTTTCCTATATACAACTTTTTAAAATTCGTATTTTTACTTTTAAATAAATTTCACACTCATTTAAATTAGAAGATTAAAATGCTCAATAAATTAGTTCTTCGTGTTTTCGTAAAATATTATGAGTTTAGTTTTATTTGAGTTTTTATCTTAATTGTGAGCAAGTGTTGAACAAAATGTAATAAATTGCTAATTTTTCAATTCGCGATAACCTAAAGATAATCCATTTGTCCGGTTGGTTTTCAACTCCATAAATCACCAGCTCTGGCTTAATTTATGAATTGCCGTTTGCGATTTACAGCGGCAGTTGTTTATCGTATAGTATAAATTGAAAGTGTATTTCAATTACTTGATTAAGCTATCGGTAGCCAAGTATTAATTACCTTTGAACTGGGCATAAATTTCATTGTAATTTTTTTTTATCCTATTGTTATCTTTTCGCGTTAACCACAGTTAATATAAAATTTTCAGCGTCTTTCCAATCATGGATTAGCGCTACGCTCAAACAGAGATTGTTTATTGGCCTTTCTAGTTCACCGCTCCTCTTTTTTACGTTGTCCCGGCGATTGATAAAAAGATATTGCCACTTGACAATAAGCCCTTTATTGTCCATGCAGTGAGACTCTGGAATTAGTTACAAACCAATATAAGACTCGCTCCGTCCTTGGCATGCTTTAAGAAGCGACTGAAAAAACTCTTAATTTCTAGTCAGTAAAATAACGTGTTTCATTCCTGACTTTTGTTTTCCTTTCCTCTCCATCATCCCTTTCTTTCTTTTCGATCGATGATATCTCACTTTATATGAAAAATAATGTTCGGGGGATTGTTCGTCTTTGGGGGGTTCGTGGGCATGTGCTCACGTATATGTTTATGGATTTCGTGGGGATGGATCGTCAATTGAATGATTTATGCGACCACGTAACTTTGCTTCATTTATTTTTGTCTGGTTGGTTGGAAGAAATTTCCGCCTGGCAATAAGCCCACCAGATTGTATTTGCAATAAAAGTGTCAAATAAATAAATAAACATTTTCTATCCCAATTCCATGTTTTTACTAGATTTGGGTTTAGTCCCGTGTTTTCATGTGATCGATACCTCTTACAAAAAGGATATACTCGTATAACATTACTGGAATCTAGCAAGTATTATTTTAAACGATTACATTTTTGAAAGATAGTCTTCTGATTTTCAACATGGATAATATCTGAATATCAGGTATTGAAAATGTGAATTAATTTATTATGAAGATTTTGACATCAAGTCATCAGTGTGCAGTGAAGTGTCAGATCTTGAAGCTTTTAAGATATGAATCTGGAGACCAATTGTAGCCTCTGGGTTCTAGTAGATTAATGAATTTACCAGATCCTCTAAACAAGTTATCAAATTACATGTCTAAATATCTGTTAATACGTATTTCATCAACTGACAAAGAAGAAAAAACACCTTGAATAACTTGCGAAGTATGTGCTAAGTACAAGAAGAGAAGTGAGACCAGCTACATGTGTAAGAAGTGTGATGTAGTTCCCTACAAAGGAGAATGTTGGTTGAATTACCATATGAAACTAAATTCATCATCATCATTTTGTCGTATAGCTCATGATTCTGTGAGCTCTGTGGCTCTAAGGGCAATTGTTAAGGGTAACATAATTCAGCTACATATCTCACTTGGTCAGTTCAACGCAATGGGATTCTTCCTCGTGCGTCGTCTTTCCACGCTTCCAGTAATCACAAACCTCTCCAAACTATCTGCTTGGCTAAGAACAATGTGCTTAAAAAAACGGAGGGCTCGTCGAATGCATATTGTCGAAAATCTGTCTGTGATTCTCAGTTTTTTTTTAGAATGCAGGCGTTAGTTCGCCTTGCTGTCCATCGAATTCGTAACATTCTTCTCCAGCATCACATTTCAAATGTATCTATTCTACGCCTTTCGCTTGTTCTCAGAATCCAAGTCCAAGATATAATGAAAATGAACACAAAGTTCTAGATTAATGGAGTATTGTCATGTATTCGTAGTTCACAAATCAAAAAACGTACTAAAAGTTGAACGACAATTGATTTAGATTTTATAATAATGAACAAGTTAAATTTATTCAAATAAAGAATTATACCATTAATCAATAAAGTATCACACGGTATGATACAAGACGTAATGTAATAAACTTTAAAAGTATTTGTTTTAAATAAAACTTCAAATGAAAGAGAATTATTGAAAGATGACCTGACTTGACTTTTTTATTGTTAATGACAACAAATCTGTATAGAGGCAGATGGACAAGAATAATCCAAGCGGCTGACATCAAATAAATAGCTGGGAGACAATATTCTCTTTAACTCCAGTAACCGAGTTCTCGGATTTACAACCACCGGATAAGGCATGGAACTCGCGGTTCGTCATAGCACATGTTGGTAACACTATCGCACATTATCGTACTTGGCCATGCGGTAACGCATTGAACTTCCGTGCGGAAGGTCGCCGTTTCGAACCCCGCGCTTTCTCCATTCAAATGACACAGGCGTTTTTTCCGCCTAGTATTCGGTGGTGTAAGAATATATTTGGGTTCAGTCATATCTATTTCTTCAAAAAGAGAAAAAATGCCGGTAGGCTCCAATCATCTCACTTCGGTGTACCATCGAATCCAGTACAGCTTTGTGGTTGGTGAGTTATGTGGTATGCAACGGTTCACTCACTTAAAAAATCTCCACGGCACAGCTTCGCTTTCCAACTGAATTGAAGTTGAAATGACGAGAGGATCTTCAACTACGAGGCCCAGTAATGACGACGACCGCACATTAAGAGACAATAGCACATGTACTTTGTGAGTGCAAGTATTATTACCTAATGAAATCTTTTACCAGATTGGAACCCTTTTTTTAGTTACTCTTTTGGGTAACTTCGGGAATTGAACCTGAAACTTCTGGATGGAAGTCAAGCATCCTAGTAACTTAGCCACGGAGGTCGTTATCCTTCAATTGATATTGTTGGAGAAAATTCAAAGCAGAAAGGGGTAATAAGAAGACGTACCTCGTAGCCTAGGAATTTACGGGAATGGTTTTATTACGGCACCATAGCGCTATTCAGAGCTGCTGTCCCATCGATCAAAATAGTCATGATGATCGCCAACATCCGAAGAGGCGAAGAAATTTAAAGATAAAGAATATGTAAAGGTATCTTATGGTCACGAGATGGATGTTTGCCTATTTAAAATAATAAATTATCCACTGTACGATTTCTCCTGTTACACAAAGAGGGTCTGTTTCTAGAGTTAGGTTGTTCGTTAGGAAGAATATCAGCCAGGATTCTTCTCATACTGCTTGGCGGTACCAAGAATATATCTACAGTGTCATTCAGTTGGTTCAATATCTCTATACCACGCGTGACTGAGTATTTAGCCATGATATTCGTCCTGTAAGTTGGTATGTAGAACAGAGGGGGATTTCTTGCACGGCTATATTTATTAGGTACATATATATTAAACTTAGTGCTTCTAGAATCGCGGGACAGGTAAAACAACCTTGAAAATCCTTTAGTAGGAATATCGCAATGGATTCTTGCACACATCATTTGTAACACCAATTCTTCTTTTTATAGTTACTTACATAGAAGCGTATTATTTTTGTTAATATATTCATATATTAAATTTAAGCTTTATGAAACGCTATATTCTGTATTAAATTTCATACGAAATATTCGGTCACTGATTTAAGATTGACATTTGCAAAATTGACTACATAATGAGTTGTCATTTCACTTCAAAATATTTTAATGTTTTTTTTTGTATTTCATATAAAAACATATTTATCTAAATTTTATGCGAACATGAATCTGTTTTGAATAAAACATCGTGCCATTTTGCTATCAGGGTAGGTGGAGAAGACAGTAGGGTCGAGGTTATTTTGAGATTTCAATCTACAGATGTATTCTCAAGATTTCCTAGACAGATCGTGTTACAAATGCTTACTCGTAAATATAAATACAGCGATTGCTTAAAACCAGAGACGTAGTGTGGAAATTGGAGTCGGAAGTCGGAGTCGTAGTCAGTTGATTTTTGTAGAACCGCAACCAGAGCCGTAGTCGGGAGATTCCTTTCTACAATAAAATCTACTCTGACTTCCAACTTTTTACATTTTTTAAACTTATCGGCTACATAAATTACATTATAAAATTATGAACTACGCACCATCTAGTACAAATAGCGTGTACTATGACGAAAAATTCTAGTCATTATTTCCAAGAAACCGCCGCACCAGCGCTATATAATACCCCTGGTACCCCTGTAATAGTTTGTATGGACTATACAGCTCGTGTAAGCTTATGCTTTCCGCGTAAAAATTAGATAAGTATATTTTTTGTGTATTTAAAGAAAATGCTTGATTATTACTTGAACATACTTGGTAATTTAAACTAAAACTTATAAATACCGTCGTATATTGTTTTTTTTATTTATATTAATTTGTTTCAAGTATTGTTTAAATGAAAATATCAAATTCAGTTTATTTTAAGATTATGTTTGTCGGTGTCTTATTTATGTCAAAACCAGCTTCCAACTCAATTTGAAACCACTCAGGTTAAAAGCTGTTTCAAATTGAACGGAGATTTTAACAATTTGTAAATTTATATGAGATGTTAACAAGGTTAATATTTGTTAAATAAATATATTTTTTATAGTTAAGAAATACCATTGTGGAGGATTAGGCATTGTAATTTGTTTCATCAAACACTGTTTTTTCCACTTTACAAACAAGACTCTTATTGCGCTCCCTTGATGATGAGGGAAAAACCTTGAAACTGGTAGGGTTATACCGTTATATAAAGTGGAATAAACAATGTCTGATAAAGATAATTTCAGTTAATAAATAGTTTTAAAATTTGTAAAAACTACTATTATACCTACATTTAAGTAGTAACATTACGTAATTAAGTATAACATATGGTAAGTAATATATGTACTATAATTGGAGAATGATTCAACCATTTAAAATTTCTAAATCCCGGTTAGGAATCGGATTTTTTGCCCCCTCCACAACAAACTGTGAAAGTCCCCTTAAAACTGTGAAAGTTCGTAAGTTCTAGTATCTCGGTTACATAATGAGTGACATAAGAAATATTATTTCACAACTTAGTTTCCAGGGAAAATAAATGGCAAACGAGGCTGAGGATGACACCACGTCTTTTGGGCTAAGAACTTGCGGGAGAGCTTTTGTAGCTTTTTCAGTTGCAGCTTTCCAGAGCTGTTGACCGGATTGCAGAATATGATAAATATTTCCATAATGGTAACCAGCTTCCGATAAGAGAGGAGACATCAAGAAAAGAGAGGAGTCTCTTTTTTATCTCGACATACTCCCTTCGACTCCTTTCCAACCTTCTTCCATAGTTCCTTCTGTTTATTTTACTACTAACCTTTTTTTTTTAATTTTCATCTCTTGGTCTATCTTTACAACTCTTATTCATGCTTGCATTATACATTTGTTAATCGGCTTTCGTCACCAGTTCGTTCAACAGTCTTTCGTCATCAGTTCATTCAACATTTCCAAATCACATCAATCTGCTATTTTTCACCTCACCAAACATATTAGTTTTTAACTCACATTCAACCTTAAAAATCACATTTTTTATTCTGTCATACATCAATACAACATATATTTTTCACAGTGTATATATTTCTAGCACATTCACTCGGCTCTTCTAATTCATTTAACATTTCCACGAAACATACACTTTCGAATAATACACATTTATTTTTATTTTGGCAAAAATTGAGAGGCCGCTTTAACATCTTAAAGATCTCATGGTTTGACAAATTATTAACGTTGAAAACATAATGCATCCTTGCCGTACACAATTTCAACTAGAATTACTCTTGGATGGCTCCTTTAAAACCAAATCACATATAAACTTTTCTTATTCAAGGATTATCATATAGTTATGGAAATCATTTTAATCAGATATCAAAGTAATTGACTGTACCAATTTTGTACTTTTATTGAATATACAGATTCAAGACAAAGCAGATGACAACCACGATCAGCACTGAGCATGCGATGAAGAAGAAGATGAAAAAAATGTCACAACAAATAAATACACGTCTTTAACATTGAAGTCATTTATTGAAGTCGTCAAGAAATTCAAGCAATAAAAACAGTACAAATATTTTCATTAGGAAAATTAAGAAATACTCGTATATTGAAGAAAGTCGACATGAAGCAGAGACAATAAATTCTCCAGTCCATAGATAAATGAAAAGGTGTTTCATCAATCATCGTAATATCACATGACATATCCACACACGATGTATAAAATGTGTAACACCCGATCAATTGTATCAAATTTCGTCACGAGTGTTGGGTCAATGGATCTGGTTTCCCGCCCACAGAAATGCTATAATTTAGCCATCACAATGGAGTCCTAAATGACGGCACTAGCCGAGCGATTAGTTGCGGATTGATCCGTCAAGAACGCGTTTAAGACGCCCACAAACCTTTTGTCTTTCTTTATTAAAATGCAACGTCAGTTTAAATAAATGTGATGGTATATGTGAGATGATAAAGAGCTGTGAAGCTTTGTACGTGGCATTGTGGTTTAGGTTCATGTGTGTTTATACGGCAGTCTTGGATTCAGTTCCAGTTCTTGCCAAATCAATTCGGCATAGCTGAATGTACTTAGCGTAAGATGGAATCACTTCAGTTTTCCTCGAACCATACATACCCGTAAATTATTATTAACTTTTACATAACAAGATTGCACATAATGGACCATAAATATGGGCATTGCATGTATTTGAACGTGACTTTGACTACTCACAATAGTAAAGTAAAGATGTTGTCTATTTATTTAACGCTTTTTTGCAAATACAATCTGGCAGAATTTTTGCCAGGTGGCAATCTCTTCCAGTCAATCAGACAAAAATAAATGACGAAAGTTACATGATCGCAAAAAAACATTCAAATAACTATTTATCCCCACGAAATCCATGAGTTGTTCTTGCGGTATGAATTTATTTAGAGAAACATATGGTTTTTATCAACCTTTAAAATTGTTACATTAATATAATTTAGAGTACCCTTGAGGAGAGTTTGCTCTCTAAAAGGCGCTATATAAAATTGTCCTTTGAATTAAAAAAAAATAAAACAATTACAAAATATAAATAAATAAAATCGCTCTCTGAGAGAACGTTTAAAAACATTGAAAATTTTCTCAAATGTGTCCGAGACTGTAGCATACTCATTACCCAATAGATGCAATCTGGGTACATAAGAATTCAAGTAATAGCTACTCGTAGTTATACAAAATAACTCTCGAACCGGAATTTATTCTACAATCTAGTACTTCTTAAAGGAATTCAGAAGTAAAATCAATACCAATCACTTAGGAGTCTATTATTCCATTTACATACCATCACACCATCGTGTCGGGATAGGCAGAGAGGACACAACGCCATAATTTCATAACTCGACACACGTCCTTAGTCTCTTCCACGTCCACACACCTTACGCTTTCTCTAACTTTCCAATTTTCCATATTTAATAATATGATTCACTTGATTCAACCACATTTTCCTTGGTCTTCCTCTCATACACCTTCTACTCACAGCAGCACTGTATATCTATTTTGTTATTCTTTCTTTATTCATTCGTTCTACATGCCCAAACCGTCTCAACCATTCCATTAACTATTTTGAAAATAATTTAATTGAATAAATTCTATGGATTTATTCCTTAATGTGTTAGACTCGTTTTGTACTAGTTTTTTTATTATAGATATGACATTGCTTACATGTTAATTTTGAATATTATATTTTATTTTCTTTTATATCAAAAAGGTCGCATTATTGTTTAAATTAAATTACATAAAATAATCACGGGAAAAAGATTTCAGCGAGAATCATCATCATCGTCACTACTACAACATGTTCTTATTGAAAAAAAAAACAGATCTCCACTTTACTCTATCCTGGCACACATATAATATTTCATTTCTACCGCGTTCATACACTTTGTCACGCAAACTCAGCTTTTATGAAAACTCTTCGCTTATCCCTCTTTGGATTTTGATTAAATTGTTATCATTTATTCTTTCTACGTGGTTGAACCATCTGAAAACTCTATTCTTTATTCTAAACACTGACTCTTCTTTCGATCCGCATTCTTTCCCAACGCCCTCATTCCTTATTCTATCATACATTATTTTTTCATACATTCACAACACGATACAAGTCACAATTTTTAATCATATTAATTGAAGTAAGGCGTAATATTTATGTACAATTTAAATATAAATATTGAATTGATACAACACGGTATCATGTTTATTGACTTAAGGCGTAATCTATCTGTAGAATTTAAATATTAAATATACTCGTATACATCGCGGTATAATATTAATTGATTTCAGATATAATACATCTGTGGAATTTCAAACTTAGAAATATTGAATAGATATACGATGTTAATTGACTTAAGACAATATAAATCTGTAGAACTTAAAACTTTGAAATATTAATTATATATACAAATATACTCGTATATATACAGAACGAAGAAGGTAACGAATGATCTTTATTCTTATTAGACTTGTTTATTACTGACGATCTCCACGTCCTACTTAGTAAGGAACTTCCTTCCACCCACGGGTTTCGTTTCCCAATGTCACCAAAAAAAGGAGTCCCAGTATAGATTCGTGTGGTAACAACATTGTATTATATTACGCTGTCATTGTATTTAATAAACCTGCCATGTAACAATTAGAATTATAAAAAAGCCTTAAATGAAAACCTGTAAGTCTTTTTTAAATCTGTAAGTCTTTTTTTTAAATCTGGATTCTAACGTAAATCGAACCAGCAACCTTCGTGTTGGGAGACGAGCCACGCAATGGCGGTAATAAATGAGTGATTCGCCGATTTTCGAGAATTTTATTTGATCCCAGTGTTCATTCTTCTGTAACCAGTTTTAAGTCAAGTATGTTTCATTGTATTCGGTTGTCCGAACCTGAGTAACTTATGGTTGAGTATGTCCGAACCTGAGTAACTTATGGTTGAGTATGTCCGAACCTGAGTAACTTATGGTTGAGTATCATTTTGGACCCATGTGTTACTATGGGTAAGATAATGGAGTTGTAAGTGAAAATTAACATTCGTTTTAGAGCTCTACATTCAGTGCACAGTACATAATACGAGTATTTGAAAGTTTATAAAGTAAAAAATAAATCATTCCTAAACCTACATATGAAAAGTGGCATACAGATTTGCAAACTGATAGTGTTTCCAAACAATAGAACATTAAAATAAAATATATATTATCGGTAGGCGGTAGCAAAAAATATTTAAATATCTTCAAGTAGGCAAATAGGTTAATATTAAACAAAAGACAGTTTATTTTTACGATCTATATAAATCAATAGTTTGGGGCGAGAACATAAAATGGTGACCAAAAGTAAAATATTTAAGTTTTGAAAAACACCTTATGGTACAATTATTTATCAAACAAATTTAATTTGTCGACTGAGAAAAGTATTGCATAGTATTAGGCTTTCGTCAAATACAGTACAATATGACAAGTACAAGTATATAACAATCTCTTTCAACTACCCAAAAAGAGGGCTTAAAAGCCTGATGTGAAAACCAGACTAGACACATGTATTTTATTTCTTTATAGGGTAATATTAGGACCGTTTATACAGTGTCATTTAGATAACAGACTCTTCTCTAAGGCGCACAAACTTTGCGAATTATTGAAAGATAAATAATATTCCATAAAATATCCAAATTATAAAGATAGGAAGGTAACAGCTGCGTCTATAATATTGTAGTAGGTTTCTTCTGGTATTTATTTTATCTTCTTACTGGCCTTATCGACTGTCTTTAGCTGTTTTCTAAAAAAGGAAAATTAAATACCTGTGAAAATACGTGCAGTGGAAAAATAAAATCTGGGAATTTTTAAAATGAAAAAAAAAAAACAAACATATAGGCTGAAAAACCATACGTTTGATTACTGAGTCCATTACAAAAATATTAAAAAAATAATGATATCTGAAAGAATGAGTAAAAATATTAAAGTGACCTTGTTGGTTGTAGAAATTACTGTATAGCAATAAACCTACAAGATGTAAGTAGGTTTATTGCTATACAGTAATAATGTTAACAAAATAATGAACAATAAAATATTGTACGTAAAACCTTAAATATCAATAATTATGAAATATGTATACATTTATTGAAAGCAAAAACAATAGTCTTTCTTGCATATTTAACTGATTTCATGAAAAAATCAGACAATGCGTTTATTTTTACGCCCATCAATATCTATACGACAGATTTTTTTCTTTTTTTTTATAGCTCCGTTTAACCACGAAGTAATTGTTAAATACAAAAAATATATAACGTACTATGGGGAATTGAAAATTGAGAGTCTTCAATCAAGTTTTTAATTAAGGAATCTTAATTTTTGCAACTATTTTTATAAAAATTGAGTTTATTAGTACAGGCTGAAAAAGGAATATTTTTAATCAAACCATACGACGACCTACGTGACCCCTAGTTGGTAAGACGCTTGTCTCCCAATCCGAGGGTTGTGGATTCGATTCCCATTAGAACCCAATTTAAAAAAAAGATTCATTCCAGTTTACACTTAATGCCTTAGCAACATATTTTTGGTTGATTGGAAGAGATTTTACCACATGGAAATACGTCTGCCAGGTTTAATATAAAATAAATATTTTCGAGACTTATAGAGAACTATACTCATATTCAATTTTATGAAATACTAAGAAAAAAAAAGAAAAAATTTGGTTGTTTAAAAAAACTCAATAATGTTTCAATAAATCAATTGAGAAAATTAACCACAAATAATTTTTTTTTCGCTCCACAATTTTTAGTGAATTAAAAATGTTTCCCACATATACCTTCCAGTCTATTTGTTTACTTTATTCAATAAATGGTCTCGCTATATAAAATATTTTTATAGTCTTGTTACGAATATTGTATTGAATTAAACAGGTTCTCTTAAACGCTTCCTTTGTTGGCAGTAATCAATCATTCCTGCTTATTGTACCGCGCATAATATTATATTATATAATATGAAGACTTCCATAGTTCTTTGGCGGCGTTCAACAGGGTAGTTACGATTATATGGAACCCATTTGATTTATACCATATTTTCAATATAATTTTTCAGGCAATTTTAATTGTTAAATTGTCATAAATATTAAATAATAAACATTTTTCATTTGTACCATCTTTCTAACGAGTATAAGCAAGTATTTATTTAAAACTTTGTTATACGGTGTATAATAAAGCGGGCTTATTTATTCAATACTTCTTTGCTAATATAATCTGGCGGGCTTATTGCTTATTCAAACCAATCAGACAAAAGTAAATAAATAAGTTACATGGTCGCAAGAAAAATATTCAAAAGATTATTCATATTGATGAAATTTATGGACAACCATGTTACAGTAAAAGTGAACTTTCATCAATAAAAGAGAAAGGAAAGAATGGAGGAGAGGAAAATCAGGAATGAAACACGTTACTCGTATGTTACTGACTAGAAATGAAGAGTTTTTTTCAGTGGCTTCTTAAAGCATGCCGCCAAGGACGGAGCGAGTCTAACATTGGTTACTAACTGGTTCCAGAGTCTCACTGCATGGACAATAAAGGGTCTATTGTCAAGTGGCAATATATTTTTATCAATCGCACAATTGTTTAGTCTGAATAGAAACAAAAAAAAACGAAAGAAACAAGTTAAATCAGAAAACTCAGATGTGATGCTTATTAATTCACTATTTGAAGCACGTCAACGATGGAGTGAGTCTCATAATAGCTGGTAACAGATTCAAGAACCTAAAAGCAAGGACATTAAAATATGACGTGGATATTTCTGCCAGATATTATTTTATTTCTTTAAATTGCCCTTCTACCATGTCCGTCCCGTTGCCTTGTAGGAAACGTACTTGCTATGCATCTAAAATCTTGAGATCAACTCACGGCATGTCTTTTTTTCAGTTATTTTATTGTTCCTTTAGTGCTCAGTAGGTATGTAATATAAATTCTTACAGAGCTCTTAGGGTAACAGATTATACTAAATAGCGTTCTATATACAATCTTGGAATGCACTTGAGAATAACAGATATAACGAAATAATTGTTATACAAATTCTTCGAGTGCTCTTGGGGTAACAGGTGTAAATTTTTGGAATGCTCTTAGGGCAATAGGTACACAAATTGAGGAAGTTCCTCATCTAATAGCCGCAGCAACCAACTTCTTATCTTTACACTTTTACTAAACTAGTACGTTTTTGTAATACCTTTAATTTGTCCATAATCATGGTTTCAAATCTATAGTAACGAGTAAAGCGGCCTTGAAGAGAGTCTGTTCTGTAAACGGAGCTATATAAAACGTATAATTTTATTAATATATTATTATTAGTTGGATTGTTCAACTTTTCCAAGAATTTTCAATAATCAATAACTTTTCCAAAAGTTGGAGTGTTCAACTTCCCAGAATTTTTTTTTTTAAATTTATTTAATTTCATTTAACACCAGTTATAATTTACTTGGTGTACCATATTATTTGGGTAACAGGTAGTACGAAATAGCTTTGTGTAAATTATTATTTTTGTTCTGACAACTGCCCTTATAACATGTAGGGAGACACTTTTATTCCTATTTAATAAAGATAGTGTTCTCTCTGCGTACTTCAATAAAGGACAGGCGTAATGATAACTTTCTCCAAATATAATGTACAAAGAATTTCTTATTTTATATTTATATAAATGTAACGGTCAACATATCTAACAGCAGTTTAATATTTTTCAACTGCTTTCAAATTCAATTCTTACAATGTAATAATTTATCAGGCCTTTTTGTATTGCTGTTATCAACAGACATTTTGGTAAATGTTAAATTCAATAACTCATCAGTCATTCTCCAAAAAGATAAACCTAAAAAGTTATTCGATAAAGTTAGTTGACTAATAAATGTGATTGATCGTTACTAATAAGTGAATGCCCGCGCCTGCTCGGGTGGTCTAAGAGAAATGGACCAGAATGGAAGCTTTCATATCAATATTATTTTTTCTTAATTTAGTTATGGATGATTTACCATCCATTTCTAAAATTCAATCTTCATTAAATTCATTCTTTAGTTTCCGTGTCTGGCCAATCAATTTTTAACTGTGCCACGTGTTTATATAATAGAAGGAGGAAACAGAAATCACCTCTGCATTTAGCGTTTGAAAAAAAATCTTAATTTGATGTCAATGTTAAGTTAACAAGTTTCAAGTTACTGTTAAGTATTTCACTAATGATTCGCCTTTGCTTTAATTTATTTATCATTTTATTCTAAAACAATCTGACGGGCTTATTGCCAGATGGTAATATCTTCCAGCCAACCAAATAAAAGTAAATAAAGGAAGTTATATGGTTTCAAAAAAAATCAAATGATTGTGTAACCTTTACAAAATTTATGAACAGTATACGAGTACATAGTAAAAATAAAAGCGATATATCACCAATCAAACGAAAAGAAAATATGGGGGAAAGGAAAGAAAAATTAGAAAAGAAACAGTTATATAACTGACTTATTAAAAGTTTTTTTCAGTCGTCAAAGCATGCCAAAGGCAGAGCGAGTTCTTTTCAGAATCCTCAAGATATTTTTACTGTTCCGATTAATGTGAAGCTGGACAATCAAGAGTTTATTATATTTCCAAGTGATATAATAGATTTATTTGAAATGTGCTGGAGAAGGGTGTTAAGAATTCCATGGACAGCAAGGCGAGAACCTCCATTACCGAAGAACTGAAAATCACCGCCAGATTGTCGATAATATGCCATGAGTCGTCCGATTCTTTGGGCACACAAACTCTACTCTCACTTACTCAAATCAACTCCAAGTTTTATAAAACGTGATTTAAACAGGAATGTGATTATTTAAAAAAATTATTAAATGCAATGATGCAATGAAACTCTTGAAGCTATGTGACAGAAGAAAAACAGCCGATATAGTACTGCTATACAAAATCATTCACTCAGTGATTGATGCACTTCACTTACTCGCAAGCATTTCATTTCGTATTCCCACTAGATCCACAAGACAGCTCAATCCCTTTTATACCGAAAATTGCTATACTAATTATAAAATCAACTCCTCTATAATTCGTATGCAAAGACTTGGAAACGAATTTTGCAACAATTTAGATATTTTTAATATAAATATGTATACTATAGTATTCGCCAGAATATCACAACAAAATTTAGAAATAGCTACTAACTTTCTGCTCTCCTTTTTTAATATAAATAACCTAGTATAAACGAAACATTAAGGACAACACCTCTGGAGTTGAGTAATCCTGCATCAACATGTGGAAGGTTTCGATTCTGCAAAGCAGCTTGCATCTCGTTCTACTAGTGAGCCCTTATGTTTTTTTAATATCTCAAGATCTGTCCATAAAATTCTCAAAAAATCCATTTTTGTTCTATGTAAGCGTTGTTCCGCTAAAAACAAATCTGAGTTCTTTACCTCTATAAAATAAGTCTCCGACAATTACGCAAGTCTACTTGGTGAAGTTTGGTAATATTTTGTGGTATACATACATATATTGACCTTAAA
This sequence comes from Odontocerum albicorne, assembly GCA_949825065.1. Classification (NCBI taxonomy): domain Eukaryota; kingdom Metazoa; phylum Arthropoda; class Insecta; order Trichoptera; family Odontoceridae; genus Odontocerum; species Odontocerum albicorne. Next base: position 18,552,003 of record OX463856.1, read on the forward strand.
TATACATATAATTATTAAATAATTTTAAACAATGACTGTAATATATTATTACTACTGCTTTTTGTATCTTCATGTTAGTTTAAGATAAAGTTTTGTATTTTTTGTCAATAATTTTAAGTACTTGTATAACCTGTCACATGTTCATTTGTATATAAAGACACTGTTGTGTCATTAATAAAATAAAAAATAAAATAAAAAACAAATCCACGTTACAGTTTAAAAATCTAAGGGCCCTCTAAGCCCTGATACCTGGGATGATTATCTCCCCTGTCCCATCACTTTTGACGTCACTAATGAACAGTAAATAATGTTTAACAAACGCATTTCAAAAATAGTTTTAAAAATATTTTTAACATTTTACATTTAATAAAACTTGCAAATCTGAATGATTGAGAACTTATTCAATGTCGTGTTCTAGATTCATCGCTGTCTTTTTTAGATATGTGATTTTTGCCACTCGTTTACTTCTCATGAAAATGCCAATTCAATCAGCACGTTTTGCAAACGAGCGTTTCGCTACATTCGTGCCCCAGTACTGGCTACTGATACAACAATTCTATACACAGATTTGTCAAGCGATAAAAAACCAACAGTAGACGAACTAATATTGTGTATTTGATAACTTAGGAATGGTTTGGATGTGAATATAGAGACTGAATATTTAAGCTGAGTATTTAAAAGCCTTTAGTAAATATGCAACATTTATTTATTTAGTACTCTATAAAAAATCGACTTGTAAAAACAGTTTCAATGATACAATCTATATTAGACTTTAAAATGCGTATGAATACAAAATCAACGTGTTACAATAGACATAAAAATTAACATGATGAATAAAAAAATAAACAGAAAAGAGTACCTTTATGTATATTACTAATTATACATATAGTACAAGCACACAACAGGCCAGTTCACAGGAGTACTAGTACCGTCACATACAAAAAAATCTGGTTTGAAAGAATTATTTCAAAACTAGATTCCTGTAATTTATCCACGCGATATCGTGTATTTTCCAGTTCATGGCCACGCGGTAACGAAATTAACTTACGTGCGAAAAGTCACCGGTTCGAACCGAAAAAAATATATATAAAATCGCGCCCTTTCCCTGTCGGGGTAGGCAGAGAGGTCAGAGCGCCAATGTTTTCTAACTCCACATATTATACATCCTTGACCTCTTTCACATCCATACAACTACTACGATTTCTTTGACTTTCTACTTTTCCTTGTTTCAGAAGATCATTCACTTGATCAAATCATACGTTCCTTGGTCTTTAACTCATACGTTGCACTATAAATTAGTTTTATTGGTTTTTCTTCATTCATTCGTACCACATGCCCAAATCACTTTAGCGTGCTATCTTCATCTTACATAACACATCATCAGCCTAAAGTTCACATTCATCCCTTATTATTTCATTCCGTATTTTGTCATACATTGTCACTCCATGTTTTCTTGTCATTACACGCATTCCTACAGCATTTATTAGGTTCTTATAAGTTTTTTTCCAAGTCCACGTTTCACTCACATACATCAAAATACTACTGTGGACTATCTTCTTAGCAGATTTTGACACTGACGTACTATATATGTGTGTTTTAGTGCCACATTATCTTTGTTTCCTATCACTACACGATGTTTGATTTTTTTAAATAATGGTTGTAAACAACTGATTGAAAATAAAGAGTCATGCAAAGTATAGATTAGAGGATCACCGGTCCATATAAGATGAAGTCATCTGAGGGGCACAATTATCTTCTTCGCAAATTGCGAAATGGAAAAACTCGTCCGACACTTAAACGCCTTGTTAGCTTTAACCACATAAAAACTTGGGAATTTTATAATACATCGTTAACGTTACGGATATGGTTTTTATAGTCTTATAGAATAAAAGAAAAAAGATCATAGTTTTTCTGTATGTTTAAAAAAATATTTGAAATCACGTTTTGAAATTCAATAGTTGATATTATTGAGAGAGAAAAAAAAACACTTGATTATCAAAAGGAATATTATTCGAAACAAGTTGATAAAAAGTTGATAATTTTATCAATTTGGTATTCGCATTTTTTTATATTTCAATAATAGTGTAAAAAATTGGTGGATCGTGTGAATAAAATATAAAACGAAGTTGTTCGTTTCTTGGTAAAGAAGAATACATAAATATAGGTATACACAAGTATTTTTTTTAATTTATTTTAAATACGATACAGGTTTAACCCAATAACATCAAATAATAATAAAAAAAGAATTATATCAAGACTATTTACAACATAATGACAACAGGAAAAATGTTACTAATGTTTTTTTTTATTTGACGATCTTCATTGCCTAGTTGGTAAGACTGTCTTCCAGCCCGGAGATTGCGGGTTCATTTTCCACTGAAACCCAGTATAAAAAAAAGGTTTTCAGTCTAGTATTCACTTTAGGCGTAATACACATAATTTTGGTTGGGTGGAGTAGATTGTCACATTGCAATGATCCTTTGAGTTTATGATATACTATGTATATACAAAGAAACTGTTGTACATGATTCGTTCGGGTCCTGCTATAGCTGCCAGACGTGATTTATTTAGTATTAGTGGGTTTGAATCCCGAAATAGAGCGCCCTTGAGGAGAGTTTGATCTCTAAATGGCGGTATATAAAGTTGTTGAATTGAAAATAACGAGTGTATTTCCCTGGGTTTACAAAGTTTGTTAAGGGGTTCAATCCTCAATTAATTCACTGAGATATTGAAAATATATGCCATCTTTCATGTATGCCATGTTTCGTTTGAAATAGGTAGAGAGAATATGCCTCCTTGCTTTCTGCCCGCCCACACAGCTCCTACCTCGTCCACATCCATATACCCGTCATACATGCAGTTCCGTTTCTCATACTGCTTAGCTTTCTGTCAGTTCTTTTTTTTCAGCTATCCCTTTTCACACTTTCCTCAATCTGCCTCTTCTTTGCTCTCCATTAATTTCAGACATATAATATATGTTTTGTAAGTCTTTCGCAACGCATTATCTCAATGTAGCTAAACTATTTTAAGATTCGTTCATTGATTCTGCTTATATCATATATCAACCTATTACAAGAACTTACCTCTTATTCGATCATTTCTCTATACAATATCAAACATCGAAAAACAGATATTGTATCCAAGGCGCAATTTTATATTGCATATATTCTATGTTGTTTTATTATTGCATATATTCTATGTTGTCGTCATGTTGTGTTATATTAAAAACAACATAAATCAGTCCCATGTTGATCGAAATAATTTGAAAGAAAGGGAAATAATTCATGTACACATTTTTTAGGTTTTTTCGTTGACCTAAATCACAATTTACTTTAAATATATTACGTTATTGTTCCGTGTCTCTTCAAGGCTTATGCGATTTACTGGCCTATTTCGCGTCAGATCTCCAGGTGAAGTGCAGAACCTCTTCAGCGTTTTGTTGAGATCGCTGAGGATCTGTTTGACGCGGGCTGTTTCCTCGATATTGCGTATAATACGTGATCATGTGGAAATGATGAACAGAGACGGAACCTTCTAAGCAACCTACGAGATCCCAGTAGGACTTCCCATACCATGGAGGCGTATAAAAAGTGAAGAAACAGCTGGTGTTCTACCTTCCAGGAATGACTTTTACAACATGACAGTTCGAAGATCTACATTGAGAAGTAGAATCTATACATACCACTATTGTGCAAAAGTTTACGGCCCGAATAAGTTAGAGCGTGTTAAGACATATATGCCACCAATTACGCCCATTATGGTCAGGCAAAATTACAGTAAACATTTGATACCTCTACTTTCTGTAGCATGGAAACTAGAGTCGATATAAGACGTGTTGTTTCGTTTTATTCTGAAATGTTTACAATTGAATATCGCACGGTTATTAAGTTTTTGAAAGATTAAATGACTTCAACATCTGAAGGTCATTTAGATGCTTTACTGGGCTTTTCCCTCATTTTGAAAGAAACTTGATAACCACGATCAATTAAATTATTAACATTTCATAAGATTACGAAACAACAAGTCCTCAATCAGATTTAGTTGAAATACTACTGAAGGAACAGGTATTAAATTTTATCTGTAACATGGCCTGAGCATGTGTGTGTGTGTTATCTATCATACACACTCTAACTTGTTAAAGCTGGAAACTTTAGGACCTTAGCGGTACATACTATTTTAGTTTTAGGTTGCTCAGGGGTAATTTAGTTAACCCATCTATCCTGAACAGTCTTGGTTTGTATGTTCCGGGTACTTATTTGAGACAACGCACACACAGATTGTTCTATCAACCTATAAGTCGAACCAGCCTGCATTTGGAAATGCCAGTAGACAGAGCAATCACATTTTTAACCGTGTATGTCCTCAAATAGACGTGTTTCACGTGTCGCTCTGTCCCCTCTTGTCCTTTCAAGTATTACAGTGAATTCAAAAATCTCTTGAATTCACTGTAATACTTGAAATTTTTTTTTTTATTTTATTGTATTTAACGTGCTACATTTTGTTATAATGTTTTAGTGCATTTTTTTTATTGTTTTTATCAAATAAGTCTACAAATTTGGAAGTGTTTTACATTTTTTTTTGTTTGTACTTGTTATGTTTGGTCCTTGTACGAATTAGGGACATCTGTAATGTGCAAAGGATCTGAAAAAATAAATTAAGAATGGAATTTAATAAATACTTAAAAATATAATTCACGTTTGTTTTTTTCCATATGACTTTGTTAAAGTATTAAAACAGCAATTGAAGTCAAGGTTTTTTCAAGAGTCCTTTGGATTTCGAACAAAAAGAAGTGCCATGATTCGATAAGTTTATAGCTATTAATATTCAGATCAGGAAAATAAAGATAAACACCGAGATAAGTGAAAACAGGAGAGGACATTCACACAGATTTATTATTCTGGTCACACCACCAACAAAAAATATAATAGAGATGGTCATTCATAGTGAGATTTCAAAACATACATTAAGATTGGGAAGTCATTGTGAGCGGAGTGTGTAGGTGGACAAGATACTGTACGTTATACCTATAACATACGAGTACTATATATGACAGTTTAAACATTTCTTAAGATTCATTCGGTGACTTGATTTGTCATCACTTGAGTATCGGTTTGTTAAAAATAACAAAAGAAAACAAAATGTTGCCATTACCTTTGTCATCTTCTTAATTGTGAGGACCGTGGTCACTATTGATCATTAACAATTCTCATAATAATAGTAATAATTAAAGAAAATTTATATAGTGCCGATTAAAGACCAGACCCCCTAAGGTCCTTTCAATTCTGAACTAGAACCTACTATTATTGACAGATTAAAAATATTACTAAATAAATATGTTTAAATTAGTGTAAATGTATAAAAGAAGTGACTGCGGCCATTAGATGAGGTACGCCTTGCATCTGCGTATGTTTAGAAAAATATATTTGATTAAAACACCACAGAGAATTTACCAAGGAAGATGGATTACAAAGAGTCTTTCGTAGATCTTTTGATTTGTGATAGTACCACATTCGGCTTTAGGTGTAGTGTAGTGTATCTTTCTCCAACGTGTGCGATATATTGTCTTATGTAGCGCCTTAACTTATTGTGTGTGGGGAAATAACATATGTAAAAAGGAACCATAAACCTCCTAACTTAAATTTAAGGACACCTTCAGAAAAAAAAACAGCTTGTCGATTGGTCTACTATAGATACCTTAGAATATAGGAAGGAGCAAACTAAAAACCAAAACCTGTGTAAAATTATTGATCAAGAATAGTAGTTTGTTTATGACCAAATTTGGCAAATAAATTTTGTCATAAAGCAACTACAAAGAAAGCAGTTCTATGAGTTTTTGGAGAATTCGGTGCATGTTTGCTGCGGATATAGGAGGAGATGTGGGTCTAAAATTATACTCCGTACGCATTATCAGAGTCTTTCGTAGACGAGAGGAAGTCATAATCTTAGCGTGTCTTGGAAATTCGGTGCAGGAGTTTCCCCATAACTTTTACAACACATTACCCAGATCGTTAAAGAAATTCTCAAGGTGCCCCAGTTTTATGTTACTTTTAAGTTACCTTTCCTTTAAATGGATACTGCCAAGAAGAACAACAAATCACGTCTAGAAGTTACAGTAGCGCCCGAGCGTCAAAGTGAACCAACGTCTCTATCATTCAAGAATCAGTCTTTAACACATAAGAATTACAGATTATCGAAATACTTTCAAAAACTTGTAGGAAAAGAATCTTAATATATAATACTTGGAACATATTATCAGAAAAAATAACAGAAGTTTGTAGAAATTGGTTATCACGAGGATAGTTGAGGAAAAACGAGAAAGATGAAGTTGTCCTATAAGATGAACTCAATAAAATAGTAAACAGGGTTCTATTGAAACGTTGCGTTCAATGTAGTCCAGGACCGGGAAGGGTGAAGACAGTTAGTTGGTGTACCAATTTCAGACATGGCAAAATACCACGATGTTCAGTATTTACAACGCGATGAAAACAAAAAGAAGAATCTTTATCCTATTCAATGCACAGCTTTCTTTACAAAACCTCTATTTAGAAAGCACTGAAGCAACACAAGTAAATATTTCTGAGCTTTTATGAAAATGTATGAACCGGTTTAATGTATTTAACGAATATGTGTCATAATTAAAAAAAATTTTTTTATTTATTTTACATGATAAAAATATTATATATACAATAATAACAGCAGGGGTTCAAAGTCATATATCTCAATATTCATTAAAAAAAAATGCTCAGATACCATAGGCCTGCTTGCTGGCTGACTAACTAGGAATTCCTGGTTTAAATCAAACAGCTTACGAGTATCACACGTTTTAGTCAACCAGTTTCAATTAAATATTTTCATCACTGAAAATTACATGAAAACCAATACCTAGATATAGGTGAGATTTTCACTTTTACATTTTAAGGAACAAAATTAAAAAAATACAACATAACAAGATACCACAAACAATCAAATTGATATATGACGTACAAATACTAAGAATTCTGCATCGTAACATAACAACCCATGGACAAAAAGAAAAATACGATTCCTACCATATTTTATTTCTCAATGTCCAACAATCTCATAGATTAAAAAATGCTTTGAGAAAGGACCCATTCATTTAGTGTGAATTAAGCTTTAAAATGTTAAATTACTTTTACTCATCTGGCAATGTGTTATACGAGTATATTTTAGGTGCTAAAAATATGATACCGTTGACCACAATAAGTGTTCATTCTTTTAACACTAAGTATATTCGCTGTACTATTTATTTCTTCCTGTTCCTGGTTTGATAAATGTAGTCAATCGTCCTATGAACTCCAGAGCTTTTGTGAATCATAAGATCCATTTTCATTACACATATTTGTCTACTAAAATGCTCAGAACGCCAAAGTCTTTGAAAAATTACTCACTTGGACAGTTCTGTTGTTCGCAGGATAAAAACTAGGTGAATTATTTGGATTAGCAAAAAAGATCTTTACTCGACACATGGGACGTGCGAGTCACGCTCGTCCCAGTGTCGTAAGTGGTTATACCAGTGAAAATAAATACTTGTGAAAACTATCCATGTTGTGAAGAGATTCATTAATTTATGTAATATCTGCTAAATATCCGACCACCAGTCTGTTAATGACTAACATATTCCATAAGAGAAAATACGCACTACTGTTAAAACTACTGTATCAACTCGACATAAAACTATCCAAGTTGTGAAGAGATTCATTAATTTATGTAATATCTACTAAATATCCGACCACCAGTCTGTTAATGACTAACATATTCCATAAGAGAAAATACGCACTACTGTTAAAACTTCTGTATTAACTCGACATAAAACTATCCAAGTTGTGAAGAGATTCATTAATTTATCTAATATCTGCTAAATTTCCGACCACCAGTCTGTTAATGACTAACATATTCCACAAGAGAAAATACGCACTACTGTTAAAACTTCTGTATCAACTCGACATAAAACTATCCAAGTTGTGAAGAGATTTATTAATTTATCTAATATCTGCTAAATTTCCGACCACCAGTCTGTTAATGACTAACAGATTCCATAAGAGAAAATACGCACTACTGTTAAAACTACTGTATCAACTCGATATAAAAAAGAGGATATCCACCGATACGAAAAACATATAATATAGTGTTTTTTAATAGCTCCAATCGATTTATAAATCCAGTTCCAAGTGTTTATCTGACGGCAATCGTTTAATTAGAAGATAAAAGAGTTGGTATTCTACCGACACCATCTGAGACTTGTCTTGGACTGAGATCGACCAACGTTTGATACCAACCATCATCGCCAGCGTTTTGTTGTGAACATACCCAAATGAGAGGAGAGTTAAAAAAATATGTTAAATATAAAAACACACTCGCGTTTTTTTCAATAAGTTGTGATAAAAAGTATTATTTCATTTTAACAAATTGTAATGTTACGAATTTGTGAACTAATCGTAGTACTGTTTTTCTAGTTGTTTCTTTATTAATCTGATGCTGTTTTTACCTCCTGATACTATTTTTCCTAGTTGGTTTTTATTCGTCTGATACTGTTTAGTCTCGATGTTTTTCTACTAATCTGTTATAGTTTTTCTAGTTAGTTGGTTCACTAATCAAGACAGTTTACGAATATTTCATTGTTTTTTTATTAATCTGGTACTACGAGTATTTTTAGCAAATCTGGCTACTGTTTTTTTCTAATCTGGAACTGTTTTTCTAGAAGTTTTTTCACTAATCTTGCACTGTTTTTCTCGTCGTTTCCAAAATAACTTTGGAATCAGTGGTTGCCCGGTTGAGTGGCAGGGCGTGGTTAAATACCTCGGCCTGCACCTCGAATGGCGACTGACATGGAAAACCCATCTGAATATCATCAGACAGAAGGGTCACAAGGGCATAGGGGCTATCAGTTTGATATTTCATCGACGCAGCTTCCTTTCACCCAAAAATAAGCTCCTCCTCTATAAAACCCTTAGTCGTCCTATCTTGGCCTATGCTGCACCCGTTTGGGGTAGTGTGAGCAACACGGACCACCTAAAACTCCAGCTAGTGCAGAACAAGGCATTCAAGATATATTTTAACACCCATCCCAGAACAAACCTTACCCGACTTCACACCGAACAGCAAGAAGAAATCCTACAACACCACATCCTCGCTTGGATCGTGAAGTTCTATAAAAATCAACAAAATCACAGCAATACTTTAGTCGCTGCCCTGGGGGCTTACGAGAGTAAATCGGATCTACTCTTCCGTTATAAGCACAAGCTCCCGAAGCATTATCTATTGCTTGACTAGTCCACCTACAGTATTAGCTGGGAGGATCAAGGGTTGAGTGAATGTGATGGAATATAAGTAGCCTGAACGAGTGGACTTGTTCTTGCTAAATAATTAGTTCTAAGAATTGTTATCTAGTTATGAGTAGTATGTAGGAGTTAATTATTTCTAAGAAATCATATATTAAGATTGTAAAAATTAAAAATAAAATGACACGTAGGAAAATAAGATTAATCAAGTTCATAAATAATAATATATAAATAAGATTAGTTAAGTAATAAATACATTTGTATACAGGTATAGCCTAGACAAATATTTGTACAATATATTACTTTGTTTAATAAAAAAAAAACTTTCGAAAACAACATAATTTAAAAGCTGGTAACAAGTAGAAAGATCGATTTATCTCAAGTGTCACATCAGTTCTTACTGTAGCCTAGCTAGTAAGACATTTGTTGGGAAATTCTGCGTTCGATTCGTGTTGGTACCTAATTTTATTAAAAAACGGGTTATAATCTGGTTTTCACTTATGACCTCTTGCACATTTTTCTGGTTGGTTTGAAAAAAATATCATATGATTATAGCATACTAGATTTTAATACAACTACGTGTCAATAGAGAGGTGCATGGCCGCGCGGTAACGCACTGGACTTTCGTGCGGAAGGTCATCGGTTCGAACCCTGCGCTGTGCTACTCCCTTCCAACGACACAGGCACTTTTTCCGCCTAGTGTTCGAGGATATAAGGATATCTATGACCTCAGTCATATATATATATATATATATATATATATATATATATATATATATATATATATATATATATATATATATATATATATATATATATATATATATATATATATATATATATATATATATATATATATATATATATATATATATATATATATATATATATGTTTATTTTAGGTTTTCAGTTACTTCGCGAACTGTAAATATTGGATTCTGACATCAGATCTACCTGGAGATCCATCAGCAGCTTCCTTACAGCATTTTTATACAAAATACCAATTAAAATAGATACCGTCTCCTGTATATCCAAAACAGAGAACTATGTTACTAAAGAGTCATCCAGGCCAAAAAATGCTGTAAGGAAGCTGCTGATGGATCTCCAGGTAGATCTGATGTCAGAATCCAATATTTACAGTTCGCGAAGTAACTGAAAACCTAAAATAAACATATATAACCCTTCGCTTAAACCAAACAAAAAATCATATATATATATATATATATATATATATATATATATATATATATATATATATATATATATATATATATATATATATATATATATATATATATATATATATATATATATATATATATATATATTCTTTAAAAATAAAATGAGTATTTTAAAAATAAAACAGGCCGTAGATATTTTTCTTTTTTCTTTTTAGATTTATCGTTGGCAATGCCATGTCATATGTTTAAATGAACCAATTTACAGATGCATTAACGGACGGAAATTGCTGCCTTTCGCATGGGCCACTGGAAGTTATCTACTTGAATCAACATTATATACCTACTTAATTTTCCTCCTCGCTTTGATGAGGACGGAATAGTAGATAGTGTCAAAACTGCAGTGATAACTAGTTTTTGGTGGATTGGATAACACTCGATATGGCTGCATTTATATTTAATTAGTTTTTTGCCTCTATTTATATACTATATATCAGGGGTGGACATACATGAAGTCAACAAGAGCCACATTCTGGATTTTCATATATATAAAGAGCCACACCATAGTCACATTCTCACGTTGTATTAAATACACTTATTCTAATTTATTACGTATTCTACACACATCTTAATTGCTATATAAAGTATCAAAAATACACATGTAAGAAAATATAAAAATAACGCAGAATACGGTTTGCATGGTTTGCGCACATAAAGAGGCAGGAGATGCGCGCACTCTACACATTGAAATCACAGCACTCACGTATACACCAACACTTGCATCTTTGACAGTTGCATTCATACATGCGCATCTTGTCAGTTACAACATTTATAATGGAAAATCGCGAAAACACAAGTACAATGGGGAAAGAAAGTATTTATATTTTTTAAGAGACATTGGGAGCCGCACTTAACCCAACGAAGAGCCGCATTTGCCCACGTCTGCTATATATTATACAAAAGATCCCTCCAACGGCATCTATAGTATGTTGTAGTTGCTAAATACCTGAATTGGTTTATTCTACATATTTTGCTAAGGAGAAGTCTTCTTATGGGGTAGGCAGAGAGGACCGAGAGCCAGACTTTCCAATCTCGACACACATATTTTGCCTCTTCTATATTCATAACTTCAATTATTTCTCTGATTTACATTTCCTTCTTTCAAAATGTCGTTCACTTGACCCAACTTCCTTTATCATGTATTTCACTCACATTTGTACTGCACGTGTATATTGGTTTTTTTCTTCATTTATTTGTTCGACATGCTCAAAACATTTCTAATTGTTCTTCTTCATCTAACTCAATACATCAGCATAAGTTCACATTCATCCCAGATCACTTCATCTCGTATTATGTCATATATTGTACATATTTTTAAGTGTACGCATTTTTACAGCCTTTATTCGGCTTCTTTCAGTATTTTTCTAAGTTCACATTTCACTCCCATACATTCAAGTTGGAACTAAAACACTTAAATAGACAGAATTTTACATTGATTATGAACCGGACAGAATCAAAATCATAGCAGATTTTGATAGTCTGGTCCGAGTATATATGTTATACGAGTATAAATATATACATATAGTTTAGTGCTCCATTAATTTTATTTTCCATCGTAACTCTTTCAACATATAAAAAAAAATACTACATAAATAGCCGAATTCTTCCACTTACACTAGTATATCATAATTTAAAATATCTATATCTATGTATACATCTATATCCTTTCTCTCTATATTCATAAATATTAACGCTCGTGACATACCATGTATAATACATACAAATATAAGTATATTAATATGTAACATATAGTTATGTACGAGTATTTTATAACATTAATATATGTACAAAATTCTATCATTTCCTCTCTAATACTGTTGTTCTCTCCACCATCCAAAATTACCAATTAAAATATCCCAAGTCCATTTACAACATTCGATGAAGGAGTAAGGTGTCCTAAAATCGGACCGACACTCCGAGCAAAAACCATCAACAGTGTCCACTTACACTTATCTTTCATGGCTAACCCGTAGGTATATCGCATTTACATTTTCTTTCACACTTTTTTTGCCACGAATAAAATAACTAAGCTACTCGTATAACAAACACCAGTACGACATGTCTTGTGTTGCATTGCACACCTTTTTTAAATTTGTTGGAATAAATATTTTTTATTATTATTTTAAAAAGTCACGAAGTGATTTCACATTTCAGTACTTATTTTGTCTTTGTAGTATTATATTAAAACAATCTTTTGTTTCTTTACCTTTCTGAATATTAATCAGACAAGTTTGATCACGTTATTCAATATCCACACTATACATGTCCTCATATATCATGCAGGCTGTTAGTCCACTTGCATCACAGCTTGGAATTGAAATATAAATCATCCGAGTTAATGTCGTGATCTGTTATCGCAAAGCAAAGGTAGCAGGAGCATTTCTATCGCTACAGACATTTATCTTTTTTCATGGCTAGAAAAGTTTTTAATATTAATGGAAATCTCGATGAAGCAATATATTATAAGAGCTTTGCGAGATCGCCATAGGGCCCGCGGGTCAGATTCGCCATTGGTTCCAAGGTAAATGTGATCTCTACCTTAAGGGCCAGCGCCTTGATCGATATTTTGTGTAAATTTATTATATTTATGGACATTTTTATGTTCATGGGCGTTTCCAATATCACCTTCACATTCTCAATAATGCAATGGATCTTGAAAATAATATGTAAAATGCAGTGTCGTATTGGGGCGAATGCAGCTCAACGAATAATCAAATATTCATTATAAAAGTAAGAAGGTGGGGTATTGAGATAGAGCTGTGATCAATTATGATCTATAGAGGAGAAAAGTAGACGTAGAAAAACACTGAAAGGAACTAAATAAATGTTGTGGAAATGCGCGCAATGAGAAGAAAATATGGCGTAACAATTTATGACACAACACGGAATGAAGTGATGAGGGATCTATGTAAACTTAAGACTGATGTATTAATTAAAATTTGTTGGAATATCTAGTTAGTTAAAAGAGATTGCCGCCTGGCAATAAGTCCGCCAGATTTTTTACAATGAAGTGTTAAAAAAATAAGATGAAGATATTACTCTTATATGGTTTGGAGGACAATGGATTGAGACTGAGCAGAAAGAAAACAGAGTATCTGTACCTACCATTCGAGAACACAAATGCTGTCACTCCCGTAATGCAAATGGATGGAGAAACATTACCAAATTGTGACTCCTTTAAGTATCTTGGGTCACTCATCCATAGCGATGGAGGATGTGCAGCAGATGTAACACATAGAATTAGTGTGGGATGGATGAAGTTTAGATCAATGACGGGAGTTCTATGTGATCCGAAAATGCCAGTAAAGTTAAAAGGAAAAGTATACCAAAATATTGTCAGACCCGCACTCCTCTATGGCTCCGAATGCTGGACGATGTATACCTCTCACTCTAGGCAACTAGAAACTGCAGGTGTGTCCCTAAGAGACAAAATAAGAAGCTCACGCATTCGTGGAAGCCTGGGTGCTACAGACATCAACAGCAAGATGGAGGAGAGGCGGTTGAGATGGTATGGGCACGTTGGACGCAGAGCACCCGATCACATTGTGAACCAGGCAATCTCCATGGATCTTCCTCGAATAATATCCAGAGGAAGACCAAAGAATTCATGGGTGTTGCAAAAAGATAACCTGATGCAGAGGCACGGCCTGGGAGACGTAGTCCGGGACAGAAGAGCATACAACCTGAGGACGAGGAGAGCTGACCCCAACAGTCTTCGCAGACAATGAGTTGGGATGGAGCCAGGGAGAGAAGAGATTACTCTTATATGGTTTGGGCATGTAGAACGAGTGAATGTAGAGTGTCTAACAAAACTAATATGCAGTGAAAATATGAGAGGAAAGTTAGGTAGAGGAAGACCACGGAAAATGTGGTTGGATTAAGTGTATGATATTTTTAATGAAGGAAATATAAAAAGTCTGAAAAATCTTACGAGTTGTATAAAATGGTTTATAAATGTAGAAGAGGAGAAAGATTGGTGATGCGATATAAAGTTTTGGCGCTATCTTATCTCTGCCTACTGCAAAAGGGATGTTAGTAATTTGTGCACAAACGTGTGCATAGATCTTTCGCATTGTTAGATACAGCCCTGCATATTAAAAGTCTGGTGACCCAATACGAGTATGAGAGACCTCATATCGCGCATGCAGACGTTAGACACACATTTATTGCATAAGCAGGCGGGGCTCTAGGTGAAAAATTTCTGCAGTGATACTTCAAGTGCTGGTTAAGAAGGAGGTCCATAGAAAGGTGAAAAAGAGGTTCTTTCTACGGCATTTCTTTAATAATTGCTCTTGACTGGGAGACTGGTTACTTCATTTTGTCTGTTTTTTCAGATATATTTTGTATTTAATTATTTTTATATTTGATACATGTTAAACTAAATGACATCAAATTACAAGAATAAAATAAATTATTAAACGTCTAAGTAGCTCATTTATTTACTCGCTTTTTAATGATTTATTAAAAAAAATCAGGTCCTTTGCACATAACAAGTTGCCCTAATTTGTACAACGACCAAACATTACAAGTACAAAAAAAAACATGTATAAAACAATTAAAAATTATACGACTTATTTGATAAAAAACATAGTTAAAATGTACGTATTGCACTAAAACATCATAACAAAGTATAGCATGTCAAATAATATAAAAAATAAAATCATTTCAAGTTTTTCTATAAATTTAATAGATTTTTCTGAAGAAGTTAAGCGACACATGAAATGCGTCCATATGAGGACACACACGGTTGAAAAGTGTGATTGCTCTACCTACCGGTATTTTGACCGGCGGGTTGGTTCGACTTATAGGTTGATAGAACAATCTATAGGAGCGTTGTCTCAAATAATTATCCGAAACACACAAACCAAGACTGTTCAGAACGGATGAGTTAACTAAATTACCCCTGAGCAAACAAAAAAAGTAGACACCCAATCGAAGAGATCTTCCATTCTCTAATGATCTGATAAATAAAGGATAAGATTTTACATCAGTTTTAAGTTCACATTCTTCTCTAATCACTTCATTCTAAGTATATAGTTTAGTGAACTATTTGACACGATTATAGACAAATATATTTTTATCGGCATCCGTATTGTATTAATTCATTTCATATTTGATACAGGTTTAATCCAACTATTACATTAAATAACAAGGAAAAAATAAATGATTAACATTCTAAATATATTATAATATAATAACAACTCTTAGATAACATCTTTGTTTGTTTGAACAAAGACGTCACTGCGTGACTTGTTGATTTTTTTCTTTCTTTCTTTTCGTTGACTTTGTTTCTCTCAATATTTTCAAGATCTCTGTAAATATTAGTATATTGAAGTTACTGCGTGTTTTTTTTGCTGTGTTTTTTGTTAATATTTTCTCTTATTGTTTTTTGACATGTTCGAGCTTTTGGTTTATGATTTTTTATATATGATTCATGTAAATGCTTATAATTTTTGTAACAAGTTGTATTTATATTCATACGCATTCAAAATACTAAGTTGAGTATTTTTTTTTATAACCATTTTTTTATTTATTTCAATACACAATACAGACTTTAAAATTATATACTAAGATTATCAAAAATAAAATGGCATGTAAATAATTAGTTCATAGTTATAATATATAGATTAGATTAGTTCTTAAGACATAATTTTGTATATAGGTATAGCCTTTGGTAAATGTTTGTACTACATACGAGTATAACTTTATTAAAAAAAATATATTGGAATAAATTTTTTTTAACATATTTAATAAAAATAATTAAAATGTCACGTAAATGAGCTGAGAGCATTCTTACGTTCCCAGTCTTAGAAGAAAAAATATTTTACTTTTGATAATGTGGTATAAAAAATGTCAATATCCGACTCAGCCCCGTTCAAAAGAGTTAAGGCCCTTCTAACAGACATAGCGGTTGGTAGACCCGTTCTTTCATGTGTGATTGAAAACAGTTCTTAGCGGCAAAATACTGTACATTGTAATAAAATAAAAATAATAAAACATCTACAGTATAAATAACGTAACTCACGTTTCTCTGTGAAGCGGTTTCGTTATGTCTTTAATGTTAATTAAGGAATTCCATCCTCAATTATCCACCGAGATATGGAATATATCGATATCGGGAAATTCATTCAATAATGTACTTTTATGCGCTGTATATGTTATTAATTTAATTGATTCTTAGAAGTTTTTGGTATTTTATCATTTGAACAATAAATGCCATGGTTTGTAAAAGGTCACATAAGTATCGAATATATTTTCAATAAATATATTAAATAATGCCTAAAATATTTACGTGAGGGAGAATTTTTTTTATAGATAGAAGATTTTTTTTGTTTTAAACAAGTAAATGTCTGGAAAGAAAGCCGATAGATAGACCGTCGGTTCCTATGGCGGTGGGTGCTTCTCTGATATATGTGTATTTAATTTCTTCTAAGGACAACATGTTACAAAATGAATAATCGAAGTTGAACAAACAAAATATGACTATCTATTTTATTTTGTGTCTGAAACCTGTAAGAAGATTCTTCATTTCCACCCGGGGATTTAGGATTCGATCTCAAATGGTACCCATAAAAAAGAGTCCCAGTCTGGTAACAATACTCATACCCGTTAGATAGTGCCAGTGTTGTTGCCTCGTAACAAGTTGTAGTATTGCTAACACGTGTGACTACGAACAACAAATTCTGTGCCTAGTCCTGCGGCGGAGGCCGGAGATAATGGTGTCTCATAGTCACATTTTTTAAATATATGTGATCAACCGGTTTAGACGCCTTGAAGAGTACCATATGTTTGAGAAAAAGAGGTTTCAAAATACAATGAGACTCTGAAACCAATTCCCAACTAGTTTGAGATTCGTTTCCTCGTTGGCATGCTCTAAATATTGGTTAAAAAAACATTACGTTTTCATTTAATTCTGTAACATGTTTTTATTGACTAGCATTTCCTTTTTGTTCCATCATTTCTCAGCCATTGATGATTTTTTATATTGAAATAAATAGTACAATACAAGAGAAGACAGAATGAATGCTGCTTCAATACATCTTCTCTATGGAATGGATATGTGGACACCGAACCAGAAAGCATCACGTAGGATCGAGACTTTTGAGGTGGGATCTGCAGATGCATTCGTAAGCATTTCTGAACAGTTCGTGTTACAAATTTACTTGCGCGTATGTAAAACCGTTAACATTCGCAAATTGCTGTATCTAGGTCGCGTAATGATAACCACAATATACATTTTAACACAACTGATCATTCATGGAAAAAGAAATGGTAAACGAGGCAGATAAAAACGTGACTTAATAACTTGCGGGTGCAGTTCTAATGAGTTGTTCCGGGCAGCAGTGAATAGGATAATGATTGAAATGATGGTGGCTTATATCTGATAGAAGACGGCAACTTGAGAAAAAGAATGAAAAACAAGTATAATAACCACTTTTCAATTAGCGATAGCAGAATATGCCACTAAGGTTTAACATTTGCCGGCCTGAATAAGTTAGAGCGTGTATGGACAGATGCTATACCAGCCATAACCAGGCAATGTTACAGTTAACATTTTATACATCTGCCCTCGGTAGTATGTTAACTAGAGCCAATAGAAGACGTGTTGTTTCGTTATATTCTTAAACGTTAAAAAAATAATTTCGCGGGGTTATCCAGGAATCATTTTTTTTACTGTAATATCAACTGACCATATGGTAGACGTGGCCTGCTTAATATTTTTCCATACACAATCTTACTTGCTAAGTCCGGAAACTTTTGGACTTAAAATATATATCATGAACGCTATCTACCAGATCAGTATACCATAATTAGGAATGTACGAAAAGATTACAGTTACTAATTTATTATTGCAATCGATATATTGTAATTTTAAAGTATTTTATAAAATATTTTTAGAACCACAACTGGTAGCGAAGCAAACCACGATATACATTGTACGTATATAATACTTTCTTGTACGATTCAACTTAAGCAGCTAAAACACGATTATAAAAAGGTTGTGATACTATCTAATTTGTAAAATCTATAATATTTTTCTAATTATAGTTTTTTGGTATGCATACCAATAAAATTAAAGCAGTCAATAATCGGCATTAGATCGGTTCTAACGTCAACTCCGTTCAAATTTGTCGGCGGACCGATGTGCAAATTGATGGAAATATTCAGTGAACAGTATCAAATTTAAAAATAATAATAATCGTAAATAAAAAACTGTTTTTTTTCTATTGAAAAAGTATGGTGTATGTGTATTGAGAATACGTGATAAATATGATACAAAAATGTTTGGTGTCTAAGACTCTTTAGAGTTGTTCAGAACACACGCCCTTAAAAGGAAGAACTACTTTTTTCATCATTTGCTTCCAAAGACTTTTATCATTTCCATTAAGAATCATGGCAATTAATAAACCTATCAACATAATTACAGGATATTATTAAAGGCGTTTATTAGCGAAACCTCCTGTAATTTATTGTACCTCGAATATTTCAAGTTGAATGTACATATAGTTTTAAGTTTAATGTTTTATATATGTATATAATTGTGATATTTTAATTTTATTTATGATGAGTAAGGAACATTCTGTGCACTGAAAATACTATGTGGTACATACATACATACATATCATTACGCCGTGTCCCTTTCAGGGTAGGCAGAGATGACAGATCTCTTTACTTATTATCCAAGCACACAACTTTCACTTCTTCACATTCATGCATCTCGTCAAGCACAATCTTCTATTATTCATACTTTTCACTTAATCTTCTTTCAACATCTGGTCCAGCCACGTTTTGTTCGGTCTGCCTCTTTCACGCATACCTTGCAGTTTTGACTTGTATTATGTAGAATATGTGATCTGTCGATATATTATAGAATAAGTAATTTAATTAATGAAAATGAACGTGAACTAAAATTGATGTGTGAAAAAGGGTGAAAAAGAGCATATTCTGTTGATTTGGACATGTTAAATGGATGGTTATCGAAAGGTTGACTAAATAAATTGATAATTCTAGCACAAATGGGGGTTACGATAGAGGACGATCGAGAAAAATATTGTTAGACCAAGTGAATGAAATTTTGAAAGAAGGAAAGGTAAGGAGTTAAGAAACTGAACGAACTACATGCCATGGAAGTTGTCAAACTAGGCCATGGAGTGCACTTAGAATGAAGTAACCAACAAAAAAATATTCTAAGGACATTCAATCAAATTGCGAAACTAATTTCTGGACAATCCTATAGTTAATATGTTCAGTTCAGTTCGATCCTACCACCGACTTCGCTGTTGTAGGGAGCAAAATATATCCCCATCCAGCGCGATCCAGACTAGAAGATCGAACACTTCTTTTTTATGAGCGCGACGTTACGTTACGGTGACAAAGAAGGAACTGTCCAAAGAGCCTCCTTCTTCGGCGGCGACTTACCCGAGTATGAAAATAATAATAGCGACGACGGACTCAAGGTTCAACATCACGGGAGATGGAAAATGACGCGCAGCGTAGTAAAAATACTTACGGAGCGGCTTAAGGCCTGGAGGCTATACTTATACTTATAAAAGCCCAATAGTTAATAAATCGAATATGGTTTCTCGCTAAACTTATGTGTGTTTCTTGAACAGTTTATGCAAAATAGACATAAAAATTAAAGAAATGGGTATGCCCAGCACTGTTACGAAGAAGCTTGCAATTTATTCGCCACATTAAATGTAACGATACGATAAATTTGATGATAAGACGTATAATTTGTTTTAACCAAAAATGCAGTGTGCTAAACTAAACTATTTGAATTGAAATTATTATAAATTTAATAGTAGCGCAATAAACCACTGAAAAATGTTAATTCTAAATACATGGGAGTTTAGAATATTTTTTGTGAACATATCCACACCTAAAAAATCCATTGCTTTCATAAAACATCATCAAACGACAACGAATAATGATTAATCACAAGTACGACATACTCATAGTTTTACTGTAATAAATAAACGTTTATTTATTTTTTTATTATTTGTTACAATAAGTACGATTAAGTGGAATTTTTACCAAGACCGCAATCTTTTCCAACTGAATGAACAAAAGTTTTCGAAATTAAAGATGAATGAAAGAAGAAAAAAAAAACGCCAGACTTATTGAAGATATTATATTTAGTATTATTGATTCATCTTATAGAGGGTGTAAAATGTATTGATAATACTACTGCACGAGAAAAGACAATAACTCTCACAAACATTTAGCACGCGCGATTATTGTTACCAGACGAAATATTTAACTTGACTAGAACTCTTTTTAAAATTATTTTTTTCGAATACCATTGAGCATCGAATCCAAAACCCCCGGGTAGTAGTCAATCGACCTATTCAACTAGACCACGAAGGTAACTAGTGTAATAATCATGACCAATATTTGAATATTTTTATGAAAGGAGGAAAATCCCAAATTATTGAGTTAATTCAATGGCCGATGATGACCTAAGTAAAACGTGGCCGACCAGACTAAAAAATTTTTTTATCTCCTTCACTTACCGGTAGTTTTTGTTAACTAAAATATTACTCCACGGTCTTCATGAATACGACGAACTATAGTTAGCAGAACATACTTCAGAATTTCTCTCACCTATTGTTATCTTATTTTGTACTTAGTGATAGCACAAGTGTTACCATTTTGATATCATTTGAAGGTGCGTAGCTGGATAATCCCTAAAATATGTTAATTGTGTATGTAATTTGTATTTTTCATGTTTTTTAAATAAAAACTGATTTTGTGAGACAAAAAAAAGAGTGACCCTGATTGAACGGATCAGTAACGTTACCACCCTTTTGACGGAGAAGATGCGCTAAATAATGGCAATAAATATACATTTAAAATCAGGTTTTTGGGTTGTATTTTGTATTTTTATTTTATTTTACACATGACAAGAAATATACATCATTTGCGAAAAAAGAACAGGTTATTTAATTTGGACATACAATTTTAATGGATCTGGGTTTGTAGCCTTTTATTTGTCGTGTACCCAGTAAACTAGGCTTTTGCTTGCACTGAGGATATATATTCAAGTATTTCACAGGGATCGAATCTCGGACCAGAATTGTTATCAATTATCATCAAAGATATCTGCATCAGACATTCGGTGTACTGGCTGGTTGTTTGCCAATGATTTAAATATATAAAAATCAATAAACTTATATTTATTTCTTTATTTAACTGTATTAATAAAAATTCGACCTACCTAACATTATGTTGTTTTTAACGGTGAGTTATTGGACATATTTTTTATGAATATGACAGATATACTTAATATTGACATAAATAACATATATGTTGTCTGTTTACAATTATTATAATATGGAATGATGATCTAACATATAAGACAGTAATCAGGCCCGTTATACTACATGAAGCCGAGTGGTGGCCTCTAAAGAAAAATAGGAACAACTGCTTCACGTAGAAGAGATGCGCATGCTACGGTGGCTACTATATTGGATAAGATCAGAAATGAACGAATTTACAGAACAATCAAAGTGGCGCCAATAGTAACTAAAGCTCGAGAAGCACGACTACGTTGGTATGGGCACGTGCAGCGGCGGGATGAAGGGTCTACGCTTAAGACAGGCATGCATTGGGAATTCCCGAAAAGATGCAGACGGAGACCCAAGAAAAACCTATCTAAGATAGTGGATGAGGGCATGATGAGACTCGGGATATCCCCGAATGATTAGCGAGATGAAGAGAGAAAAATGTCCAAGCAGTCAACTCCAAATGACATGGACCCCAAATCCGACTCCAAATAATAATCGAGGGAAAGGAAGAAGATGATTATAATATTTTTGCATTTTACAATTAAAAAATATTTACGCTACTTCTTTTTGACAATATCTAAATATAAAAAGTTAAGTTAAGAAAATGTTGCCTGTACATCTTTAGCTTTTAAATTTGTTTAAACAAATAAATAATTTTATAATAACCCGCCTGAAGATGCCAATAGACGGTTATAACAACTGTAATAATGCGACCATTGATTATTTATTCAAAGAATTATTACATTTGGTAGAACAGAGAATGTGTTGACTATTATTACAGTCAGAATTTTGGACATCTGTATTTTTTTTGTTGCTATTACGGATCGAAATTATTATGGAGCTGGTTTGATGGATAGATGATAGCACATAATTTAAAATAGTTTGTAAATTATACACATGAAGTGGCTGCTTAAAATTCTTTTGTGTTTAAAATTGCGTCGAGCGAGATACGAGATTTGTAATTTTTAAAATGTGAGAAATAAGTGTTATTCTGAGAAAAATGTTTTTTCTTAGATAATTTGGTCAAGAGCTGTTTCCTGACCATTGAGATAACCCCAAAAACACTTCCTAAATAGATCAAGCTCAAACTATTAAATAAATAAGGAAGATTTTAAGATTCCTATATCGCTAATAAGAGTGTTGTCTGAATTCTCAAATTCAAATGCAAAATGGTCTAAGAGTTTATAAAACCAGTTTTGAAGTTAATCTGCCAGGAATCAAAGATAGGGCATCTGTTTGATTCGTGTCAATGCTAATCGTAAGACATAAATGGAATCATCAGTCTCCTAGTCAATATATAAGGTTGAGGAATCGTAAGACATAAATGGAATCATCAGTCTCCTAGTCAATATATAAGGTTGAGGAAATGAAATAGCATAATATGCTAGAATGTAAAGTTATAGCATAATATGCTAGGATGTAAAGTTACAGCATAATTTGTTAGGATGTAAAGTTATAGCATAATTTGCTAGGATGTAAAGTTATATCATAATATGCTAGGATGTAAAGTTATAGCATAATATGCTAGGATGTAAAGTTACAGCATAATATGCTAGGATGTAACGTTATAGCATAATATGCTAGGATGCAAAAAAATTAAACTACTAGAAAATTGTTTAAATGAAATCAGCATGGAAATCAATCTGCCTGGAATTAAATCCGAGATGTTTGCGTACCAATCAATCATGCTATCCATTGAGCTACTAAATAAATATGTAATATAAATCCATGTCCTATTGCGGAAAGATCTCTACACCTTTCAAAAGTTTCAGACCTAAGGATATCAAAATATTGAAAAAAAATAAGTCGCCCTGTAAGTGAAACACATTTTTAAGAAATGTGAATTGATTTTTCAACACTACTGAAAAAATATATTGAAGTTTTGTTCTCAAAATGGTAACACTGTGGATTTGAATTTTTCCACGTAAATCGGAATTCAGTTTTGAAAATAAAAAAATATCAGTATAAACCAAGTCGTAACTTTTAAGGGTTGATGGTTTAATTCAAAACCACAGTATTGAATGACAGCCTTTGCCACAACATTAATGTGCACTGGCGCATTGTCGTGATTTAATCGTATTGACTAATAATGCATCTCCATTGGAAAGGTGTTGTCCACGTGTTGAAACCATACAGGGAAATTCCGTTTAGCTTGCGTTCCTCAAACAAGACTCTAGTTTGTTTGTGCTCTCGTGATGGTGAGATGAACACCTTGAAACCGGTAGAGTTATACCGTTACATAAATTGGAATAAACAGTGTTTGATAAAACAAATTACGGTATCTTTAAACCTCCACAATGTTAATGCCATAACTATAAATAATATATTCACTTATGCGTAATTTAATAATGTGTCAATATTTTATTCAGACACATGTTTTTTTTAATTTCTTTTACCTGTTTATTTATTCAACGAGTGTCACTTTTGAAAACACACTGATTCAAATTTTTATAACACAGACCGTGTTTGAATTATTTTTTACCGTTTCAATTCATTAATGATAATGAAATTCAGCAACGATTCATTTGAATAATTTATTACGTTCGATGACATAAATCCTTCGTTATCTAAAACCATTTAACTAAATACTTTTTTCAATATGAAATCATTATTCCAGCTATCAAAATAGACTGACATTTATTGCAGATCAAACTTGCAAAGTTAAATTAACATTTGGTGGCTTTTTATGGCAATTTTTTTCAAATCGTTGGTTGTAAATTTTTATTTTAATCGATAGGGCTCAGTGGGGGATAATATATTCTTTTTTAGTTTAAGTTTTTCGTTTTGGAGCGGAGTACACACTTATCCCAAAAACAAATGTACGTGACCGACACTTTAAATAAATATAAATCAATTCATTTAAATTTGTTTAATCAAACACTGTTTATTCCACTATATACTCGTATAACGGTATAACACTGCCGGTTTCAAAGTTTTCACACCATCATCAGGGGAGCACAAACAAGACTTTGATCAAACAAATTACCAATCTCGTTTGTCGTCCCGTGATGATGAAATGAACACCTTGAAAGCAATAGTGTTTTATTCAACAAATTACAATGTCTTTAAGCCTCCACTACATTTTTACTTTCTCTCAAGGATAAAAAATCTATAAAGATAAGTATATTCAATCTATATGTTAAGGTTTTGTGAAGAACGTTATTCGGATATATTGAAGAGCATGACTGGGAGATAATATTATTTTCGTCTCCAGTAACTGAGTCCTCGGTTTTCGATTCACTAGAGTAGGCATGTAACTCGCGGTTCGTCAATGCACCTGTTGGTAATAATACAGCACGTTAAAAGATAACAGCACTTGCACACGAACTTAAAGAGATTAATCAACGGATATTGAAGGGGATAATTCAAGGTAGAAGAAGTGTGGAAAGAAGACGCTTCTCCTGAAAGAAGAACGTTTGGAATTGGTTTCGTTGTGGTACCATATATTTGCTCAGAACTATTGCCTCAAAGGTCAAGATAACCATAATTGTGACCGATCTTCGAAGAGGAGAAATTTTAATGAAGAAGAAATAGATATTTACAATTTATTTGTCAAATGGACGAAAAACTGGATAGTTTCGTTAAAATATATATAAAAATAACGTTCATTTTAACTACGAAAATAAATATGGTCACTGTTGCCCTTAATATCTTTCGAAGTTTAGGCCATATAAGTTGAGGTGATTGGAATAACTGAAATAGTTTTATTTAGTTTTATCCGATTGCCGTATTGTCTTGCGGTTCCATCGGAACGGTTGTACTGCAGAAAATGCAACAGTTTGCAGACAATAGAGAAATACACGTTATGTTGACATACCTTTATGATTTTGAGGTATTACAATGCTTGTTTCAAATGTATTTATTCAAGGATTGTTTAAAATCATGGTTGTTAAAATTATAACATAAGCGAGCTTGTTAAAATGACTTTAAGTGAAAACCAGACTGAAATGCTTTTTTAAAAGAATTTTAGTTTCAACGGGAATCAAATCCACTATTCTCGAATTGGAAGACAGGTGTCTTAAGTTCACATTCGACACTCCTTCACTTCAATCCGTATTCTGACACATGTCTGTCTCTTTGTGTATTCTTCTAAATTAATGTATTTCTACATAATTTATTTTGCTCTCTTAAGTTTTTATCATGTCCATGTTTCACTATCATACGTGAAATTTTGTAGTAAAATACTGTTGTGGAGTATACTCTTCGTAGGTTTTGATACTTAATACTTGTTTTATCAGTTTTTTTAATTCAATGCATTTGATCCACTTGTCCAAACCATATTTAATAAGTCGACCTGTAAGTAAGATTCATAATGGACCAAATGTCAGTATCTGCAATAGAACTAGGTTAATTGCAGTTACATGCTGAAATTTAGCGATATCATAACCAATTGCGACATTCGTGTCGTTGTTTGAACATGGTTTGGTTAAACGAAATGTTGTCAAGTGTCAATTACGAGTTTTATAATTTCCAAGATTGCCCAACAAAGTTGTAGTGTAGCCTCCAACATATTCCACGGTAGCGGTCATTACCTACAACAGCCAATTACCGTGGGAATATACATCCTGGTCAGGGATTATCTACCATCGGCTCAAGTATTTCATATTGTGTAATCATAGACTCTTCTTTTTATCGTATGAAAGGCATTAATTACATTGTTTCTGCACGGAATTCTGTTACCTGAACAGTACAGGACGTTCCTCGAATCAAGTCCACTTCGGTGCAAGCCACCGAGCTCTTTAAGCACTGCAGCAACTACACATAGACTGTTGTTCATTGCAAATACAGAAAGCCATTTTGACTTTTTTTTCTTTTCTCTCTCAATTATTTTCGGAACCTGAAAAGAGATCTTCAAGTCCTCCAGGGCAGTTGATAGGCAGTAATGCTTCTACATGCAGAATCCACCCGTTTAAGCTCAATCTTTCTCTCCATTTGTTCATACAAGTAATAGTATGTAGTGGTTCCAGAAGCTTTGTGGCTTTAATAAAACTATGCTTAAATTTCAACCTTATGGCAAGAGACTGGTACTTATACAAAGAATGTCTGAAGTTATTCAATTAGTTGGATCTCTCAGCATTGCTTCCAAAGTCTCTCATGATTTTTGAAGAAGTAATCCTGGCGACGATAAACAACATAATTATAGATATATGTTTAAGATAACATGTGATCAGACGGCATGTCTCATTCAGAGTTACAACCTTCGGATAAGCATAACTCTATTTGATCCAGAATATTGTAGTTCTGTTTCATTGAAGCATCTCTCAAAAAGCATTAAATGGTCTCATATCTCCAAATCTTTAGAGGAAAATTGTTTTATGCGCAGAGTTAGAGGGCTCTATTAAGAATTTGTCACACAATTGCCCCTCAAATAGAGAAGAGTATAGATCTCTATTGGAAAATTATTTAATAAGATTTAATTTGTTTCTTTCTTTTATTTATTTATTTTAACGATCAAACTTCCTTTTTTAATGATAAAAATAAGTATAAAATATCAATATTGATATGTAAGCAGTGTTACACAGAAAGAAGGCCAACCCAGAACAAAAAGGTCCCAAACAGTAAAAAAGCAAACTCATATAATTTATTTAATTGTAGGAATTGGATTCTAGAAAATTCACTGTTTTTAATGGTTTTTACACTCTGACCAACAAGACTTCCATCTCTGACCGTCTGCATTGAAGCAACCAGTTCTCAATTGCCATCTCTGATGCCCGTAATTTTAATCGTGATGACGGTTATAAATTGAATTCGTCATGCAAACACCTGTTTGACCCAAACGAATTTTATATTACAGCCTTCTCCTTGGGAAGCGGGTGCCAATGTAGCGAAACTGAACAGAACTAGATAAAAACTGTGTTCAGAACTAAATTAGGCACATATGGCTGCTGAGAGGCAGTCACTGACTGGCCATAAAAGGATGACGGAAATCGGTCGTTAAATATTAAATGTGGTATATTCAAGATGTGATGGAACCATCCATTCTTTTAGTACGAGTATTATGTTTGGGTTTTGTTTCAATTGAATTTAATTTCTTTCGTATGATCTCTAATTTAAATTCTAAATGGTGTGTACTAATTGTGAGACATAAAACTAAAACGGTAGTCTATAAAGTTGTAATCATATCATTTTGATGCGAATCATACGGTCTCTATACACGAAAAATAAAAACATTAAGTTTTATTAAGAAAATGTCAGCACCGGTACCTCAGATAAATATTGAAGATTCAATTTTACGAGTACCATAGAACATCAAACAATGAAGTTTTGAGCAGAGCAAACCGCCGCATCCTCGAGATTCTGGAATCGTGTGCTCGCTCTTACCATAGAATATCAAGCAATGAAGTTTTGAGCAGAGAAACTTGATGTAACATCGAGGTTCTGGTATCGTGGTGTGCTTGCTCTTATCATACTCGTACAACGAGGTTTTGAGCAGAGCAAACTGCTGCAGCATCGAGATTCTGGTATCATGTGCTCGCATGTCTGACTCCAGACTCCTAAGAAATATCGTTTTCCGTGAGCTAATGGAGGGCAAAAGAAAATACGGTTGGCAGAGCAAGATATATAAGAACGTATTGCGTGACATGCTTTGAAAAACGTATGTTTTGCACAACTGGAAGTAAAAAGCAACAGATTTAGTCAAATGGCGCATAGCTGTTGCTAGTTATTAAAACCCAATGGAGAAAGAATACGCTGACAAGCTGCAAGTACTAAAACTTCTTGTCCTATATGCAACAGGATATGCCCATCACAAATTGGCTTACACAGTCATTTTTAGTCGCTTCAACGACTCGTACCCTAAGTCTTCACTTTGTACTGTGCCTTTATTATACTCATGGCGTGTAATGGGTATTCATTAATTAACAGCGCGAGGAGACGAAAAAAGTATGCCACGATAGGAAAGTAGGGCTGTATAGTCGGAGTCGTGGAGTCGGAGTCGTGGAGTCGGAGTCGTGGAGTCGGAGTCGTGGAGTCGGAGTCGTGGAGTCGGAGTCGTGGAGTCGGAGTCGTGGAGTCGGAGTAGTGAGATGCTATTGTAAAATCGACTCTGAATTCAAATTTTTCACATTTTTTAAAATTTATCGGCTACATAAAATACGAACTACTCGTATATTCCATCTAATATAAATAGCGTGCACTAAAATGAGGAATCCCCGTAGACACTTTCCAAAGAAACCATACATTTCAGTATAATATTGAAGTTCCGCTACGTAATTAAGTATTACATGTATTTAGTAAGATATGCACTATAACTGGAGTTGCAGTAAAACATTTAAAAAAATTGGAGTTAGAGCAGATTTTTTTTGCCGACTCGACAACACTGAAGGAGAGTATGCCGCTCCACTTTTCACTTTCTGCCGACCCAGCAGATAAATGGAAAAATAGTTTGTGTGCGCAAGTGTTAAATGTTAAGATCTATCCATAACGTAAGCCTATTTGGTTACATTTGGTAATATTTTGTAATATATGTTACATACGTACCGTTACGTAAGCCTATTTGGTTACATTTGGTAATATTTTGTAATATACATACAGTAATTACAATTTTATCTAACTTTTTTATTGTTTGTATATTTATTGTCTTACCCTTAACACACAAATGTGATTAAACGTCAATGGTTTATCTAATATTAATAAAAATTGCCTACGTATATTTCTTCGAGTTAATTTATGAGGC
Organism: Odontocerum albicorne; assembly: GCA_949825065.1. Taxonomy (NCBI): domain Eukaryota; kingdom Metazoa; phylum Arthropoda; class Insecta; order Trichoptera; family Odontoceridae; genus Odontocerum; species Odontocerum albicorne. Next base: position 18,581,506 of record OX463856.1, read on the forward strand.
ATCCTTGAGCATACAAGTATAACAAAATGATTGCTTCTCGTACAGCAGTAATGCGATTATCATATTAAGCCGATAGTTTCGCAATGTGCCGGCAATCGGGGTTACTGGAGTGGTATGGCACGGATCGTGGTAGGTTGTGGATGGTATGGCAAAGTGTCTTCAATGTCACGCTCATGTGACACAGGCAATAATTAGCAATGTTTAAATGTCACCGGTGTGTGAGAATGGTAAATTGCTTTCAGAGGCGATACCAGGTACAATATAAGGCGATACCAGGTACTATATCACCAGGTATTTTCAGAGGCGATACCAGGTACTATATCACCAGGTACTTTCAGAGGCGATACCAGGTACTATATCACCAGGTATTTTCAGAGGCGATACCAGGTACTATATCACCAGGTACTTTCAGAGGCGATACCAGGTACTATATCATCACTTGGGTATACTCAAAGTGATGTGGTTATACATTTATCATTTGGAATAGGAGAGGAATTCGGAAATTCCTGAGAGTTGAGCGAGTCCAAAAGAAATTTATGCGACAGCTTTATTACAAATACCGTGGTACCTCGGGTTACGAACTTAATGCGTTCTTTGATTCCGTTCGCGAGCCGAAAAGTTCTCAAACCGAAACATTTTTTCTTGGGAGCCATAATAAGGGCTAATTTAATGCAAAATATATTTTATATATACTTTATATTAAATACAATATATAAAAAGAAAAAAAAATATCAATAACAACGAACGCAACGAAAAACAATGTTCACAACGCGCGCACCTGAGAACAACTAATGCGTAATTGCGTAATGCGCCGTTACAACTAATTCGTCAGCCGAGGCATTGTACGCAGGTCGAGTAAAAATTTGTTCGGAAATTGTATTTGTAAGCCGATTTGTTCGTGATTAGAGGCGTTCGTAACCCGAGGTACCACTGTAGTATGGATTTTACACATAGCTTTGTATCACATTTTTTCTAATGGGTATGATTAGATATTACTTATAAAGTGTAAGAGGAGATTTACGTACATGTTTATACACATATAAATAGCTAATGGGAAAAATAGCAAATCATTTGTTGATTCACAAACTTCTGTTTAATGTACCGGACAATAATTTGTGCCATCATGAATTAAGGTTGAATAACGAACTGAGTTGTTAAAAGCATCGTAACTTGCACACGGAATGATCTTGTTGAATAAATTTTCGAATATCGACATCTTCCACGCCTCGGTAGACAAATTGAGGATCAAACTGCTTTACAAATTTGTAGGTCATTTGTAGGTATAACTTAGTCGTTTCACAGGAAAACGTGAGTCACATTATTCCTTTTGTTATTGTGCTATATTAAAACTTAAAAATTGACTCTTTTGTAGTTATTTGATGTAATTGAGTTAAAGCTGTATGAAATGTTAAAAAATAAATAATATATTCAATTTATTTTTATTTCTTATTTATGGAATAGAATTTGCATAATTTATGGTTCCAACGCTTTAATATATTAACAAAGAAAAAACATATAATATAAACGTTGCATCTGAGTATGTTTCGACAAAAGATATTCGGTAGGAAAACTTACCAAGGAAAGACAAACTACATAGAAACCTTTGAAGATCTCCCGATATGTGATGATAGTAACACATTCAGCTTTAGGTGGAGTGTAGTGTATCTGGGTAGTGGTCATATGCAATCTTGTATATTTTGATAAGACCTTTAAGAAAGGATTTTTAATAAGTTATAACGCCTACATTGAGTAAAGTGACGACCATGTCTGCACTTAGAAATGTCATGATCCTCCAGTACTCGTGTCTAAGGGCTCCAGTTACAACGTTTGTCACCATTATGTAGGTAGATAGCCTGAGGGCTCCAGTTACAACGTTTGTCACCATTATGTAGGTAGATAGCCTGCGGGCATAGTCATTCAGAAGTTATTTGTGATTCTTAAAAGTAGAATATATATCATATATTTTAGTTTCACAAATAAAATAATCTTATTCAGAAGCCTTTTGCAAAACAAATATATTCTTTATGGATGACCACCGTGGCTTAGTTGATAGGGCACTTGACTTCTACCTGAGGGTTTCTAGTTCAATTCCCGATGGAATCTGGAATAAAAGGTTCCAGTATCGAGACCGAGTTCATTTTAAAATAATATAGGTTAAAAGTGTATATTAATCGCATGTTCATGGCCTTCTTCAGTGGTTTTAAACCCGAAGGATCGTTAAATAAGTCGAAGACAATGCTATCTCTCAATATTATCAATTTGGATGTATTGAAGGGTGTCATATATATGTATATAAGAATAAATACATTTACTATGAATTTAAACAGTGTTTAAACTAAACTTTATGTCTTAGTTGGTAAGACACTTGTCTATCAGCCAAGAGTTTGCTGATTCAATTTTCGTTTGTACCCGATCAAAAAAAGGTTCTTCTCTGGTTTCGTAGTCCTCTTTAATATCTTTCTGGTTGGTCATAAGAGATTGCTATATACAACGAAAATGCTATACTTTACACATTTTTCGTGTTATTCAAAATACTCGTATGGACAATAAATATAATAAAAATTAACGTTTTTAAGAGATTTTTTTGCGCAATTTTCAGGAAGTTATATGTAATATAACCTGGTTGCATACAGTTTATTTTCAAATGGCAATCTCTTTCAACTAACCAGAGAGGTGATAAAAGAGGCTTTAAGGGAAAATCAGACATGAACCCTTTTGATAAAATTGTGAGTAACAACGGGAATCGAACCTGCAACCTCCAGCTAAGGAGGTGTAAGTCTTATCATCTAAACTTGGCTAAACTATCAACTTTATTACGAGTATATACATTCAGTAGGTACGTTTGGAATTAAGTTGGCAACAATAATTTTGTCTAAATGACATCTATCAAGGAAAAATACGAAATTACTATCCAGGCAACCCTATACAATCCCTTAATCTGTTTTGTACTATACTAGTCACGGGTAATGGATATTTATTCAAAAACATTTTTTTTAAATAGGCAATCCCCGCAAACTAGGATGATTTGTACCACCAAATAAAAAACACTATGAAATTATATGAGTCAATATTTAAAAAAAATCAGTTAAAAGAAAAACAATTCTAGATAATTCCAAGTTTCAACTGATAAAGCTTCAAAAATGTAACAATCGATCTATAAATGGAAAAGTTCCTCGAAGAAAGAAGAAACATAACATTCATTGAGCGCGAAAAATGTATGACTTTTAGTAAATCAAATCTATCTCGCAAAGGGCAACGAAAAAACACATGGTCTATAGTTTCATCATCCAGGCCACACTCGCAGATGGGATTTCAATCCCGAGTGTGGTCTGGATGATGATGAAGATTTACAATAATCATTCTGTAAAGGACAACGACAAATGACAGACAGTTCCATCTTATTCATTCTTACAATATTAAATCATGGTTTCAAAGGGATCGATTGTTGGATAGTTTTATATCTAGAGCTATTATTTAGATGTATCCCAATCCTAAAACAATTTTAGCAAAAAGAAAATACGTTTTGAATTTATATTTTGCCTACAAAGGCTCTGGGTGATTTTATCTTAATAAAATTTTGTTAGCAATAATTGCCTAATACTCATAAAGTTTATAAAATAAACCCGTATTTATATTCCTCTCAGGTGTCGTTAAAACTTGTTAAAATTAATAAACATAGATACTATACATATATGCAAATAAAACTAATCTTACATATAGTTTTTGAATTTGTCACGGAAATTTTTAATTTTGACAAAGCCATTTTGAAACATAGTTGTAAACGGATCCATAAATAACGAAAACACACCTTGTTTGTCTGTTTTTATTAGAATTAATAAAACGTTCGTTATGCAAGAATCCATTTCGCCCGGTGCCCAGAGCTATGTAGTGTCGTGAGTTGGGGCAGTAGAAAAAAACTAGAACATTTAAAACGTTCACGGCTTTGTGTTTTATGTCTAATTTTAGTGTTGCAAACTTTAAGCATAAATATCTATACTTATTTTGAAAATAAACAACATTTTTTACCAAAAAAAAACTCTAAATAATTGTAATTTGTTTTATCATACACTGTTTAATCCACTTTAAGCCTTGAAACCTTGGTTATACCGTTACAAAAAGTGGAATAAACAGTGTTTGATAAAACAACTTACAATGTCTTTAAACCTCCACAATGTTAATGCCTTAACTATAAATAATGCCTTAAATATAAGTACTAGTTAATGCCTTTACTATAAATAATGTTATAAATGACATCTTTAGCCTAGTTGGTAAGAAATCTGTTTTCCGACCCAGGGGTTTAGGGTTCGTTTTCCGTTGGAGCCCAATTTATTTCAGTCTAGTTTTCACGTAAGGTTTTTAAATACTTGTTTCTGTTTGGTTGGAAAAGATTTAATATAGCAATAGGCTCGTCAGGTTGTAATATTATATATGTTATAAAATTAAAGTGTATAATGCTGTCTTCCAGCCCAGAGGTTGCGGGATTGATTCGTATTGTAACGCTGTTCTTTTTAAAAGGATTCCAGTATTTTTTTCACGTAAGGCATCTCTAACATCTTTCTGGTTGATTGTAAGAGCTTGCAATAAGCCCACCAGGTTATACTATATACAACGAAAGTGTAATGCAATATGTATAATATCTCCAGTATGATGCGTTATGTAACCCTGCTTGTTCATTTTTTCATGTATATTCATTGAGGTCAATTGGAGGTAAAGAAATGTCGAATAGGAACGTCTGTGGATTGCTATATATAGATAATAAAGTAGTGTTAGTGGAGAGTGAAGATGAATTGCAGAAAATGGTAAGTAAATTGTATGATAGATGCGAAGAGAAAGATATAAAAAAGTTTTATTTTTATTTTAGTAAAATATATAACTCCAAAACTCTTGCATGTTTTTTGTAAGTTAAAAGCCAGCTGTTCTTATGTTTTATTCTGTTTTCAATTAATTGAGTTTGATGACATGGAAACAAAGTTGTTTAATAAATAAGTAAGCCTTCAGAGAGAACTGTAAGGTTTCGGAAAAGAGTAAATATTTTTCAGAGCAGTCTAAAAGTAAAAGTGAAACCTTTTCTAATTTATTGCGAAAATATTTTAAGTATAAAAATTGCAATTAATTGCGATAGTACTGATTAAAATCATGTAGCAGATGTCGCGTGGGAAGGTCTACGGATTGAGGTCACATTTCAATATGACAGAATTTTATTATATTTGGTTACACCTCAAAAACATTTTGCCGACATAATAAACTGTCAGTGGAAACACACTATTTGCTTTTTGGATTAATTGCGAACTGATTAATTTATTGATAAAATGAAAAAAAGAAATAACGAGGATGGAATTCTACGTTTCCAATTGCACGGATTTCATTTGAGCGGTTTCGAGTATATCATAATCAAATGATTATTTTTAGTGAATGTTTTTGATGATTTATTGTAAATTAAGTTTAATTCTCCATTAAGTAAGTTTATCTGAAATTTATTAAAATACGAACAAAAAGTTCATAAGTACAAATAGAAATATAAACACAATGTTCATAAGTTTAAACAGAAAAACAAACACAATATTCATAAGTATTAACAGAAAAAAACAAACATAATGTTCATGAATACAAACAGAACAACCAACACTTTATTCATATGGTATAAGTACGAACAGAAATACAGATATAATGTTCATAAGTACTCACAGAAATACAAACACTCTGTTTATAAGTATAAACAGAAAAACAATACACAAAAATGAGTCCATAAGATAGTGCATATGAACAAAAGATTGATCTTTTTACATCAATTTCAACACAATAATTATAACAATTTGTTTTCTTACCAAATATATTTTTCTAAACATATGCACATGTGGGGATGCAACCAATACTATATAATGACCACATTCGTCAATTTCCTATCCTAACACTACTCAACTGGTTTTCTTTTCTATTATATATATTTTTTTGATCTATCAACAATAGTAAGTGTTGGTTCCCGACTACCCTTGAAGAGAGTCTGCTTTTTATAAGGCGCTATTTAAATTGTCATTTTATTATCATAAACACATATAAAATTATTTCATTATTAATTTGTAAAGTTATTTATTATCTTAAGACTTTATTAAAGGAAGTTCATTCAAATTTGAATTGTTTTATAAGTTCGTTGTCTATAGTACAATCTGGCATGTTATTGCCATATGCCAATCTCTTGTAACAAACCAAAATATGTTAATTAATTCAAAATAAGATAAAGCCTTTTTTGGAAAAAAAATGTAGGTAATAACAGGAATCGAACTCACATCGTCGGGTTGGGAGACAGGTGTAATATCAACAAGGCCACGGCGATCATCATAATGTGTACTATGTATATGCAACGGCTGTATAATTCACTGGTAAAATATTACACAAACTTTGGTTTCACACGAATCATAAACAGAAAATTCATAAATTAAAAAAAAATCAAACATTAAAACAATCTCTACGTAAGCTTAAATTTATCATATTAACAGTTGAGTGAGTTTATTTGACATAAATGAAAAAAAAAATAATAGTTTCTATTATTCCATGTATAGAAAAAAGCATTGCTCCAGGGGAGCTGAAATGAAAATATTTTGTATTTCTTAATGTTGATGTTTGTATTATTTTTTTATTTTACATGATAAATTTAAAATGAATTTTTAATTAAAAAACATATTTATTTTTAAATGCACATATTTTTCCTGCTTTATATGCGATAAATAATTATTTATTTCCCCTTTTCTTTTGTAATATGTTTTAAATTTTATTTGATTAACGTTTCGATTTAAATTTTGTTTTCTTATTTTGAATATTTTTTATAGAATTTTGATTTTTTGTAAAGGCTGCTGCGGTTAAAAATGAATTTATAGATTTGATACAAAAGTTCAGCCGTTTTAATGACTTACATAAATAGATAAACATTCTAGGATTATGTGAATCAAACTTTATTTTTTAAACATAAATACCAAAAATATTAAATGTCTAAATTCGTCTAATCCAAGATATTGGCGTGAATTTTATTTAACGCGAATGTTCCACGCGAATAAATAATCATACACATATTTCATAAAGCTAATTAAAACTAAGGCATTTATTTTCAAGTGGGAAGAAGCGAAGAAGTTTAAAACTTAAAATTCTTGTTAATATTATTTTAACAGATATTTAGTCATCTTCGTTAACATACAGAAATTCGATATTGTTTTGACCTACACCAATATTGAGCTTTCATGATAATTAATTTTGTTGACAAAAGTTAAAATAAAGGTAAAAAGTTTGCATTTTTTTTAAATTTTTTATATCGCTGTACGAAATCTAAACGGTAAAGAAAAAAGCTAGATGTTTATACTTAATGTACTGTTTTTATTTTATTGTATTCCATTTGGTTGTGCGCAGTATAACCTAGCGGTCTTATTGCCATGTGGCAATCTCTCAACCAACTAGAAAGATGTCATAAAATATATTATTTGAACAAATAAACATCAACGAGAATCGAACCCAAAACTACCGGACTGGAAAACAAGTGTCTTACCAATTGGGGTTGACATTAAAAAAAGGAAATATGAATAACACACGTATATACAAACGTTTATTTATAATAAAATGTATTTATAAATATTATCTTTAAAATAATCATTATTTGATAATATTGAAGAATAACGTGCTTAAATTATATTTGCAAAGAAAACCGCTAAAACTTACAAAGGGGGGACGAACCACAAAATTTTTTTTATACTTCAAACGTTTTACCTTGGAGGTTGTCGCCGTGCATACGAGTATGTGTATGTGTTATATTAACCATACGAGTATAGCACCCGGTGGTAAGTAATACACATCGGGCTTAAGAAAGAGACTATCGCTTTGTAGAGCGTCGTCTCTGTTGCACGATGTGCTAACAGTCCGTGCGACAGAGACGACGCTCTACAAAGCGACAGTGGCTTTCTTAAGCCCGATGTGTATTACTTACCGCCGAGTATACATACTCGTACATATCATCACGCCGTGTCCTTTGTGAGTTTAGGCATATAGTACAGATTTTCACTACCAAGCACAAAACTTTCACCAGCTTCACATTAATTTACTTCATCTCGCAATTTTTTTTTTCTAATTCATACTACTCACTTTACCTTCTTTGAAAATCCTTGCCACTTGATCCAGCCACGTTTTCCTTGGTCCATACTTTGTACTTTTGTCTTGTATACTTGCTTATTCATTGTTTTATCATTCATTCTCTTACATGTCTTAACCTTAAAAACTCATTATTTGTCTCAATCAAATCATCCATTTTCCATACATTCATTTCTGGTGTCTTCATTCTACTTTCTTTCATACATTTACTGTCTTCATTCTACTTTCTCTTCGTAACATTGCTCTTGCTTTAATCCTTCTTCTGCCAAATTTAAGCTTCACTTGTTTAGATTAAGGTGGACATCAACACACTCATATATGATAAGTGCTCCATTTATCTTGTTCCTTGTCGTTACGTTTTTTTAAATATTCTTTCAATCCACCCATCCCACGTAAAGCTATTACCTAGATATCAGAACTGTTCAATTATTTTTGTTTAAAAAATTAAAAAAATAGATTTATTAAGGAAAATTATATATTAATAATAAAAGGATAATTTCTTTAGCGCTTTTTATAAAACAAACTCTTTTCAAGAGCGCTCGAACTCGGAATTCAAACCCTCTATTATTGACAGATTAAAATTAATATATAATATGTATAAAATGAGTGTTTAAGGTGTAGTGTCGATAAAAAATAATTGTATTTATATAAAAAATAAAATTAGAATAGCTGTAGAAAACTGAAAACTTTGGATAACAATGTGTTTACATAACAAAATATCATCCTGGCCATATTTCGAAATAGTTAAAAGTTAATTATTTTTATTAACTTCTCTTCACCTTTAATTACAACGCGTATTAAATTCGTACATCAAAACAATGCTACAAGCTCGTATTCATATCAAGATCCATGGTAGAGATCCATCCTTAATAGAGATCCATCGATAAAATTTGTGAGGAGCGATCGACTAGTTTATCTTTTGATATCTTTAAATTAGTTACGAGATGGGAAGCTGTATTGAGATGTTGTCGTGGATAAAAGTTTATTTGACTGCCTTCAATAATGTTTGGATCAAGATGTTACTGAAACAAGTTTCAAAAGAATTGGTCTATAGATTTACAAATCACGCGATGGTTAAATAGTGAGAAATGCTTTCATTAGAATGAAGTCTCTTTTTTAAAGTCGATACCTGAGTTTAGAATAAAAAATGCGTATGGTTCACAGCTACATCTTTTCAATTATCTTCTATAGAATGGAAGTAGCGACATTGAACTAAAATGTATCAACTAAAATAGAGGATTTTGAGATGGGGATATAGAGATGTATCTTCAAGATTATCTGAAGAGATTGTGTTACAAATGTGGAAGTTCTTGCTCGTATGTATGTAAAGTAATGTAAAGGCTCACAAGGTAGGCTATAAGAGGCACAAGACACACAACTGATCATCTAGGATAAAATAAATGGTAAATGAGGTATGTTAAATAATGTAAAGGCTCACAAGGTACAGTATTTCAGTCACATAATAAGAGGCACAATACACACAATTGATTATCTAGGATAAAATAAATGGTAAATGAGGTATGTAAAGGCTCACAAGGTACAGTATTTCAGTCACATAATAAGAGGCACAAGACACACGACTGATCATCTAGGATAAAATAAATGGTAAATGAGGTATGTAAATTAATGTAAAGGCTCACAAGGTACAGTATTTCAGTCACATTATAAGCGGCACAAGACACACAACTGATCATCTAGGATAAAATAAATAGTAAATGAGTTACAGGAAGAAGTCGCATATCTTTGCTTAAGCACTTGCGGTAGTGGTTTGGATGCAGTTCTTCCGAGTTGATCCGTTCTGTAATGAACAATATAAGGATAACTGCGATAGTGGCCAACCTAAAACAGGGGACGACACATATAGAACAAGAAAAAAATCGTTTGATAAGTAAGGCATTTGAAAGCAATTGAATATTAAAAAAAGATTAAACGATTCATAAATATCAAGTACAGTATCGGGCGGTAAGTAATACACATCGGGCTGAAGAAACAGACTGTCGGCCATAATCGGCTAACTTCGGTTTTCTAGAGTGTCGTCTTTTCATCTTACGTATTAAACAAATTATTTAAACAACAGTAAATCTATCAAATGTTAATAGAGCCAATCTAGCAAATGTTGGGAGAGGAAAATAAAAAAAAGATCCATGGAGAATTGAAGAGAGATGTAATATTTTTGATGTCACTGTTTCTTAATATAATTAAGTCAATTAACGTATTTTAAATTAGCGATCACTTTTCTTTCCACACGCTCCCTATCACGTTGGTGTCAGCTGCCTGGATCTCGATGATCTCTTTATATATGTAATTGACTCTGTATTTTTTTATTCTTTGTTAACAGGACCCCCCGTGTGGGTACTCAGTGCTGGGCACACCGCTAATGCTATCATAACATCAGATGGACGGTGGACTCATGGCAAAAAAAATATGAGTTATGGAATGGTGCATCGGCAATATAGTCGAGTGACGAGTTTCAAGAGATAAAGATGAAGCAATATGGCAACAAAATAAACCACATTGTACTGCATAGATTGAACCATAGATACCATAAAGACGTTTCTCTGTCGATGTAGGCAGAGAGGAGAGAGTGCCAGATTTTCCAATCGCGACACACATTTTTCGATTCTTGTACATGGATAAAGTCCTCATACAATCTCTTAGATTTCTGTGACTTTTCCGAATTATCAATAACTTTGAAATAAATAAATAAATATAGGTTTATTGATAGCAAGCAACATAGTACGTACATATATTAATACATTATGAAATCGCACGTATATTTCAAGACAATAGAAGAAGATAAATTTAAGAGACAAGCTATCAAAAGGTTTGGGATCACATCATAACATCCCCACGGCCGGGATACACCCCACCAATAAAGGGCGAAATGCGACATCAGATGTTTTCTAGCTCTCACCACTTGATCCAACCATACTTCTCTACCACCTCTTCCATACATATTTGCATTGCATGTTTGTTTTGTTAGTCTTATTTCACTCATTCGTTCTTCATAACCAAACCATATCAGAGTGCTCTTCTTCATTTTACTTAATACGTCAGTCTTAAGTTCACATTCATCCCTCATCACATCATTCCGTATACTGTCATGTATTATAGCTTCGTATATTCTTCTCAGCGCAACATTTATTCGGCTTTATGTAGTTTTTTCCACGTCTTCGTTTCACTTCCGTACATCAAAGTTGGTATTATAATACTGTTAAGCACTATCATCTTAACATATTTCGACATTGTCCTGTTTGAGTATATGATATATGTTTTCATACCCATTTATTTTGTTAATACAACGAATCTTCATACAACTGAAATGTAATATAATACAATACAACGTTGTTTTGTATTACACTTTCACTGTATTAATTTAAAAACTCATATGATGACAATTGTATTGAATTTAACTTTTGTTGTATAAACCACTGAAGTTTATACAACAAAAGTTAAATTCAATACAATTGTTCGGCCTAAACAAGTTAGAGCGTGTATGGACCACACCTCGGATGGTCAGGTGATGCAATAGTTAAAATCTGATACCTATACCCTCACTTTATGTCAATTACAGCCGATAGAAGACGTGTCGTTTGGTTATATTCTGAAATGTTAAAACGTTAATATCGCGCGGTTACGAAAATTCTTTCAAAAGAAGGGGAAGCCCGGCAGAAATTAAATAGATGAATGACGAGTGGAAGGGATTTATGTAAGCTCGTGAGTGTGGGTTTCTTCTTGTTTTAATTTTGGTTGTTTTTGTATTTGTGTTTCAGTGTATTTTTTTTTTTTTTTTTGTTTTAATTTTGTTTTGATTTTGATTTTTATTCTTATGATTGTGTGCGGTATAGTGCGGGATGAATATTTTTGGTATTTCTGGAGTGATGATGTGTGAGCAGTTGAATTTCGCAAGATGTTTCCAGTTGTAGTTGAGTGTCACTGTCAGGTTAATGAGAGCGTGCAACGGGGTTTTGTTTTTGTGTAATCAAAAATCGGAAAGAAGTATCGATTTATTTTTCTCATGCTAAATATCCTCAGTGAGATACAGGCAAAAGCCTAGTTTACTGGGGATACGACAAATGAAAGGCAACAAACCCAGATCCATTAAAATTGTATGTCCAAATCAAATTATCTGTTGTTTTTCTCAAATTGTGTATATTTCTTGTCATGTGTAATAATAAAAAATAAAAAATAAAAAAATAGATGTTGCCTACGAAAAATCTTCTCCGGCATAATATTTGTCTATACACGCTCTAACTTGTTTAGGCCTGAAATATTGGGACTAAGTGGTATATATTAATTATAACCTGGCGGGATTATTGTATTCTACCAGAAATACGTTATTTACTTGTTATTTACTAAACATTTTTATTGAAAATACAATCTGGTTAGCTTATTGCCAGGCTGTAATCTGTTTAAACCAACCAGACAAAAGTAAATGAACAGGCTGTAATCTGTTTAAACCAACCAGACAAAAGCAAGTTACAGAAATACGTTAATAAGGCTTTAAGTAAAAACCAGACGCTTGGAAGACAGGTGACAACCAATTGGACTACGGAGGTGAAAATCAGGATAAGTGGATATTTGTGCAAATGAAACTGCAACCTGGACTAGAAATTAAAAGGGAAAGCTATGATGATGATGATAGATTGACTTAGTGGAAAAATATATTTCTACCATTGAAATAAAAAAAATCGCACATAAGTCATACGAGATTTTCGACTTAATTAAATAACCAATATAATTTAACCGTTTATCTCTGTGCCTCTCAAACTAAGGTAAATTACCAAAAATAGGATAAATGTTTCAGTTATGTAAGGTATATCAGAGTGTTGTACGCTGGTTTGGTTTGGTTTGCTTTATGATGCCGACGTTTCGAAAACGTTGTAATTTCATCTTCGGGACTTGTTTGACATCAACTTAACCATAAGTTCCCGGTCCTGGACCATGTTGAATGCTGTGTTAAAATAGGATAGTGTTAACTTCTTTTTTGGTCCACTTAGGTCCTTTATAGGTAGTTGTCCTCTTATTCGTTATCCTTTTTTTTTTTAAACCTGGCGAGTTTATTGCCATGTGGCAATCTCTTCCAAGCAATCAGAAATATGTTTTTATAGGCACTAAGTGTTAACCAGACAGGAATCCTATTTAAAAAAATCTGGGTTCCAGTGAGGATCGAACCCGCAACCTCCGGATCGGCAGACAAGTGTTTTACCACCAGGCCACGGAGGTCGTCCTCTATAGTTTCCGTGATTACCAGCTTCTCCAGATTTTCGTTATTTTTTACAACATGCTCAAAGTACGTAAGGATTCTTTGCCTATATATTGTTGAAGATTTTTTGGTAATTTTTTGGATGATAAAGACTTTGATGTGCCTTACAGTCCAAGGAATACTGAGCATAATCCTCCAACATCACATCTTGATGGCATCTATCATGTGTCTTTCCTGCTTTCTCATTGTTCATACTCCCACTAAATACAGTGTTATGGAGAATACTAAACACTATTAAATCGGACCCTAACTTAAATAAGTTTCACATGAATTGGTGAAAAAGTCAATAAATAAATCACCTTTTAACAATTTATACATTCATTTTCATCATTGTATTTACCATCTCCTCTCGGATCGGGTCTTCAGCCTGTATAGATCTCCACTCTGCCCAACTCGTCCATCTTTGCTCAAACCAGTTCCATACAACTGCTTCATCTGCGTTCTCCAACTCTTATACGTACAATTCGACTTTCGTTATTATTTCTTATGCTCAAAGTATGTTGAGATTCTTTTCCTGCATGTTGTTGAAAGTCTTTCAGCTGTCTGTAATTTTTGGATGATAAAGATATTGGCGTCTCTTTTCGTCCATGAGATACACTTGGGCGCTACTATATCTGCCAGAAGTGATTTGTTATTTTGTGTTAGATATTTTGAACTAAACTGTGATTTGTTAGATTCTATGGTATTTCTGAAGCTCTACGTAATATTCCATTATATTTATAGTCTTTTTCTTGATTAATTTTAGACGAAAATTGTGTATTTTTCGTCAAATTTGCATGTTTATTTTATCATTGCAACAATCATATTATTATAGCGCAATAATTTAAACATTGACGATATTTATTTTCTTGGAAAATTATTCCAATTGGATCAATCTTTTAATTGCTTTAAAATATCAGGTAGACCAAACCAGATTATTTCTATTAAATATACTTAAAACATTCAGTTAACATTTTGTCCGCCTCAAAGTGTTAGATGTACAAGTAATTTAAAATTCGTTCAGTATCACGGCCCCACCGAGATTCCAATTTCGAATTACTTTCGGAGAGAATCCAAGTATTCCTCTCTCGCTGTCTTGTATTCAAAATTCAATTCTCGTATTTTTTTTTCGATGACAACCACCGTATGGGTTTTGGCCTATTTATGCTATGATGCAGCTTTAAGAAGTGATTGAAAGCAACCGTTTTTGGGGAGTAGTATCAAAATTTATAATTACGAGTACATAGGGGGACGCTACAAGAACTGCAATTTTAAATTTGCTGCTATTTTATTAGCTGTTAAACGTATAATATTTATAATAAACATACATCATATACATAACCTATTGATTAATCGTGCAGCAGTACACGATTGTAAAACTTAATTTAAAATTGCAGTTTTTAAATAATTTACATCGGGATAAATGACTTTCTGATGAGCGGCTTTGGATTATGGAGAAGACAGATTGGGATGCATTGGTTTATCGTATAGAAATTAAATATAGTAAAATAACCGTTTAATCGGTTTTGGTTAAAAACCGGTTAGCAAAGCTTTAGTCTTATTTGGAATTAGATCCGATCCATGTTTTTGGCGAATTTATTGAATAAATACTTCGGGGTAACATAAAAATAAATTGTATTTATTTCACTTAACAGTTTTATAGCCATTATTTATAGTTTATAATTGAATGAAAAAGTCGAGTTTTTTTTAAGGCGATGGCAAAATATATTATATGAAGTTTATTATCAAAATATTATTTCTAAGTTCTCGTATATCAAATATATTATTACGAAATAAGTTTAGGATATATTTTTATTAGCATACTGATATAATTATGCTATTTTTTAATGTAATATATTTTATTAGCATTCTGATATTATAATTAAGCTATGATTTAATATTTATTAATGTAACAATCTCGGATAATCAATCAATTTTTGTAATGTATTATGTTAATAGAAATAAATAAAAGAGAAACATAAATTTTGTATTAAGAAATTATTATTCTAGCCGTATATGATGTAACAAATTTGTTATATATGTTTTGGTATAATTCATGTGATGCTTATATCAACTATGTGTTTTATTTCTCAAAACATCTTAAACCACCGTGGGCCAGTTGGTAGGAAGCCTGTCTGTCAATCTGGGGGTCGCGGGTAATCAATCAAGAACCCTTTAGTACTCGATTTGTTTTTTAAATAGTTCTACTCTAATTCTCACTATTGGCATCTCGAACATTTTTCTTGTCTATTGTAAGGTATAACTACCATAAGGCAATAATCTTGCCAGGTTATTCTGTACAGAACTAACGTCTAATACAATATAATACTTTTTTGAAAAATTATAGTAGGATAAATTATATATCACTTGGTGCACAACGACCGCACAGGAAAAAAACCTGACATACTTTGGGCACGTTGCCAGAAAGAATAACGAAAGCCTTGAGAAGTTGGCGATCGTGGGGATAATAGAATTTACGCAAGTAAGATAAAAGTGCCCTTTAAGATGGACGGGCTAAAAATATAAGCTAACGGGATCCTCTTTAAGCGTAGCATTTAACGTGTTCAAGGACCAGGAAAGGTGGATACTGGTAGTGCAGTTTCAGACATAACAGAATATATACCAGCAATAGACACCCGATGAAGAAGGAGAAGAGATCAAAGAACAACATGATTATTATAACTTTCAATAAAAAATAAGTCCATACGTACTACTGCATACACTAGGCCAGATTAAAATATATAAAAGTTGAGCGAATAGATAGGAAGGTGGTGGCTGGAGTTATAAGATTTGATCTGCATATGTTTAGAATAATATATTTTGTAAGAAAACCGTAGAAAACTTACCAATGGAAGACGAACTACAAAGAAACCTTTATAGATCTTCCGATATGTGATAGTAACACATTCGACTTGAGGTGGAGTGTGTTATACACGTACGTGTGTGTACTGTTAATAGATTAAAAAAAATATAGAAAAAAAACACATTTAAATAAATATTTTGTTTATAGTTAAGGCATTAACGTTGTGGAGGTTTAAATACATTGTAATTTATTTTTATCAAACACTGTTTATTCCACTTTTTTGTGATGGTATAACCCTACCGGTTTCAAGGCTTTCACCTCATCTTCAGGGGAGCGCAAACAAGACTAAATGCTGACAAGACTATATCGGTACCAGTTCGAACATCATTTAGTCTTGTTTGCGCTCCCCTGAAGATGAGGTGAAAGCCTTGAAACCAGTATGGTTATACCGTCACAAAAAAGTGGAATAAACAGTGTTTGATAAAAATAAATTACAACATTTAAATAAATACTGTGGGAAAATATCAAATTGTAAAAATCTTAAATCTGTCAAGTCCAAAAATGCTTTTATACGGTTCGTAGTTTTAGAAGTACAGGTGGAAAAATATATTCTGTTATAATCCATTATATATAATAAAATTAAACTTGTCTTATTTATTACTTTAAGAATATAATTCTTGAATTAGAGAGGTTTGACAACGATTAACAACATTGTGAAAGGAACGATTAACAGATGATCAAACACTATCTAGATTTTTTTTTAAATATTATACAAAGTAAAATAGGAAAATTTACGTCTTTTCACCTCAGGCAATTAGATGAGAATTCTTCGGGTTGACCTTTTCGATATGCGTGAAAATAAAAATACTTTGCCGAGATACAGGTGGGTCTCTTGTTCGGCCGAGATTTATTTATTATTTAGAAGTATTAATTCCAATCGGCGATCAATTATCGAATATCGTAAATTTACAAGAAATACAAATTGAAAGAACTATTTTCTCAACCAATAAACAGATATTCTTTAAAAGAAATGTAGGAAAAATATCAATTAACTTGTTATTTGTGGAGTGTCGATGTATGAAAGAAGACGTAATAAAGACGTCAGAAATTAATCATGGTTGAAATGGATGTTTTAAGTTTATTAAAATAAAGACTGGAGTCTTGAGATGTTTTGAAAAGTGTATAGAATGAATGACTAGGCGAGTACGATACGATAGGCAACTCCTCCTGATCGAATATGATTTTCAGCCATCCTGCGGATGTAATAATATGCCTTTACGTGTATTGGTTTATTGGGTACAAGTTGTTGCACTTCAGTTTATTACTTTGCTGGGTATCGTAGTCGAGGATACCCTCGTAATTCCTACCTCAATTTAGTTGGAAAGCGAAGTTGTACCGTGGAATTTGTTTTTAATTGTTTAAGTGAGTGAGCCGTTGGTCATCAGCAAACTCACCGGCTACACTGCTATACTGGTATCAAATGGTACACTAAAGAGAGAGGATTGGACCACATCGGCACGTTTTTTTTTTTTTTTCACTTTTCAAAGAATAGATATGACCGAAGTCATAGGTATCCTTATGTCCCCCCAAATACTAGGCTGACTTTAGTAAATCGTGACAGATCAAACCCAAAGTACTTACCAAATTAAAAATATATACTTCAAATTAAATCTATCAAATTTATATGACACTCATTTATTTCTTATGTGTATTGAATTACAATAGTACTGAAGAAAACGAAATTGAAAAAAATATAATTGACAAAAAATCATAGAAAAAAGTAAACAATGAATAAAAAAAATCACTTACCCCATCTTGGAAGACCCGACGCAGTGTCTCCTTGGTGTATTTCTGTTCCTCCTGTTTCAGGATATGGGCAATTTCTTTCAGCAAAGCATTACGTATCTTTTCTCTTTTACTTTCTTCTTCCATGCAGGATCTTCCTTCCAGCGGTATTTCGCAGAGCTGATTTGTTTTGTTATCCGCAGGAGTCGTCTTACCATTTATTTCATCACTTTCAGCTTCATCGTTCATCATTTTATCATTAGCTTCTGTTTTTTGTGGCATATTGCCATTTGTTGTTTTCTTTCCCTTTTCTTCTTTTAGTTTATCGTCGTTTGGCGTGTAACTGTCGTGATTATCCGAATCATCAACTTGCGGTTGATAATGCATCTTTGCGAAACATTCGGAATCACGTTGATCTGTCGACATTTTTCGCACATTTCTGCTGGGTTCCGGAGAATCCGGATGAAGAGCACTTTCAGTTTTTTCGGATGTTCCGAGCGTTTTTTGATTTTGTTCAGCACTTGCCATTTTATGTTGTCATTTCACGACACTTGATATAAAAAAAACTCAACTTGAAAATATTATTATTTTAAGTGATGTAATTAAATAACATAACAAAGAATACAAATTATTTCACGTGAATAAAAAATAGTATAAAGACGTAATTACTTCTCAAACCAAAGGTGAGGTTAAAAAGTGTTCGTACCATTCTACGTTTAGTGGGAATTTTCACACATTCTGGGAAAACAAACACATTCTGGAATATGTTTCTAAAACATTTGTAAATTTTATTCCGAGTTGGGTAAAACAATTTGGATCAATGGGTTAATGCGAAAATCACACTTTTCTCCATAGTTTTATAAGGTTGATAATATCAACCCGATTCATTGATATTGATATTTACCTAAATAAACATACACCCGGATATACAACAATCGTAATACCACTACTTGTGTATGATTGTCAATATTCAAAGGAATAAAAACGAATAAAATTTTAATTTAATTAATGGACAATAAATAAAAAAAAATATTGAATGCAATCAAAAAATAAACAAAGATAAAACACACGTTTTATCCATTTTTAGAATACTCCGTATATTTTTCACTGTTTCATTGTTCGACCAAATGTCATTGAAAATTTTCAAGAGCGCATTATTTTCTGCGGTGTATGAAATGTGACTTGTCAACGTTCTTGAGAATACCAAATGACATTTCAATGAAACGTCGAAAAATTGTAAATGGAAGATATACGAACTACTTTTAAAATAGACAATATTTGTATACAATATCGAAATGTATTGGCTTATCTTGCGTGACTAACCTAATTGATAAACCATTCTTAGAATGGAAGGAATCCCAAACCACTAGTATTTTAGATGTTAATTTTGATATGAATAAAATAATATATGATTTATATATTTACCCAAAGGGGATTAAATTTAGGTTATGTAATTATTTAATAATAACAGTTGTAATTGATATTGATTGTGTACAAAACAAACAATTACAAAATAAATTCACTAAAGAGATACCTCAAATACATAATTACTCATTTCACGTGGTTTAGTTTAACAATGATTAATTCCACAGCAAAATCAACAACACCCGTCAGTCTTAACATTTACAGTCACTATATGCGTTAATTACCGGATAAGTATGAAATAGCGCAAAAAAACGGACTAAAATCAATTAACTTAACCGGCTTAAGGCGATCACCAAATCTCGTCTGTCTTAACTGTTTGTACTTAACTAATAACACGGTTCTAATAACTTAAAACACAATTTCAGCAAAGAATGAATGAACGCTGGGCCGATACAATTTTATCTTGCATTTGTACTACGCACGCAGGTTGCGAGGGGCCGTGTTGCTGGTTTTACAATAGATAATATAATACCATAAATTTGTAATATATTCAGTCTCACGCTTAATGTAGTCGTTTATCTTCTAGGTGTTAATGATTAAATTTCAAGCATGTATTTGTGTTTTAGTCGTTAATTTAATAGTCAATTTATTTTGTTATGCATCAAATTACTAACTAAAATTGTTTTTTTTTAACTAGCTATAACTGAAATTGAGAATGCTAATATAATATAAGTAAATGGTAATATATATTATTGAGATAAATGTAAATTTCATAATTATTATTTAATTAAAAATGTTGGAGAATATCCGATTTTACAGATAAAATCATCACAAAGCCGTGCAGAATGAATTGTAAGATATATTTTGATAATCTGTGTGTAGTTCTGTAATTTAAAAAAAAACGTTGTTATTCAAAATATTAAAATTCTGATTGTCTTGTGTTTTGGCTCTTTTCTAATTCTGGGGCAAATATTGTTTTTAATTACTTTTACTTTTTGTTTATACAAAATAATAATAAAAAAAACTTATAAATATGACAAATATAGTAGTATTTTATAAGATATATTATTCAAAAAGTGTTATTAGAATGTACATTAGGTAATTTATAAACACTAATATGACAAAAAACCGAGAAAATTAATTGAACTCGTACGTCTCCATATTAAGCAAATATGTTAGACATTAGACCACGGTACCAACAGATTACATGACGATCTAGTGTAGAACTAGCTACAGTAAAAAACGAAAGCATGAAAATATTCAGGTATAAATACTACTGAGAAATATAGAGCAAGAAGTCATTTTGTCGAAGCTCTTAGGGATGGAATATTATATAGTAGAGGACTCGATCATTGCTGGGCCTCGTAATCAAGGATCCCCTCGTCATTCTAAAGTCAATTCATAAGGAAAGCGAAGCGGTACCGAGGAATTTTATTTTTATTTTTTAGTGAGTGATCCGTTGAACACCAGCAAACTTACCAGCCACACCGCTGTACTGGATCAGATGATACACCTGAAGTGAGACGACAAGGCATGTTTTTTTCCTCTCATTAATTAAAATAATATTCTGCTAGGCGGATTCTGAATACTAGGTGGAAAAAATGCTTGTGTAGTTCGAGGTAAATAGCGAAGCGCGGGGTTCCGCACGGCAGCCCAGTGAATTACCACGCGATCATACACAGAGGACTAAGACTTATGGAACGTAATTTTGTCGTGGATGCCAAACTGATCCTCTGTATAAAAATTAAAAAATGAGAGAGTATAATATAATATATAAATATATTGAAGAATTGAATATTTCATCTAGTAGAGGTGATACTTTTTTGGATGGCGGAAATTTCATACTGAGGCGGCACTTTGACTAGCTCATGCTCTGTATGAATAGAAGAAAAATAAAACTTTTTGACGTTACAATAAATATACGTGTCAAGGACTGGCTTTGGGAATCCCTAATGCCTGCTGAGGAGAGCGATTCGTGACTTATCTATCAGCACGGTTCTTGATTGTGACTGTGTTCCACTGGTTTGGAGCATCTGGTCACGTTCTTGTGAATTTGTTAATTTTTTTCCTCAAACCTGCATTTTTAGGATCTTACGAACATATTTTATTTATTTGTTTATTTTACATAAATATATGATAATATATGTATATAATATATGATAAAAACAAACCAGAAAAAAACAGTAATTTTTAGTTTACACTGAAATTAAAGGGATCTGGGTTTGTTTGAGTTGAAAAGTACATTGAAAGAAGGGTAGCGACAGGGAAAAAGATAAACGAAACACTCAATGTAATATAAAACAATCGCGCTATATCAATATAAGCAAAAGTAACAATACATGATATTGGTGCCTACCTGAACGCGTGGAAGTGAAACTTAGATTTGGAAGATGAAGGATAAAATAAGCATTAGTGCTGTGGAGGTGCACGAACTAAGAAAAATTGGTGTCTCAATGTATGAAAGAAGGTGGAATTAATACATCAGAAATACATGCATAAATAAAATTGAAATTTTAATTCCGATGAAAAAAGGAGTTTTGAGAATATATGGACATGTGGAGAAAATGAATGACTAAGTGATTATACAAGTCAGAAATGTAAGGTGTGCGTTGAAGTGGTAGACCTAAGAAAACATGACTGGATCAGAGGGAATAGATTTTGATAGAGGTTAAAATGAGAACTATAAATAATAGAAGTTTTTGATTGATGAAATTTAGGAATGTGAAGGGGGCGAATGTTGTGTGCTTGGATATAAAAGTTTGGAGATGTGTTCTCTCTGTCTACCCCGTAAACGACACGGCGCGATGATATATATCTATGTAGATACGTACTAAAATAAATTATTTTAAAAAAACTGTTTTATTTTATTCTTGAGAGTGACAGACTCCGTAGTCTAGTGATTAAACGATTGTCTTCCACTCAGGGTATTTGGATTCAATTCCCAGTGGTGTCATAAAGTGTCCTAATGGTCTTATCATATTTTTCTATAGACGATTCTCACGTACGTATTCAAGATTTGTTTGAATAATTTTTCATGTCTCCTTTTTTTAAATGTCCAAACTTCCTTGCAGTCATCGGTTGAAATATATGTTTAAAAAAATCTGTAAAAGTCATCTCATTTAAGTATAATTTATCATCAAGTTCTTGCTAGTCAATAACTCGGTCTATTTTGACAGCATTGAGTGTAACAATGGAAAGAGTTTTAACCACTGCCGTTAGAATTGGAAACTCTCTTGCTGATGTCTGCAAATATTTGTGTTCTATTGTTTTCAATATGACATTGTTCTACAGAGTCAGACAGACACTGTCAGAAATGATTGCAAAATCTAGAACAATAACATTATAAAATTATTTAATTTATAATGTGCTTATGTAAGATGTATGAATATGGACAAGACAAAATGAGACGTGATGTGATGTGTATGTGTATTTAAAAGTAATGTATTGAATTACATTTTAGTTGTACACAGAACAACCAGGCGGGCGTATGGCAATATAATACAATAAAATAGAAATATGTTAAAGAGGCCAAAGGTGAAAACCGGAATGGAATTCTTTTTATTTTAACCTATGGGAAACGAACTCGTAACATCCGGGCTGGGAGACAAGCGTTTTACCAACTAGGTCACGGAGGTTGTTTGTACCTTGTTAGATAATTAAACAATATAAAATCGGTTGTATTTACGTCCGTGTGTAATATTAGGTTTTGTCATATTTACGGTTTAATACAATATATATGCTTAAACTAATGCTTTAAGAATATTTTTACTTTTCAAATATTATTTGACACCTGTCACTTCTTGATTTATTTATAATACATAAAATAAGAAAGGCGAATTATGTATTTATTGAGAAGGCATGACTTTCTTGTTGAATGTAAAGATATAAATATTATAACGAGAAAGCAGATTATAATGAGTTATAAACATTTATAATATTAAAACTCAATTATTAGATTCAAATGTTACTCTCGTTCATTTTATACTGTTATTATCTAAATAAATTTATTTGATTATTATTATAAAGTTCTGGATTTTATTTTTATTCCGGAACCGGATTCAACTCAAAATTTTGTTAAAAATAACCTTTTATTATTATATAAGTTTTTTAATATTTCTGCTAGATTTTTAAAAATTTAAAGTATTACAGACTTATTATGATGTATCGAAATGAGATAGCTGCAAAAAGAGTTGCAAGTGTAAAAGGAACAGACGACAGAGTTAATCACTACGAGGAAGCGACAGTCTAGGGAAATAACAACACAATGACAATATGAAGCAACACAAAGCCAAGGACAACGTCATAATGAAAACATATTATTTACTCCCGTCAAGAAAATATTAAATAATGTTTCGAATCATTTTGTTGTATGCAGTGCAATCAGGTAATGCAGGGGTCGGCAAACCGCGGCTCGCGAGTCGCATGCGGCTCTTTACATAGGCATGTGCGACTCTTCAGTTCCAGCTTCACCTCCACTCCGCAGCTCACCAGAAGAGCATGAACACGGCCGATGAACAAACACAAATGGCACAGTCGTATTCTTATGTTTTACGAGTATTAGTGTTTAATTATTTAGGTTATCTTGTTTTATAGGTAGTGCACTGACCTACTAAAGCCTATAACTCCCATATGTAATATTCTATTATTCTATGTAGCCTACGACTGTATTGTGAATTTGAGTTTTAAATAAAAATCTTGATTTTATCTCGTTTTTTTTTCATCATTAAAATGTATACAGCTACAGTGAAAATTAATGTTGCGGCTCTATGAAAATTTTGAGATTCTGTTTATTTAATATTTGGCTCATCTCACTAGAAAGTCTGCCGACCCCTGGGTAGTGTATTATCATGTGGCAACCTCTAAAAACAAATAATAAAGTAGTTAAAGGGGCCTTAAATTAAATCCAGTCTGATTTTTTTTTCTGATAATTAGTTGGTGGCCAACAGCAATCGAACCTAAAACTTTCACTCAGAAAGATAGGCATATTAACAACTAGGCTACATTTATGCTTACTTTATTTGAATAACATTCATGCTTCCCGTGTTCGATTCGATCATAGGTCACGAGCAACCCATCGAAGAAGATAAAGTTCTTTGAAGCCCGTAACTTACAAATTAAACAGTGTTGACTACAAAAAAAAGTGTTATGATTTGGATAAGGTTTATCAGAGTACTTTACCACATAGTGATGCTGACGCTTATGATGCAGACGTTTCGAAAACGTGCCCTGAAGATGAAGATTGCAACGTTTTCGTAGTTAAATGTGAGCACTTCGCACAATGAGTGATCAAACGGAAGTACTTTGTATAATAAATAGTCAAATGTAAGTACTTTGCACAATTAATAATAATCAAATGTAAGTACTTTGCGCAATGAATAATCAAATCAAGTACTAAAATTCCAGTACTATAAAATTTTATGAAGTAGTTCAAATAAATTAAAAAAAACAAGTAGATTAAATACATAATATATTAAACCTGCAATTATACCGTCAAGTAATTTTTATTCCATACGATTTGATTTGTTATACTAACAGCAAGGCACAGGTTGAATTATGCATTACGGCTGTATTCTTCCACGAACATTAACCTAGATAATGCACCTTTTTATATATATTTATATTTATCAAGTGCCCATATGAATAAGATCTATTCGAACATTCAGCGTAGGTATAAATTAACAATTTTGCCAGTTACTACTTAACAGGTGCGGCACTAGAGGTTAAATGCAATTATTCATGAAATTGGTGATAGAAAGTGTGAAACGAAAATTAAATGCGATATACATCACACATCTTCTTCTTCTTCTTGAACTTTCCGTAGACTCAAGAGTCTGTTACTGCAGGTATATGTGTGAGTAGTTAAGCATATATATGTGTGAGTAGTTAAATATTATGGGAAGTTGAAGATTTTTGCTATAAAGGTAGTATTTTCTCAGATGATGGAAGAGTTATTCGGGATATGGAACATAGCGTAGTATCAAAATCTGTTAAAATGATAGTCCGCGACAGTATGTTAGTACCAAATTTGATGTATGCGAGTGAAACATAGTAAAAGGGTCCAAATTAATGCTGTAGAAATACGTGCACTTAGAAAAAATACATGAAGTAATAATGTATGACAGAATATAGAATGAATACAGAATATGGAATGTGAATTTCAACAGAAGTGTTGAGTAAGATGACGATAAGCACCTTGAAATGATAAAAGCACGTGGAACGAATTAATGAAGAAAGATTTTCAAAGTGAATATAGAGTGCAAATATAAATGGAAGACGTGGTAGAAGAATAATAAGGAGAGTGTGGTTGGGTCAAGTCTTTTTCTTCTCCCTGGCTCCATCCCAACTCACTGTCTGCGAAGACTGTTGGGGTCAGCTCTCCTCGTCCTCAGGTTGTATGCTCTTTTGTCCCGGACTACGTCCCCTAGTCCGTGCCTCTGCATCAGGTTATCTTTTTGCACCACCTATGAATTATTTGGTCTTCCTCTGGTTGTTATTCGAGGAAGAGCCATGGAGATTGCCTGGTTCACAATGTGATCGGGTGCTCTGCGTCCAACGTGCCCATACCATCTCAATGGCCTCTCCTCCATCTTGCTGTTAATTTCTGTAACACCTAGGCTTCCACGAATGCGTGAGCTTTTTATTTTGTCTCTTAGGGACACACCAGCTGACCATCTTAGCATGCGCATTTCAGTAGTTTCTAGTTGCCTATTATAGGTTATACATCGTTCAGCATTCGGAGCCATAGAGGAGTTATACATCGTCCAGCATTCGGAGCCATAGAGGAGTGCGGGTCAAGTGAATTATATTTAAATAAGGAAAATTATGAAGTAAGAGAAATCGTAGGAGCTCTATAAGAACGTATATATATATATATGTAATAGAGGCGAAATACGTATGTAAAGATAAGACATTTTGGCACTCGGTCCTCTCTGCCCCCTCCAACGAGGAAATGACGTGATGGTTTGTATGTTTTAATAGAATTTAACGAATTTAGAAATGAATCTTGAATTGTATTGTATTACACTTTTTTTTATTTAAATATATTTTTTATTGAGTTGACGCGATAGTTTCTCTATAATCTAATATGTTTCGAGAGTTTGTTTTTAATGTACTTTTTAGTGATGAGAGTATATAATTGACACGTGTGATAAAACGGTTGATGTAAAATAGGAACTTTTATACTTGAGAAAATATACGATGGTTCCTGTGACATTTGAAATGTCATGTCTCAAAGGGGTGGGGTAAAATCGTTTTGTTTTTACAAACCGAATAGTTTTTTTATAAATCGAAAAATTATTTTCTCTAAACTGACGTTTTAATTCCTAATTTTCATTATACTGGCTTTCTAAAGTATTGTATGATTTGCATATATCTTTAAATAGGCCAAGATCCACTATGAATCAATACTAATTACGAACATTTAATTTTAGGTATAAAAAAAATCGAAAATCGAATTATCGAATACCCCATCCCTAGCCAACGCAAACTAGCGTTGTGAC
This sequence comes from Odontocerum albicorne, assembly GCA_949825065.1. Lineage (NCBI taxonomy): Eukaryota > Metazoa > Arthropoda > Insecta > Trichoptera > Odontoceridae > Odontocerum > Odontocerum albicorne. The sequence continues at coordinate 18,608,330 of OX463856.1, forward strand.
TTTTGACAAACGTCACCAAATATTATTTGATTTTAACAAACTGCCTTTGCTAATTCTTTGCTAATTCGTAACAAGATGTATTAATTTATTATTATTGTTAGTTTTATGTAATGTATTTATCTAAATAACTTGCTATTTATTAGAATTGAGGCTTATATTCAAGTTGATAAAATAATTAAAATTACTGAACGTCGTTACAAGGTTGTATTGGGGCAAATTCGTGAACTGTCACAGGGACCATGCTACAATTTCTCAAGTATAGTAAGACGGCCATTAGGTCTATGACAAAAAATTAACAAGATGAGAAAACATGTTTTATTAGTATTTTTAAAGTATTCCTTTAAACTTTATTTTTTTCACATTTTTCCTTATTATGTAAAAAAACCCCGAGGCCTAAAAAATAAGACGTTTGACTTCCACACAGAGGTTTTGGATTCGATTTTTGATAGTATTCGAAAAAAAATATAAGAAAAAGGTCCAGTCTGGTAGAATTCGTCTGGTATCAATATTTGTACGCTCTTTACTTGACACTCGTGCGAGTGTTGTTGCCTCTTCACATGATGGGTAGTTTTGCCGATCCGTGCGACGACGAACCGTAGGCTTTGTGCCTACTCCAGTGGCTCTTAACTCGAACTTTCGATTATTGTAGCCGAAAACAATTTTGTTCCTCGAAATATATAATACCCATACGAATTAATAAATAGGATGCCCAGATTTTTTTTTAAATTGTTAAACTTTATTGTTTTAAGGCACGCTGTTCTTCCAGTATTAAGTATTCGATCCTGAAACCGTCCCTGTCAGCAGTAGTGAATTTCAAAATGATCAACGTTGCAATTATCGACAAGATCGAAGGCTGCTCATTAAAAATGATCTATATTTCGCAATCCAATGTGTTATATGTACGCGTGCCCGCAGCATCCTACTAGTTCTCAATATGGATTGAAATCGATTTGTCTAGGTGCTGATTTCAATCTTCAACGAATTTATTTTTGCAATCTTTCATTTCCGAAACGCGAAAATTGGAGAGCGATCTAGAAAATGTATAGAAGAATCCTAAGATATATCGTTTTATTAATTTATTTACGGTCGATTTCGACCATTAACATTTATACACACCATCACGAGGTAGACAGAGAAGACGACATCAGTCTTTCTTATGTCGATACACATTATTCGCTTCTTCTACAACTCATGTAACTGCTACAGTTTTTGTGACTTTTTACATTTCTTTTTTCAAAATATCATTCACTTGATCCAACCATACTCTCCTTGATCTTCCTTTTCCACGCTTTCCGCTCACATTTGCTTTGTATATTTGTATTGTTAATACAATCACAAATTTCAAACCAGTTCTAATTACTAGAAGTATGGGTGGATAAAGTGAATTATATTATAAAGAAAGAAAACGTAAGAAGTAGTAGGAAACGTACAAGCTGTATGAGAAAGTGTATGAATGCGAAAGAGGTACAATATTTTTACCAAGGTAGTAAATTTTGGCATTTTGTCCTCTCTGCCTACCCTAACAGGGTAACGAAGTGATTATATGTATATTTAATGACTAGAATTTTAATACGTTTTAAAATTATTATAATATTTAACATTTTAGTAAAATAAGGATATTATTTTTTTATTTCACGATCATTAATAATTTTATACATTTGTGTAGGGGTGATCTTTATTTTAGGTCACCAAGATCCATCCTGGGTTTTGACCCAAACTTCCTGGATTCTTGGCAATGTGTACAACTTTCGGATAGACTTTTTATGAGAGGAGGATAGTGTAGGTACCCACCAAAGTGTAAAGTAGTTTGGTTATTCACCTAATTTAACAAGTTTGAGATTCACTGATTTAATGCAATTACTGAAATTATTTCTTACAATTTAAAATTCATTTCTGTGCATTTTACCTCACAGCATCTTTAATACAATTTTTTTTCGTTATTCGCACATCTAAGCGAGACATTTGATTTACTAAAATCTATATCTTTACCGCGTCCAATTAATGTTGCGTTACTTCTTTCTTCGTGGAACTTCTCCATCTATAGATTGATTGTTAAATTTTCGAAGTTTAATAACTTTCGAAGTTTAATAACGCGTACTTTAAATTGTCTAGAATCGTCATTTTTGAAAATAAGTTTTGCTATATTGACTCATATAATTGCATAGTGACTTTAATTTGGTTGCACAAATTATTCTAGTTTGGGTGGAATGACTATTATAAAAAAAAGAAAAGAAAATACGCGTAACTTCGCATTTTTTATCGTTTTAACGATAATTTATCCTTTCACGCTTGGCTCTGGCATGGTTTTAACCTCATTTGCTATACTTATCCATTATTTAATGTTACTGAGAACTAGGCGATACTTTAATAGCATTAACTCGATAATTTTAGTTCGGTTCAATTATTTCTAATTTTGATTATTGTAGTCGCAATATGTAAAGCATAAAAAGTACTGTTTTTTTTATATTAGTCCTAAAGTACAATACTATTTTGGATTAAAAAAAATCAATCAAAAATATGTTAAAGTGGCCTTAAGTGAAAACATGATGGGAATCATTTTTATAAATAAATTGTAACCCTCGGGCTGAAAAGCAGGAATTTTCTGGGTGTCTTCACCGCGTATACAACTTCTTCTTGATGGTGATGCTTTATCAGTTACGAATGTTAACTTTTCCCTTCCTGTGCTAAAATAAATCCGCGCGTTCCGGTGCTATGTATTCAATACACATGTAAAAATAAGCGATTTAAAATCGGAAAAATAAGAATATTCATAGCCAATCACTTAAATTAATTAAATTTGGACATAATACTTGTCTTCTTGTTTGTGTTCCCCTGATTATGAGGTAAAAGCCTTGAAACCGGTAGGGTTATACCGTTACAAAAAGTGGAATAAACAGTGTTTGATAAAATAAATTACAATATAACAATAGTCTCTATCTAAAGATATTTCTTGCGTGAACGATTTGAGGAAGCTTCAGATGGCCCTCGATTTGCTGCATTGTTAGTGTCATAATAATTACACGTACTTAACATGGATAATTATTATTTTATCAGAATTATTTTAACACGCAACAAACGTTAATGTTTTCATGGACAATATTCAATAAATCAGGCATGTCTAATAAGGTTTGTACCAAGAATTACATACTTTATGTTACTTTAGGCCGAAGGCAGTATGTTTACGATGTACAAAAAAAAAAACAAAGTTAAAAGATTACTTCAAAATAACAAAAACATACATATTGTTTTTCAACTTCGTTCTCCAAATATTTTATAATTCTTGTGTCAGGAGTAAATTATAGCATTGTTCAATAACACCTTCTTCCTTACCCTCTAGAGAGAGTTCAGAAAACATTTATACGCTGTCTCTACACAAGAGAGTATGGATACTGTCCCTCTTCCTTCTGCCTATTCCATTAGGGAAACGGCGTGATGGTACTCGCATGCATGTTATTTCACAAAAATTCTGATCTGCGATGTATTGGAATGAAAAAAATTGATCCATGAACATTGTTATCCCTGGACGTTGTTATCCCTCCAAGTGTCTTCTTACCATCCTGAAAAGTCTTGGTTTGTATGTTTCAGATAATTATTTTAGACAACGCACCCATAAATTGTTCTATCAACTTATAAGTCGAACCAACCTGCCTTTGGAAATTCTGGTAGGTAGAGCGTTCACACTTTTTAACCGTGTGTGTCCTCATATAGACGTGTTTCATGTGTCGCTCAGATCGTTCAGGAAAGATCTCTTTTATTTAGTGTAATACTTGAAATAATTAAATTTTTTATGTTATTTAACGTGCTACATTTTGTCATAATGTTTTAGTGTAACATATACATTTTTACTATTGTTTTCATCACATAAGTTTTAAAAATTCTAACTGTTTTATGCATGTTTTTTTTGCACTTGTAATGTTTGGTCCTTGTACGAATTAGGGAAACCTGTAATGTGCAAAGGACCCGAATAAAATAAATTAATAAATGGTATAATAAAATGAATTAATAAAGTACCCTGATACCGTTTGTAAGCCGTTGTCTCCAGCTAGCGATATAAATATGTCGGATTAATTTAGCATATAACATATGTATCCAAATGTTACCGCGCGACCCGAATAAAATAAATTAATAAATGGTATAATAAAATGAATTAATAAAGTACCCTGATACCGTTTGTAAGCCGTTGTCTCCAGCTAGCGATATAAATATGTCGGATTAATTTAGCATATAACATATGTATCCAAATGTTACCGCGCTATGATGACATGAATTTTACATTTGTTTAAGTGTTCTTCATTTAACCTTCGGTAATACCATGATGTTTGTGTTACATGTTTTTTTTAATTTTAATTGCACAATAAACTAAGATGGTTAGAAACGATCACTTCAACAATTAAATTGCCGTCTGATATTAGCATAATATTGCAAACAACAGTTTTTTTTATCATAAGTATAGTTATCATCACATGCATTCATGTATTATACTTCATAGCTGAAAAATTTGCCAAATTATTACATTTTATAATCAAATGTTGGGTTTTTCCAAAAATAATGACCGATTTTAACCTTCAAACTCAATCAAACATAACTTAAGAGTAAATAAACTTAAATAATCAAAGTTACAGCTATTTGATTGAAGGTATTTCCCCCAATGAATTATAAACTTATTTATGCCTACATAAAAACACTTAGACTGATAAGAATCCAAAAACTCTTCAAATGCATTTTTGCTGCTTATCTTGTATTATTTTTTTTCTGCCGCTATCGAGGCACTTGAAAAAGTGAACGGTTGACCGTAGATTGGATGAGTAAGGCGGATAAAGTAATGTGTTGTATGTTAACCCAACTAGTTATTTTTTTAAATTGAAATTAATACGCTTGAGAAATGTATCATTGTGGTTATACAACAGCAATGAAGAACACATTTCGAAGCGACATTATTTTTGGTAATCATTAAGTTCATATGGAATCCATTTACAAAGTTTCGTCACCTTTCCAATTTGATTTAAATTTATAAAAACTGTAGAAGCACCAACAAATAATTTTGTGTTTTCTTCCAACAAAGTTTTTAATTCGACGTTTTCAACAATAGCAGGACGTCCTCGACCCTATTCATCAATAGTAAGACTTATTTGTTTAACTCAGACTTACTTTTTTTTGTTTCTTAACTTTTTGAACAGACACTGCAGTGTTCGTTCAGAAGTGGTTTATACATCCCATGTTTGGTTGACATTGCGTGCTGTTTGAGATACATAATGCTCAAGTTTAAATTCGTAGAAAAACAATTACATGTACGTCTTCTTTTTTAAATTAAATTTCTGAAGGATTAAAGTTACGTAAGTGAAATGCCTGGCTTAGTAAATAAAATGACAGATTCCTAACTGTCAAACAAAATCAAATGAATAAATACTCCCTATCAAATAACTAATACATATTATCAAAGAACGTTTGAAATGAAATATTATGAAAATCGGCTATTATTTTCGGAACATATTGAGCACGTTTGTAATGAAGTTGGCAGCGAAAATATGTTCCTAATCACAAATATCCGAGAACTACGACCCTATTTTCCGGATAATTTATTTAATTAATGACAAAATTGGTGAAATTAAGATTAATGCGGTAGAAATGAGAGCGGTGCGTAGAAAATGTGGAATAATATATATGAGAGAATAAGGAATGAGGAATGACATTAGGAAACAATGCGGATTAAAAGAAGATGTAGTGTTTAAGATGTAGTGTTCTTTTTGAAATAATAGATATGACCGAAATCATAGGTGTTCTTATACCCTCGAATACTAGGCCAAAAATGCTTGCGCTATTCTAGGGGAGTAGAATTATTATACTACGTGGTACGACCAAACGAAATCAATTCTGAAAGAGGGAAAATTGTTTTTTTTTATTTTTATAAAAGGATAGATAGTATACGAGACGAGGTATATGGACGTGACAGAAGCGAAGTATCTTTGCAAAGATAAAATTAATTGAAGATCTGTTGTTCTCTCAGCTTAAACCAATAGGAACATTGTGTGAATGCGAAGTTGATGATGATGAAGATAAATTAATAATATTTTGTACGTATAATTATATTTTTTTAAGAAGAATCAGATTACGAAAAAATGTTTTATTATTCTCAATAAATACTCAATTGCTCTTCACATTGTAAACACATTTTTTATTTATCATTAAGGTTTGTTTAGACCAGGAATGTCAAACATGCGGCTCACTGTACGTACGCGACTCACCCACATTCGGCGATTTCTTAAAAAAAATAACTTTAAGATAGATAAAAAATATTATTTAAATATTTGTAAAAATGCGGTCCTCGACTTTATGCAAAACAGTTATGTATCCCATAATTCAAAATGAGTTTGACATGCCTGGTTTAGATTATATAGAAAAAAAGATGGAAGAAAACATTTAGAAAAATGCCACAAAAGTCGTGGAATAAGATAAAAAAATTCAATTAAATTCCTATATGACAATAACCTAGATAGTTTGTCCTGTATACAGGAGATATACGAGTATATAGTAATACCAGTACTGTAACTAGGTAGAAGCAACAAATGTAAAGACACAGGAAGAAGGGGATGATCAATTGGAATTGAAAAAAAGTATAATATATGTGTAGGTGGGTCAGGGTCATAAGTTATACTTAATGCTCATAGTCAAGGCGTCGTTGTAAATCTTGTGGCTTCAATACTTGCACCACTGCATTTTATAAGAAAAGAGGTGAAAATCGCTTCTTAAGATTCGTTGCAGTGTCGTTCAAGACATCCCCTGCTGAACTGAACGTCGTTTGGTTTAAGTTGCTTGATCATCAGCTACACTCTCTGGTACCCTTTGAATATTCTTATTAGTGCGAAAAGTACGCAATCTTTCGGCTCAAATCAAGTTAACTACTGTTCCCTGCTGTAGAAAACGTGTATTTAATCTCCTAATCGTCGATCTTGTTATACAATCAGTAAAATTACTTGGATATGCGCATTGTGTTCGAATAATTGACTTTGGATTTATTTATTTTTATATGTCATGAAATTTTATGAATAATTTTTGAAAAAAAAACAATAGGTTATTTAATATGGATTTACAATTTTTTATGGATCTTGATTTGTTGCATATCATTTGTCGTATACTCAGTAAACTAGGCTTTTGTCTCTATTTTACTGAGGACATATAACATGAAAAAATAAATGTATATTTCTTTCCGATTGTTGATTATACAATACTCCGTCGCATACTCTAATCAACTTGATAAAGAGTGACACTCAATTAAATATGTATATATCACGCGAATCAAACCCATCACAGTTCATCACTCCAGACAGATCAAAAGGTCGATCGCATAATGTGACGCATATACGAGTATGTAATCAACAAAAACACACCACACTCAAGCGTTCACACAAACCTTTGCTACAAGTCACTCCTGCAAGCCGAAGTATTCAAACTCCTGTCGCAATTTTGCCCAAAGGCAATATGCTTATTTGGCTCCCATTACATACAATGGCGTGCCGACTTCAATAAAGGTAAAGGTAGGAAAACCATTTCAACAGTCGATCGGAGCCTGGTTGTTATTGCGACAGGATTTTGAGTACTTGGGCTTTCAGGATGAATGACAAGTGGAAAGGATTTGTGTGAGTTCATGAGTATGGGTTTCTTCTTGTTGTTTTAATTTTGGTTGTTTTGTATTTCTGTGTATTTTTTGTTTAAATTTTAATTTTTATTCTTATGATTGTGTGCGGTATATTGTGGTATGAATATTTTTGGTGCTTCTGGAGTGATGATGTGTGAGGAGTTGAATTTCGCAAGATGTTTCCAGTTGTAGCTGAGTGTTACTGTGTGTCAGGTTGATGAGAGCGTGCAACGGGGTTTTGTTTTTGTGTAATTAAAAATCGGAAAGAAGTATCGATTTATTTTTTCATGCTAAATATTCTCAGTGAGATACAGGCAAAGTCTAGTTTACTGGGGTTACGACAAATGAAAGGCAACAAACCCAGATCCATTAAAATTGTATGTCCAAATCAAATTAGCTTTTGTTTTTTCGCAAATTGTGTATATTTCTTGTCATGTGTAATAATAAATAAAAATAAATAAATTACAACCACGCTCCGATCGACTGTCTAATTTTTTGCCCCCTTTTGCCTTTATTGAATTCGACACCCCATTATATGTCATGGGAGCCAAATAGGTGTATTGTCTTTGGGAAAAAGATGTTGTAACTTTAGGGATTTGATAAATAAACTTGGACCACTTTAATTCGTTTCTCTATTTTAAAATTATCTGTAATGAAACTAAATGATTCCTTTTAAATTATCAAAAATAAACATTAAACTAAAAAACTATTAATGTTTTTGCAGCTGGAGTGTGATTGATGACCACCCTGTATAAAATATATGCTGTCCGGAAAGTGGTTTCGTATTTCTCAGATAGCTAAATCGCTAGATGTTTTTTTCGTTGCTAACTTTAGTTAAGACGAGCAGAATGCGTATTATTATATAATACATTTTTTTCGGCTACTGAAGGAAATAAATAGCGTTTTCCCAAACGTTAAATCTTGCACATGAAGCATTAAAATCTAGTTACGGCACTGTATAACACATTAAAAAATGTCAAAAGGCGTGCGTGTGAAAATCAGGCAGAGACGTTTTTGTGTGGTTTTTTTAATGCCATTCGGAACAAAATCAAGTTTCAAAGAACAAACGTATTCGTAACAGGAGGTATTTCTTAAAAATATAACGAGATAAATCCTCTATTATCTGTGAAAATCTTTTCAGATTTTTAATTAACATCACTAGTGTCAAGACATGGAATAATGTGTCAATACTAAATAAATTATCGACCATCACCATCATCGTCACTCTGTAACAGTAACACAGTAACATTATATGTTTTACATCAGTAACACAGAAATCCATAAAACCCTTCCATCTAAGTCGGTTCCTAGCCCGGCACTCCATGCCCTCTTATATCAGGCCGAAACTACAAATTTACCTATTGTAACATTGGCGTAGAGTGCAGACGAAACAGTGCCGCTCTTTGGCCTATATTCAATCAGTAAAATTTAAAAGACATCCACTGCTGCTCAGTTGGTAGGACACGTGTCTTTCGACCTGGAGGCTGCGGATTTAATTCTCGTTGGTATCCTGCTTTAATTAAAAAAAAAGGGATGTCAGTATGGTTTTTATTTAACATATTTCTGTTGGTTGTAAGATATTGCTACAAGGCAGTATGATCCCTAGATTTTACAGTATACAACGAAAGTGGAATACATCTATAAGCTATCCGTTCAAGTACAATATAAAAGACACGTTCAGGTCTGCAATTATGATATTTTTTACAAAGTGTCTTAACCCACACATTTAATTAATTACGTATACAGCACACTATATAAATACTCTCACTGTTGAATATTTTAGAAAAAATAATTCTCACCGTTTTATAGGACGGTTGACAGTTACAATAAAATAAACATAGAAACAAAACAAACTAATAAAAAAGTCACAGCTGTCATATTGAAAACATAAAGATACTTTAAAACAGTTTTTTTTGAGTTTCTTATTATCATTGTTGGCACGCTATGTTTTTTTATACAAGACAATCCACCCAAACTAGGATGATTTGTGCCACCAAATCAAAGTCACTATACAATTATGCAAGTCATATGAAAAAAAAACAAATTTTAAAATATTAAAATTATAGACAATTTAAAGTTTCAATCGACTAAGTTTCAAATATTTAATATTCGATCTATAAGTGGAAAAGTTCTACGAAGAAAGAAGAAACGCAGCATTCATTGGACGCGATAAAGATATGTTATGGCTTTTAGTAAATCAAATCTGTCTCGCAAAGCACAATCGAAAAATACATGGCCTATAATTTCATATTGGCATTGATCGCATTAAAAATTAGCTATGCAAGAAATTCTTTAATCAAATCATGTTTTAGAACATCCATATTTACATTTCATCACTTGACACTGGCGTATACTCCGTCATATATTTCATTCGTTCACGGTCATTATTCAAGAAGTATATTTTCATTTTTATTTGACAGCTGTCACTTCTTTATAGAGTTACTAGACATACATCAACAACGACAAATGATGTATTTATTAAGAGATTACTTTTGTGTTGAACAGTAAAATATAAATAACAAAAAACTAAACTTTATCCCAAGGGGATTATTAAATATCAAAATAATTTTAATAAATTAAGGTTATTAATCGACTAAGAAAAAAATATTGAAATGTTTTGCAATTTGTGATTAATAAAAATGTAGCATTTTAATAAACCAGAATAACCACTATTTCTTCTCTTTTAACAATAACAACCTCCGTGACCTATTAAGTAAGACGTCATATTCCCAATCCATCTATTTTAAAACAGGATTCCAATCTGGTTATCCCATAAGGCCTCTTTTAAATATATGGTTGCTTGGAAAAGATTACCATACTCCAATAACCTCGTCAGCTTGTACTTTATACAATGAAGCAGTATAATGCGAAATAAATACAAAAATTAAGGTAAGGCTTTCACATGGTAATGTATTAAAATCCTATTGTGTGTTCCTTGGAAAGCCTCTTAAAAAGTAAAATGGTAGTTGAGGCACAACATTAAAAAGATATATTCAAGAAAACCAAATTAATGAGCTGATTGAAGAGGAAGTCGTGTTTAGAGAATGAGTAGTGAAATAATTAAGAAAGAAAATAATGTAGACTGAGGAAAAAAAATAATGAAGATAGTTGGTGAAAAGGTTAGAAGTATCAGAAACAAAGATCATTTATGACGAGATGTATAGATGGTGATAAGGCGAAAGCTGCATGTGTGAAAATCTGTTTTCTCTGTCTACCTCAAAAGGTTAATCTTGTGATGATATTTATTTCATTGAATACAGTACAAACTGTGGGGTTTATTGCCTTGTGGTTATCTCTTCCCATCAATCGGAAAACATTTAAAAAGGTTTTTTGTAAAAACTAGACAGAGAACCTTTCTAAAAATATATTATAGTTACCAATGGTAATGGAACCCTTGATCTCCAAATTCAGAGACAGACCTCTGTTCGACTAAACTACGGAGGTCTTCAAATTCAAAAAAAGAAATCCAAAAATATACAAAGTGTATAAACAACAGTATTATTGAAGATTGCCTTGGAAAAGACTCCCGAAATATATTAATTGAGATCGAGGAAAATGTAGGCAGAGGAAAGATTGGTAGAAGATAATTGGTGAAAAACTTAGCTGAGGAAAAAGTAGGGAGTAAGATAAACAAAGAACGACGAGATGTGTGAATGTTGGCCAGACGAAAACTGGAGATCGATCTTCTCTGCCTACTCAAAAATGAACATGGCGTGATGAGACGTATGTACAATATGTAAGAATATCGAAAAAGAAATTTCCTGTTTACTAAACATAGTAATATATATTTTAAAACTGTCACTCTTGATAAAAGTAATAATTTGTTTTGAAATATATAGTTGACAATTTATATATCAGATTCAAAAAGTTCAATCTAATTTAAAAAAAATAAAAATAATATGAACTACAATATTTTTGAATGAGTACCAGTTAAGTTTATAATACTCGAATCACGCACACAGTGTTTTTTTTAACTATCACTGAACTATCACTCACGATTTTGCGCTTCTACTCGATAGAGAGGTCGGGTTAACACTGCAGAGCCAGTCTCTCGGTGGCGGGCTTCGAACCTGGGAAAGGAGGCACGAAGGCTGTACTACTCCGCCACCGGGGTGGGGTGTGTTATTGGATAGTACAAGGTGGAAAAATTAGACCAATGGTAATCGTTAAGCTTGTCAAGTCATGTGATAAGATGCTTATATGCATTTGAACGCAATATATAGAAGCAAATTACGTTTAATATTAAACAAATTACCTTTAATACAAATCAGTCAAATAACGTTTAATATTAAACAAGAAAATAATCTGCGGCTAATAGAAATGATTTGCGCGTTGTAGCTTAATGGGTAGCATGCTAGATGGGTATTTAGTTATTCTGATTTTGGTTCCTGATGTATCCCTGATTAGTGGCTGTCTAAAAACTTCATACTACAGTGTATAGTATTATATCTCGAGATCTGAGAGCCTGTTTTCTAAAGGGCACTTTATAAATGATCCTTTAATTTTTATTACAATTTATACCAAGTGAAAATCTATCCTATGAGGTGCACGGCCGCGCGGTAACGCATTAGACTTCCGTGACGAAGGTTGCCGGTTCGAACCCCGCGCTGTGCTACTACCCTCGAATGACAGAGCCATTTTTTCTGCCTAGTATCCGGGGGTATAAGGAAACTCATAGCTTCGGTCATATCTATTATTTAAAAAAAATACTGTAAAATTAATTGACAAAATTTTATGCACAATTTGAGGTTTTATGCACATTATTATAAAACATACTAAAAAGGCAATTTATACAACGCCGTTTAGAGAACAAACTGTCTTCTTTACGGGTATTTAAACTTAGGATGTGAATTTTTATTTATTGTATTATTTTTATTTATTTAATACTTTTATTGCAAATACAATCTGGCGGGCTTATTGGCAGGCGGCAATCTCTTCCAACCAACCAGACAAACGCAAATGAAGCAAGTAACATGGTTTCATAAATCATTCAAATGAATATCCATCTCCACGAAATCCATAAACACGTACTTGAGCATATGCCCACGAACCCCAAAAAGACGGACAATCACTCGAACATTATTTTTCATATAAAGTGACATATCATCAATCAAAAGAAAATGAAGGGATGGTGGAGAGGAAAGGAAAAGTCGGGAATGAGACACGTTATTTTACTGACTAGAAATTAAGAGTTTTTTCAGTCGCTTCTTAAAGCATGCCAAGGACGGAGCGAGTCTTATATTGGTTTGTAACTGATTCCAGAGTCTCACTGCACGCACAGTAAAATATTTAAAAAAGAAGAGCAACTGGACAGGCCAGTAAACAATCTCTATTTGAACAACACATCTCGAAAACATTCAAAGTCGTGTGGTACGCTTCAACATATCATACCTCAGGAGCATTATCGATATATTAAAAAATATTTTCCAATATAAATACATATCTTCTCCCTGGCTCTATCCCAACGCCATGTTTAATAACTTGAGGCTCGTCGACGTACATTTGATCTTGTATTTCTTTATAAAGTCTTACATAGTCTTGTTGACTCATCTGCGACTCTAGAACTTCTTCTTCTTCTTCTCCCTGGCTCCATCCCAACTCATTGTCTGCGAAGACTGTTGGGGTCAGCTCTCCTCGTCCTCAGGTTGTATGCTCTTCTGTCCCAGACTACGTTCCCCAGGCCGTGCCTCTGCATCAGGTTATCTTTTTGCACCACACATGAATTGTTTGGTCTTCCTCTGGTTGTTATTCGAGGAAGATCCATGGATATTGCCTGGTTCACAATGTGATTGGGTGCTCTGCGTCCAACGTGCCCATACCATCTCAACCGCCTCTCTTCCATCTTACTGCTGATGTCTGTAACACCTAGGCTTCCACGAATACGTGAACTTTTTATTTTGTTTCTTAGGGACACACCAGCTGACCATCTTAGCATGCGCATTTCAGCAGTTTCTAGTTGCCTGAAGTAAGAGTTATACATCGTCCAGCATTCGGAGCCATAGAAGAGTGCGGGTGTGACAATCGTTTGGTATACTTTTCCTTTTAACTTTACTGGCATTTTCGGATCACATAGAACTCCCGTCATTGATCTAAACTTCATCCATCCCACACTAATTATATGTGTTACATCGGCTGCACATCTTCCATCGCTATGAAGGAGTGACCCAAGATACTTAAAGGAGTCACAATTTGGTAATGTTTCTCCATCCATTTGCATTACGGAAGTGACAGCATTTGTGTTCTCGAATGGTAGGTACAGATACTCTGTTTTCTTTCTGCCCAGTCTCAATCCATTGTCCTCCAAGATTATTCTCCACCTTTCCAGACTATTTTGCAGGTCTTCATGTTTTTCACTTATTAATACGATATCGTCTGCAAATAGTAGGATCTTTAGGAGACTGTTCATTTCCTGGTTAGTTAAATAGTCCCCCCCCCCACCCCCCTTTATAGAAAATAGATGTACCCCCACCTTTATAGAAAATTCTGGTGAAGTGCACCTCACTTGCGTTTTCACGTTCCAATATAAATACATATATAAGAGTATATAAGTTGAACGAAGAATAGGTAGGTGGTGTGCGACCACTAGATTATGTACTATCTGCATATGTCTAGACAATATATATTTGGTAAGAAAACTTACCAAGGAAAGACGAACTTCAAAGAAACCTTTATAGATCTTGCAATATGCGATAGTAACACATTCGGTTTTAAGTGTAGTGTAGTTTATGTGTTAGTGTTAATATAAAACCATACATTTCTTTCCAAAACAGGTTGTTTTCAAGAGATTCCTAAAGCTGTACGAGCGACATATATATGTCTTACATTTAGAGGGAGACCATTCCACGCCACAGAATCAGCAAAGGCAATAACAGCCCTGTCATAATACCCCCCCTGCTGGATTTATTCGGAATAATTAATTTGTTCGATGATAACGAAATCGACTTCAACGTTCTACTCCTCTCCGAAGGAACAGTATCTCATCATTGATAAGAAATATACAATAGAGAAGTCCCATTAAATGACATTTATTTACAAAGATACAAAGCTAAAATAATTGACGCTGGAAAAAAAAACAAATTTCGCTAATTTCTTTTTTTAAAGTATTACTGTGATCGGAGTTATAGGAGTCCTCTTACCCCGAGTACCTTGCGAAAAAAATGCCTGCGCTATATTCGAGGAGAGTAGCACAGCACAGGTTTCGAGTCGGCGATCTTCTGAACGAAATACCAAAGTACTACTGCGCGGACATGCGCCTGTATTGAAATTTCACTTGAATTAATTTTTTTTTAAATAATAAATAAATATAGGTTTATTGATAGCAACATAGTATGTACATTCATCTTCTTCTTCTTCAGCCGTTCTGGATCTATCCCTAGATATAGGCCTCCCCTTCGGTCTTCCACAACTCCCTATCTCGGGCACACTGCATCCACTTCCCCCCTGCAGCTCGTCTTATATCGTCCGACCATCTAGCCTGTGGTCTCCCCACACCTCTCTTGCCCGTTCTAGGCAGCCATTCCAGGACCTTTTTTGTCCATTGAGAGTCAGAGCATCTGGCAATATGTCCTGCCCAGCTCCATTTCAAGGCAGCTGCTCTCTCAACTACGTCCGTGACTTTGGTTCTCTCTCTTATCCATTTGTTAGTCTTTCTCCCAAGAAACTCCCAGCATCCTCCTCTCCATGGCTCTCTGTGTCACTAATAGTTTAATACATTTAAAAATGAGATATTTCAAGAACACATAAATTGCAGAGAATACATTAAAGACAGAAGCTCTCAAAAGGTCTAAATAATACATACACGTACATACCATCACGCATTTTCCTTGTCAACGTAGACAGAGAGAAGAGAGCGCCACTCGTTCTTATCTCGAAATATATCCTTCCCTTCTTCTACGTCTATACACCTTCTCATATAATTATTTTTCTTACTTTCCACTTTTTCCTTTTTTCAAAATATTCATTGATTCAATCTTACTTTCCTTGATGTATTTCTACCACGCTTACAACATTTATCCTGTATATTTGTTTTGTAATTCTTTCTTCATTCATTCGTCCTATATGTCCAAACCATATCAGAGTACTATATTTAATCTTGCTGAACACGTCACTCTTAAGTTCAAATTCCCCCTTAATCATTTAATTTTTCTATAATAGTATATTTTTATTTTTTGTCGTATTCTAAATCTTTGGTTCGATTTCCAATTGATCGAGCCTTACTTTTAAAAGATAATAATTCTATCGATGTAGGTATGCTTAATAACTGATGCTGTAAAAATTATCTCTAAATAAAAAAAATATATACATACGTGTCATTAAGATCTCTTATCAGAAAGTAGTAAAAATCTGGAACAATAAATTTTATTTTCTGGTAAAAGCTTTTTTTTTATCAAATCACAATCAAGTTCTCGTTTTGACTATGTGGAAAAAATACACGTGTTAATTTACATGAGTTATGGAGCCTGAAGATTTGTGATTTTGTATGTTTTAATAAATTTAACTAACCTGTTCATACCGCTACAGTTGTTCCCAAACATTTTGAAAATAGTTTTTTTTTCAATAATTATTCATTTTACTTTAAGAGTTTCAGTAAAACTACGTTATTTATTTATTTTCGACAGGCAGTTCCTCAATCGTCAGCTACCCTGTGGATGTTCCCTGTGGGTGTGTAAGCTATTGCATTTCAGCAATACCATAGTCTTGACAGATTAAACGTTAAGTTCCGATAGCAAGGACATACAAATTTCAAGGCTATCTATCAGTAGGTTTAAATTTATGCAGCCTTTCGTAAGGATTTTTTTATATACAGGAACCATAAGAGTTTGTGATGAACAGCACATAAGCTGCAAAAAACAAATACATACGTAAAACGTACTATGAATAAAACCAGTTCTGAAGGGAATTCTCATGCTAATAGTTAGACCATGCCCGCCAGTAAATGATCAAATGATCTTTTTGATACAAAAGATTACAAAATAATATATGCATACATACATACCATTTCCTTGTCGGGGTAGGATTAAATGCCAGAGTGGCGGACTTTCCTATCTCGACACTCGTTTAAAGGCTCTTCTACATTCATATACTACCTACAATATCTCTGACTTTCTACTCTTCCTTCTTTCAAAATATCATTCACTTGACCCAACCATACTTTCCTTGGTCTTCTTCTCACATGCCTTCCACTCACATTCGCACTTTACACATATATCTGTTTTGTTAGTCTTTCTTCATTAATTCATTCCACATGCCCAAACCATCTCAGCGTTCTCACTTTCAGCTTACTCAATACATCAGCCTTAAGTTCACGTTTATCCTTAATCACTTTGTTCTGTATTCTGGCATTCATTGTCGTTCCATGTATTCGTCTCAAAGCATGCATTTCTACAGCATTTATTCGATTCCTCTTAGTCTTTTTCCCGTCATATCACTCCCCACTTCTTCACGTACACCAGATATTTATTCTACTCATCACAAAATGATGGTCTGAGCCAATATCTGCTCCTCTAAATATTCTTGTATCATGAGTGCTCTTTTGCAGTGAAGAATCCACGCAAATAGTCAATTAACAACGGTCGTTCATTTCCTCTTTCCCACATATACACGTGATTCTTTTTATAGTTAAAACAACGTATTTGACACCAAAATATCGTGGTCCATGCATACTTCTAATATTCTATATCTATTAATATTTGTTCGTATATCACCAAACTTGTCCAAAATCGTTTCAAAACTATCCCTTTTGAAGCAAACCCATGCATTCAAGTCACCTGCTAAAATGGTCTTGTCATCCTTCTTATTTTAATCTAAAACGTATCTTATGCAGTTCCAAAAGTCTTCCTTGCTTCCATTAGTTTTGCTGTAGACCGGAGCATACCCTATCACAAGTAAAATACGCTAATGTCTACTTTAAATCTAATCCGCATCGCTCTTGGGCTTAGCAACTCATATTCTTTCATATACTTCCTCAACTGTTCGGATATTAATGCTCCCAAACCCTCCTTGGCTCTTTCATTATTCTTCATACCAGACCACATACCTAACATTCCTCGCACCTCTTCAGACTCCTTTTCTTTCCTCTTTGTCTCACTAAACCACACTATAACTAAACTTTTGAAATATGTAGTTGAAAATATTAAAAGAAGGACTGATTCATTTCGATTTTAACATTGTAACGTTTACTTCTTTTAGAACATCATTCGTTTGATTCATAGGCATCTTTAAAAACATTTTGGTTGGTTGTAAGAGATTGCCATGTGGCAATAAATCCAAATCAAAATTGTATTATACGCAATGAAAGCGTGCTACACAATATGTCCGCCGCCATGCCAGTTCGAGTATGTTGAAGAAAAGCATACGGATGAATCACATAATCTTATATTTTTTCTTAAAAATACATTCTTTATAATACACAAATTTTCCTCGGTATAGTATAAAATTTAAGAGATATACAATACAACCTAACGGGCTTTTTACCATGCGAAAATATCTTCCGATCGATCAGAAAGATGTTAAAGACGCATTAAGTCAAAACCAGATTGGAACACTTTTTAAAATAAATTGGGTTCCAATGTGAATCGAATTCGTAACCCCCGGGGTGGAAATCAAACGTTTTGTTAACTTGTCCACGGAAGTCGTCATTCTTTTGAGTATGTTATTTCTGGTTGACTATTCGAGACGTTACGACGAGTGTTGAGAAGCACTTGTTTAGAGTGAACAATAATAAATTAAAGTGCTCAATTCGTTCCAATCATGTACCAATAACTGTGGTTGTCAACTATAAAAACTGAACCGTTCATCAAGCGGCTACCACCTTCTAACTTGCACCTTGCTAATGCTACTGCTGTTTAGCATTTAATTTGTGATGCGACGAGTATATTCAGAGAAACTCGTTAACATTATAAATAGGGTGAGATGTATAGTTTTTAGTCGAGTTTATTTACATCTAGTACAATAAGCAATCCCTCGTGATCGAGTATGATTCAAAGGTATTCTGCCGATGGAAGACGCCTGTGCTTATGTTAGTTTATTGTGTGTAAGCTCTTGTACTTTAGCAAGTACAAAATTATGATAGAACATACGTTTTTCAAAATTGAAAATCAGTTCTAAAATCTTAAAGGTCTATTACGAATATCCTTAAAGTACCAGTAAGAATAAATAAGACCGTGGCCTAGTTGGCAAGACGCTTAACTTCCACCCGGAGGCTTTGGGTTTCGAATCCTGATGGCAGATTTTTTTTCTAAATAATCAGTCACAGTCCGGTAAGATTTCGTCTGATAACAATACTTCTCTGACAACGTTTTTGCAACAATATGTTATTTAGTATTGTCAACACGTCCGATGATGAACTGCAAATTTCGTGGCTACTGCAATTCGTCTGCATCAACGATGATTCGAATACATTAAGGGATACCATGTGAATTATATTAATAAAAAAAAAAATCAATAGATTATAAATATTCTTGGTCAAGAAGCAAGATGAATTCATGATGTAGAAACCAGTAATAGTGAACTGCTACCACAAGTCACACATCAGGGGTTACGAGGAGCGGGAATCTAGTTAAGAAGATAAATCTGGTCGAATAGGATAATTTTTCAGAAATCGTTATCGTCGTTGCTGGGCCTTGTAGTCGAGGATACCTTCGCCATTCCAACGTCAAGTTGGAAAGCGAATTTGTGCCATGGAGTTTTGTTTCTTTCTTTCTTTTCTCCTCTTTAAGCGAGTTAGCCGTTGCTCACCAGCGAACTCTAACTTATTTCAAAGTTTCAAAGGAAATGATTTCAAAAACGCTAAAAAACGAGATGAATATACATTACAACCAAAACATACCCTTACGCCATGCCCCTTTAGCTGTTGTAGACGCATTTTATCCATGTTAACAGTTTCAAAGGTCTTATTCCTGGATAAATTTACATCTAGAGCTCTTATTTACACTAGTTACATCCAAATCCAACGCCTATCGGTGCCGAGTATCGAAGTATCGTGTTTAATTTTATTTGAGAGATCAGTTACAGGTTGATAAAAATCAGATAATTGTCGACTAGCCGAAAGTTCTTCCTTTGCTAAGGAATCAATACAGCAATTACCCATGATACCATAAAAAATATACAATAGTATTTATATTAAAACAATTTAAAGAGGTGCGTGTTAACTCACAACAGTATTATTCTATTTTACATAAGAAAAACATATATTTAATTTAGATACACTTCATTTCATTCGATTTGTTTTTAATTAAAATAAATATTTTTTAATTCACAGTTTGCTGCAGAAAAATGTACAACGGTCTTAATTGCTGTATAAAATCACAGATTTGCGATTGCTTCTTGCTCAACACTGTACTTGTATCAACATTACGTTACAATAATTACAAACTTCGCATTCAATTGAGACCGTGCAAAAATTGAAATAAATTATTTTATTTGCAAGAATTTACACTCGAAAATTTGAAGGCATTCAATTTAACTAATTACATTTATTTGCAGTCTTTCGGATATATACATATATATTTATTTACACATAAAATAAACGAAACTTGAGTGTCCTTTACATACGAAGCTATAATTGAAAAACAACGGTCGTTAACGTATCGATATTATTTTCTGAAAAAAGCTAACAATTAAAGATACATACTCGTACGAGTATATCTTTCAAAATATGATACATGAAGATATCAACGTAAAGTTAAAAAAATATTAAAGTCAATCGACAATGTTGTAAAATATAGCTTGTAACTTTAAAAAAGGCTCTCTCGTGAGGGGATATTATAGCAAGAATTATAAAAAAACTTGAAATGAAATAGAATAACCAGTAATCTAGTCAATACCTTAGATTGAGGAAATGCAGGAGAATGACCCTCCTCAACTCAATAACGTCTGCATTAAAAATAATCACCGAACCAGATACGCAGTTACCCAAATTATACAATCTCACGATAGATGAATAAATAAGTATTTATTTAAATAGGCTTATCAAATATATGTGTATACCTGCAGCCTCCGAGGCTAGTTTAGTAAGATTTCTAGGCCTTTCAATTTCCGTTCATGTTTTAAAAAAATGTTTAGGGACGGTTGTCCCGAATAGAAAGATGACGAGGATGATCGTTGTTTTAATAAAACTCGTTTGAAATCGGAATATGCAAAGACGTATTTTATTGTTAAACGTCTGTATTTATAATATTTGGAATGTGCGTAGAACGGCGCAGAAGATATGTCGCCGTCTCGTTTTCGCTGAACAATATATTTATTGTTACACGTCCCGTATTCATATGATTTGTAGGAAGGCGCAGAAGATATGTCGCTGTCTCGTTCTCGCTAAACAACAACAGCGGCTCGCGCCGCGACCACAGGGAGCAAAGGTCGTACAAATGTTTTGGTCTGGTTTTCACTTAAGGCGTCTTTAATATCTTTGTGGCTGGACGATATTGCTATATGGCGATAAATTCGCCAGGCTGTACTATATACAACGAAAGTGTAAGACAATATGTTTTGTGATTTGTTTTTATCAAATACTCCACAATGTTAATGCTTTAACTATAAATTATATGCATTGTTGTTGAATAACGCAGTATGTGAATACACTTCGTCCATGAGTACCTGTAAATTATCCCCATAACTACTTTTCCTTATATTTATTTATTACTTCATTGTAAAACAATATGGTGAGTTTATTACCAGGAGGCAATCTCTTCCGATCAACCAGACAAAACTAAATGGTGGAAATTACATGGTTGTAAAAAATATTCAAATGATTATTCCCCGTTGCAATATTTATGAATAATATACTCGTACATGGTAAAATTAAAAGTTAAATATCATAAATCAAAAGAAAAAGTAGGGGGGATAGAGAGGAAAGACAAATCATAAATTTTCACACGGTTGTAGTGATAACATTTTATAAATAAAATTTAATGTCAAATACATTTAAAAGGAAATAATAATATTTGAAAAATTCAACTAATATACGTTTTAATTTATCTGAAAGAAAATTGTAAATTTACAACTGGAGCGCGACTGGTGCGCTACTCTGTACACAGAATATGTGTAACTTTCTGGATTTTTTTCAAACATTTTCTACCCTCAGATATTTGAATCCGCGAATGTAGAATGTTGACTGTAAGGATAAGCAATAATGCTTTTTTTACGTTTTCTGAGTAATATCTGAATTTTTTTTAAATATTATTCAGACCTGCGCGAAAATGCAAAAACAAGTCCAGCCAATGGAGTGATTGCCAAATATAACGAGGTTATTCATTATCTCTCTCTCGATATTGTTTTATTAGCGAAATAAAACGTTTCAGGCGTAATAAAAATATTTATAATCAGTAGCATTAATGAAAATAGCACTTCACTTCTGAGGGTTAATTATTTTATGGGGCACTTTGACTTAAATGAACCAATGCCGTTTCATTCAAGGTAAGAAGTCCTTAATTAAGGATATACTCGTAAATATTAATAAACATATATGAAACGAGGAATTCTGTGAATGTATTTAAGCGAATTGATTTTTAACACATTAATTTTTCAGTGATTTTTAATCACAATATAGCATTTAAAAACACGAATTCATAGTCCAATCTTATAGTAAAATTTTAACTATCTGTTTCCTGAAGACATGATTGTCTAAAGTAAAATTTTGTACAAATTAACACAGATCTAGCTATCTTAAAACTGGAAGTTATGTTATTGTATAATCTTACTTAAAAGTTTGTTGCGTATGATATCCAACTCTGAATATAAATCACGAAACTTTAATTAGTATTAAGGTCGGACTATACATTAGGCTGGACTATGTTTAATTCTGTGTAAGGAATATAGTCAGAAACCACTAAAAGGTCTGAGTTTGTCACACCATAATTGGTTGGGTGAGAACATATGCGTGCACTGCAAAGAATATGTGGAGTGTCAATGTATGATAGAATAATAAATGTATTTTTTAAGTGTAAATATGAGTTAAAA
This sequence comes from Odontocerum albicorne, assembly GCA_949825065.1. NCBI lineage: Eukaryota > Metazoa > Arthropoda > Insecta > Trichoptera > Odontoceridae > Odontocerum > Odontocerum albicorne. Next base: position 18,630,918 of record OX463856.1, read on the forward strand.
ACTGACGAGTTAACTAACCTGAAAAAGGGCACGTTAAAATGGTTCGGACATGTTTTGCAGATTGGTGAGATAAATGCATATATTAAACATATTTATAATGTAAGTGTAAGTGGAAGTCATAATGACAAAACAGTATTCTAGTACCAACTTTGATGTATGGAAGATAAATGTGGACAAGGAAAAAGGCTGAAGAGAAGCAAGTAAATTCTGTAGAAATACAATACGTGCGTTGGGAATAATACATCGAGTGACAATGTATGACAGAAGGTGGAAAGAATTGATTAGGGATTAATGTAAACATAAGGATGATGTATTAGGTACGATCAAGAATAGCACTCTGAGATGGATTGGACATGTAAAATGAATAAACGAAGAAAGGCTAACAAAACAAATATACAGCGCAAATGGGAGTAGAAGGTGTGGAAAAGGAAGCATGGTTGGATCAAGTGAATGATATTTTGAAAGAAGGAAATGAAAAAAGCGAGTTGTATGAGAAGGTGTGTGAATGTAGATGAGGCAAAGATGTGTGTTATGATAGAATAGTCAAAGTTTTTCTCCTTTTTGCCAACCACGACAGGGAAATGGTGTTATTGTATGTTTATGTATGTTGTGAGACGAAGTCATAGTAGAGGACGGCCGAGAAAAGTTATTGGAGTAATTTTGAAAGAAGGAATGTTAAGGAATAATATAAAAAGAGGGAATTGTGAGAGAAGGTGTTTGGATGTAGAGGAGGCGAAACAAGTATATGGTGATATAAAAGTTTAGTAAACTGTATTATCTCTGCCTAACATGAATATGGCGTGATAGCATACCTATATACTATTATTATTAGTTTATTAGACATTTCATCATATACCTATACCCCGCACAGATAATATTAAAGATCTGGGTGTCTTGTTCCACAGCAATCTCGCGTTTGGTCCTCACATAGAAGTTATGTGCAACTCAGCTTATAAAACTCTAGGATTTGTAATGAGAATCTCTAAGTCGTTTGAAAACCAATTGGTGCTCAAAACGTTGTTTAATTCATTGATCCGTAGTAAACTAGAAAGCAATGCTTGCATTTGGAGCCCAGTGGGGGCGCAGAACTCGCTCATGGTGGAGAAAGTACAAAAAAAATATCTACGATATCTCTATATGAGGGAGTTCGGTGTCTATCCATGGCTTTATCCTACTCAGTTCCTGCTGGGCATGCTCGGGTATAACTCCTTGAGCGTAAGAAGAGACGTGCGTCTCCTGGTATACGTTGTCAAACTCGTTCGAGGAGTTGTGAGCTGTCCAGCATTACTACAAAGATTAGCGTTAAATGTTCCTAACAATTACACTAGACTGCGCCGGCAAGAACTGTTCTCAATAACATACGCAAGAACGGGTCTTCCAGCCGCTATGCCTGTTGGAAGGGCCTTAACTCTTCTGAACGGGACTGCTTCGGATATTGACATATTTCATATCACATTACCAAAAGCAAAAGTAAATTTTCTTCTTAGATTGAGCGCGTTAGAAGGCACTCATCAACATACCTAAATGACTGTGAATATATGTGTGTAATATGTTTGTGTGTATATACTCGTTTGTATGCATATGCATTATTTTTTATTATATATAATTTTTTAACTTATTTTTTTCCTCTTTGTAATTTTTCTTCTCTTTTGATGTTTTTTATTTTCAAAGTAATTGGGCTAAGCCTGTTTTGAAAAAATAAATAAATAAATAAAAATAAAGATGATGATTTGTGCCAGTAACAATTTGAAGGAAAAGGGGCAGTGTGAGAATATGTAAGAAACTATTGTAGTATAATACTAAATATTGTATTTAAGAATATTGTATAATTATTTAGATATGTGACTATAAATTAACGGAGAATTAAGTGCGAGTAGATTGAACGGACGGGGGACGGGGGGAAATGCAATTACCCAGTCAAGACCTAAGATTGAAAAAATGTAGGTGAATTGAAATAAAATAGGAATATGAGAGAATGACCCTCTAATTTTCTATTTTATTTTAAAATATAATTAAAAAAGAACAAATTAATTAAAAATGATTGAATGTAAACGTTGAAGCTTTAGTAGTGAAAGATCTAAGGGAATATGTTTGGAGCAAATTAATTATTTGGAAATCCTTATTGATGAAGATTTGAGTTCTATCATTTCTTGGAGTTAGTCGCAACAACTTTGCTTATCTCCATTCTTTGAATATGATATCTTATTTCCTGTCTGTTTAGAGTTAAATCTATTGTCCCAATGTTTCATGCTTGCATTACTTGATTACGGTGATGTGTGTTATTTTGATCCAAACGAGATGTTGGGTAAGTTGGAGACACTAAAAAATGTTTGCATTCGATTTATATTTAATCTCAAGAAGTATGACCACGTGTCAGGGTGTCGGACCAGACTTCAATAGCTTAAAATCAGACAGCGAAGAAACCTTCTCATTCCGTCGATATTATTTTGCGTGCTTTACAATCTCAATTCTATTTCGTATTTGAGCGAAAACTTTCACGTTCTTTCAGAACACGGACTTTTTGTTCGGTCAGGCGATGAGTGATTCTCTTGTGTTACAACACACAACACTTCATTTTACACATCTTCATTTGTGGTCCACGCTGTGTGACTGTGGAACGTACTTTCAAGAACTATCAGAAATACATTATCTTTAATCATGTTCCAGAAACAATCGAAAAAATATTACATTACTCAGAATATTCTTTCATCTTAGCTTTCCTATGTTTCTCTTCCTTATCCTTCAGCGAATGCATTTCCTCTAATCCTACAATAATTGTTTCGAAATTAGTATTTTTTACTTTAATTCGGTTTTTTTTTGTAATATTTGTCATTAATTAAAAACAACGTGACGAATCCAATAAGAATTGTACAGTTTTAAGAAATTTCTATCTAGCAATAAGTTTGCTAGATTGTACCATGTATAACCATATAAGCAAAATAATAAATAAATACTTATGGACTATAATACAATTCGAATTCAATTCTCACGGAAAAAAATGAGATCAGATCTTTCACAGTAATGAAGATGTCGATCAACAAGCAAATAAATAGTAATTATTTTCTTACAATTGTTACGAAATTGAATGTTTCGTTTTGTTTGGCACAATGGATAGACTCATTTGTTTGATGAATACTATTTTAAATTGAAACAATAATTACATACCTGGACCATGTATTGATTGATTTAGATTCCAGTACAGCTTAAAGACAGGGCAGGTTATTTAAAAAAAATATTTATAATTTTCATCTTTGTAGAATATCAGATACTTTTCAATATAAATTAAGTATTTCAATCGAAAATCCAACATCTTCCTGCTTTCGTGTGGATGATCAGTTAATTGCTGGACTCGACGTCGATGTAGTTGTTCAAATAGTTGTTCAATGCGGTTAAAATAACGGAACACTAAGGTTCAAAGATTTATGCTATGAAAAAATTTGATCGTGTATGAACATATACCACCCCCACCATGTCAGGCGATTTAGCAATTTTATAGTTAAAATTTGATACCTTTAATTTCAGTGGTATGCCAATTAGAGCTAATAGAAGACATGTTGTTTCGTTTTATTCTGAAATGTTAAAAATTAAATATCGCGCTGTTATTAAGTTTCTTTCAAGAGAAGGGCTCAGCCAAAAAATAAGGACGTTTAGATGCTATCTACAAAGAATCTTCTGTTATACTCGTATTCCACAGTGAATATTAGCCGTAACAGTTTTTCCTTAGGCACATACTAGATTTAAGTTGACTCTCTTCAAGGCGGATTATCCTTATTACTTACTCCATAAACAATTATATTAGTGCAAGAGAAAGTGTTACAAGACTAAAATCTAAAAAAACAGCAGCATGGTGTGGGCTTTCCTAAACCACGGTGCTTCGAATTTTGCTCGACCATCTTGGCATGAATTAGGTGAACGCAAGATGCAAAGGCAACGACGTATTGAATGTCGCAATCAATTTTTATTACTTTACGTTGAAAAGAAATAAAAATAATGGAGACAATTATCACGAGGGTTGAAACTTTGCTTTTTAACTATGATGTTTTGTCGAAAAGTGACTTGGCAGAAGTGGCGTCGCCCGGGATTGCCATTCCATTACATAAAGGTGAGAGTATAAAAAAGGAGTGTGAAAGTTACAACGCAATTAGCTGACTGAGTATAGTAAGTAAACTGTATATTAAAATTATGATAAAAAGGGTGAGAAGGCAGACTTAAAATAAAGTGTGGGATGCTCAGGGCGCCGCCTAAGTGGAAGACGGTGCGTGGATCAGATTTTCTCTGTATGTATGATTGTATACTGCATGTTTGTGGACTTAAAAGCATATAACCGAGTGATAAGAGAAAAGCTATGGGAAATACTAAATGAATATAGTGTTGAATATAAATTAATACGTGGTATTTCGTCATTATATGCTGAAAGTAGAGCAAATATTCGTATTAGAGTGAACAGTGCTTTGACTGAGTGGTTTAATATTTCAAAATGGGTAAAACAAACATGTATCATGTCTCCCTGGTTGTTTAATATTTACATAGATTCGTATGTAAAGGCACTACAGAGGTCAATTTGTGGCGTTAAAATATCGAATGGGAATGTTTGCGGATTGCTGTAGGTGATGATATGTGAGTTAAATAATATGAGCATGAGTGAGTCAGTGTAGAAACCGAAGAAGATACTGGAAAGGTTACATGGAAAGAATGGACAACACAAAGGTTGCCTACGTGGTGATGCATGAAATGCCCACTGGCAGTCGTCCTCCAGGAAGATCTATAAAACAAATGAAGGATAGCTGAGCATCATCAACATCCTTAGATAGGCAGTCCTGATGATAACAGACCACAGGTCTAACTTAACCTTCGAATACACACAAATACACAGTTTGTATGTGTTGAAAGAAATATGTTGTAGCGTTCCGCTATTTATGTACTCGGTTACTGTTACTTACGTATTACACAACACAGGAATGGCTCTGGTTTTGGTCCATTCTTTGATCTGATTCAGTCATTGTGTCTGAGTACCAGAACAGAAGGAGTATGTCGATGGAGAGATAAGCCGAGTGCTTTGATGTCTTAACATGGTACAAACACACGTCATTCTGTGTATTGATTCTAAAACAAATTATTTGACGCCATGCATTTAAAATATATGCGGTTAATATAAAACTGAAATTAAAAAATGGCAAATAAAAATATACTAGATTTAGTAAGAAAAAACAAGAGGATAATTCTACGTACTACGTGAAGGTGATAACTCTAATTGTATCAAAAGTACGAATATACCGTCCAAAAGATTTTTATATATTATATATTTCTCATTTCTTTTATTTTGTGGATTTGAATGATTTTTGTGTCTATAAATAATTGAATGAGTTTTGTAATAAATCCATCTGATTTAACTCTCTGAAAGGGGGCGGGTAGTGTTGCTGACCACCTTATAAAATATTTTTTAGTAAAATAAATAAAACTCTTGTTTTTTATCTTTTATTCACCACTGTTTTATTTAAGTTCACTACCGGTTTCAAAGACCTCCGTCTCCCTCGTCAGGTGAAGTTGAACTTAATTATGTCTAAATAATTTTTTTTATAATTATAATAGGTACAGGAGAGGGGGAGGGGAAACGTGGATAATAAGGGGGAGGGAAGTAGGTAGCCGTCAAAAGGATGGCTTTTGAACGGAGAACATATTTAGGACATTTATTTAAATCACCTTGATCGTTTCAATCATAGTCCTCTGCTAACTAAGCTACGGAGGTTGTCGAAATATAGATGCAGAGATGATATTTATATGGAGAGAAAATATATAGATTAAGAGAGAATATAAATGGATGTAGACAGGATATATAGAAGTCAATACGTTATATGGTTGTAGAGAAGATATGCGAATGTAGATAGGATATATGGGTGTAGACTGGAGATATTGATGTAGAGAGGTTATTTAAATGTATAGAGAATATATGAATGCAAAGAAGCTATGTGGTTGTATACAGGATATATGGATTTACAGAGGATATTTAGATGTAGAAATGATATATGAATGCAGAAAAAATGTGTATATGAGTGTACAGAGGTTATATGGATGCATTTGGCATATATGGGTATATAGAGGATATACAACTATGGGTGCAGAGTCCGTATATGGATGTAGAGATTGTATTATATTGTATATGGATGTAGAGAAGATATTTGGATGTGGAGACACGAAGAAATTACATTGTGATAGGAAAGTTGGGAGTTAGAATGATACCATATCCAATTTTAACTATATTATTGGAGTATAACGTAAAATAGGCTTTGTCACGGTGTGAAGAGGAGAGATAATTGTGGAAATAAGAACTAAAAAAGGATTTGAGAGAAAACATGTCAGAAAACCTTTTAAAAAGGTGCTACCAGCCCACGTGGAGGTGCATGGCCGCGCGTTAAGAGATTAGATTTCTGTGGGGAAGGTCGCCCCTTCGGACCTTGCACTGTGCTACTCCTCTCGAATGACACATACATTTTTCAGCCTAGTATTCGGGGCTAAAAGGGTACCTATGATACCTTGGTCATATCTGTTGTTTCAAAAAGAAGAAAAAACTATGCCGGATTGCCCTGATCGTTTCACTTCGGTGTGCTACCAGATCCAGTAAAGCAGTGTGGCCGGTGAGTTTTTGGTGGGCAACGGCTCACTCTCTTAAAAAAAAAACTACGGCACAGGTTATTTTCCAACTGAATTATTGACGTTGGAATATCGAGGGCTTCCTCAGTAACGATGACAACCAATTCACAGCCCCCGAACTAGAAGTCAGTGATCTTACCCACAACACCAAGTAACAGTGATATAAATCTTTTGTCCAAAATCCTGATGATAAAGAAACAGGTTTTAATGTTCCACACAGAGAAATTCAGAGTATATAATTTAAATAGACTATCACTAAACATGGTGTGTACCAACATATAAACAGAAAACAAACATAATTAGATTTTAATTGCTTTTTTGTTGCAAACTCTTAGACTATAGATAATTTTAATTGCCTTAGACCACTATTAATATGATATCGGTATTATCTGTTATGATATTTAAATATTAGCTGGCCGGGCCTTTTGACAAGGCAAAAAATCTTTAATTATTCTTGCTAGGGGTTTTGAGTATCGTTATTCAATGGCTAATTTGTTTGTAATTTCTACTAAACCCTACCATTATTGTGTTTGGAGATTCAATCTGTGACTAATTAAAATCTTACGGAGACGATGTGTTAGTATGTTATCGATAATTTAACTATTATATTATAATATCATTTTTATTAATCTCATTTTCAAAATATCAATCAGCTTTCCTTAAATACACAATATATTTTAAATGTATTGTATATAAAGAAATATTTTTTTTATTTAATAAAGTAATCTATAAAACAGACATTTACCAAAGGCTGTACCTATATATAAATTTATATCTTAAGAACTTATCTAATTTACATATTATAACTATTGTATTAACTAAGTTAATTTTAATTTCCTATGCGTAATTTCTATTTTTAATAATCTTAATATTTAATTCCTTAAGGATATCTGCGAGTGTAAATTATTAATTCTTTAATCACAGAATAATGAAGTTCTGAAGTGTTTTATTTAGTTTTCTATCATTAGGGTTGTATTGGATGACCAATATTTTTCTTTCCACCTTATGTAATTTTTCAGTTTCGTGCAATTTTAACAGTATGTATTTTAATATCGAACTATGTTAAATTAAATAATGTTAAATTTATTAAGGAGTGCTTGAAGATTCAACAATGCATTGCTATTATGAAAATCAACTTCGAAAAATTATCTTAATTTTTTTTTGAGAAAATCACAAGTTAAGTTCATTTCGACCTCAGCGGTTTTGTTAACAAACAAAATAGCAGCTATTGAACCATTGAAAATTCACAAGTACTTCATTACCAGCCAGTGAAACCTCTCAGAGTGACAGGGTGGTGTGGAATTTTGCCAAAAGGGTTGATTGTCTACATAGTTACCAATGAAATACTTATATTTCAAGACAATACTTCCAAACAATTTATTTCAGTTGAATCAAACATAAAGCGTCCTGTTGAGATTTTTTTCTTTCAGAATTTTGCAATATACTTGGCAACAATATTGAAATGTTATACGTAGTAGGTGATTCATTCACTACAAAACATCAATATTCCAATATTTAAAAAGAAAAACAACTTAAAACAGTTGCACTTAAACCAAATAAAAAAATACTATTAAAATAAAACAAAAAAATTTAAAAAAATTATTTTAAAACATCCGGCCTCCGTGGTCTAGTGACGACCTAAAACACCTTCTGAACAGGGTGTTCGATTTCCGTTGTAACCTATTTATTTTCAAATATGGTACCCGTCTGATTTACTCTTAAGGCCTCTTTAATATATTTCTGATTGGTTGTAAGAGATGAGATACATGGCAATATTAAGGCAGGTTGTATTGTACACAACGATACTTTTTTATATTTCCTGATATTTTCGATATTGTGATAATTTTTCGATGTTGTGGGGTATTTTCAAACATATTCGCTATTTTTGGATATGCTAGATTTACAATATTTTTAATCCTTTCCATAATTTTCCGATTTTTAAAAGTATATTTGATACTTGCCAATGGCGAGGTAAGTCTATCTTGTATCAAATTTATAATGCTTGTTATTGTAGTGCACATTCGCTATATACGACGTGTGATAAAAAAAAACAAGAATTTTAATTTTTATCAAAAAAGTATTGATTTAATCACTTATATTAATATTATCCCCTTCAAAGCGATCTCCACAGGTAAATTACACTTTTGCCAAGGTTTTTTTCCAGTCCATAAAACATTTGCATATTTGGGAACAGGATAAAGTCACAGAGGGTCATATCTGGTGAATACGGTGGCTGTGGCATCACGGCGGTGTTGGTTTTGGCCAAACATTCACGAATCAGTAGTTAAGTGTAAGCCGGTTGATTATCGTGGTGCAAAATTCAGGATTTCTTTGTCCACAATTCGGATCGTTTTCTTCGCAAATAGTGTAAAACCCAAAAAAATTTCAATTAAAAAATCTAAAACGTGACAAAATGCATTGAAAATACTTATCTTTCAAACACATAGTGGCCATCCAATTTGGCTGAAAATCGAAATTTACATCACAGACATTGTCGCCAATGGAAGAAAAAGACGCGGGCTCAATCAAAAACAAGCAGCCTGCGAAATAAAAAAATCTTGTTCTTTTTTTTATCACACCACGTGTTAATGTGATTTATTAATATCAATAGTAAAAATACAATTTATATAGTACCGTTTAGAGGGCAGACTCTCCTCAGTGGCTCTCTTACTCCGGATTCGAGCATACCATTATTGACAGATCAAAAATATTGAAAAACAAACAAATTGAGGGGAAGGATAGGAAGATGGCGGCTGCGGCCATTAAATTAGGAACTTACTAAACATACAGCACGCGAAATTAAAAAAATATCGTTATTTTTTTATCAACCCTCGTACAGTATACCTAATGGTTGTTTCGTCATGTGGCCATCTTTTCTAACCAATAAAAAAATGGATTGAAGGCTTAAGTAAAAACCACGCTGAAACCTTTTAAAAACTGGGAAACAACGGCAATCGAGTTGGCTACTGTTGGGTTGAGACACAGACTTCCTATCGACTAGCTAGACCATGGATAATGTCTTGGTGGAAAATAACGTATATTTTTATTAATTTCAATTAATCGTTCAAGATAATATGACTATCAAAAGTGTTGACATAAGGGCCACCAAATCTTGAATCTTCGCTTTTTGATTTCTAAACAACATCGTAGCTATTGATACCGGTTGTTCGTTTAGTCTTGTAACTATTTACGCCGACATTTCCTCTTCAAGCAGACCCTGTTAATTGGTCGTGTCAGAAATATAATACGATACCCAGAGCATCCGTTGTGTCTGGTTACAGTAAAATTAGTATACCTACCAAGTAAGTTACTCTTAAGTTTACTAGACACGATACAATATTTATATCAATTTATTTTGTTTTTCGTAAGATAACATTGGATGCTGTAAACATTCGACAAACACGATATAATTATGACAATCTCCGTGAGTCAGTTAGTAAAATGCACGGCTTTCAGCACGGGTCTTACGAGTTGGTTCCCATTTTTTTAATGAGGGATTTAAGGAAGTTTTCATATAAAGCCTATTTTATATATTTGTATTATATTTTCGTTGAACACAATACAACCTGATAGGCTTATTGCCATTTGGCAAGCTCTTCCAACTAAGCAGAAAGTTTAAACAAGCGTTAAGTGAAAACCATACCGAATGAAATTTTATACACATGATAACAGCTTTACCAATTAAGGTACAGTATCTTATCTTTATTCCTTTATTTCTCTCTATTTTCTTCCATAAAAACTCTAGACCGCTTTCTTATTTACTCTTATATTTATATTAAAAAATATATTTTACCATAATCACCCTAAACGTTTCATCAATAAAACAGGGGTGCACTATACACGAGTATTACAATAGCGAGATTCACAGTATATCACTATCAAGAAACTCAGCGTGACCTAACACCTTCACTATACACTGGTATGATAATAGTGAGATGTATAGTATATTACCCATAAAAAATCGGCATCACCTAACACCTATACTATACATTGATATTACAACAGTGAAAGTCGCAGTATATTTCCTACAAGAAACTCGGCCTGACTTAATACCTTCACTATACACTGGTATGACAATGGCGAGATTCGCAGTATATCATCACCCATAAGAAACTCGGCATGAGCCGTGCTATGACATACATTGATATTACAATAGTGAAATTCACAGTATATCTCCCACAATACACTCGGCTAACAACTTCACTATACACTGGTATGACAATGGTGAGATTCGCAGTATATCATCACCCATAAGCAACTCGGCATGAGCCGTGCTATGATATACATTGATATTACAATAGTGAAATTCACAGTATATCTCCCACAATAAACTTGGTTAACAACTTCACTAATTGTCAGTAGGGTCACAGTGACTTACACTATGCTGGAAGGTGTAAGTCTATAAAATGCTGTGGAATGCCGAGTTGCATACTATCAGCAACACTTCTGGCTAGTTCGATTCGTTAGCGTCCCCGTCGCGAACCCTGGGCAATGTGGTCACACTATGTGGATCATAGCAGATAGCGGAAGGATGAAAGGCGAGTCTCTGGCGCCTAAAAACCAGACCCCACCAGCTAAGGGAAGGAAACCCCTAACAGAAAACCAGGGCAGGGTCTCAGGCTTTAATGTGGCAGCCCCAGCAGGGACCTAGGATACGATGGGTTAATCGTCTGTCTATCTGAAACCACACGATTATGAAACCAAAAGCAAAAGAAGCCGGAATGACCTCGAAAAGGAGGGAATGGCGACGACTGCTGGAGGAGGCCGGGGCCCACAATGGGATGTAATGCCATTGATTGATTGATTGAACAACTTCACTATACACTGGTATGACAATGGCGAGGTTCGTAGTATATCACCCACAATATGCCTATTTTGCTCCCATGACATACTCGTACAATGAGATACCCAATTCAATAAAGTTAAAAGGTGCAATAAATACAGACAATGTATCGGAGCTTGGTTGTTGTCGCAACAAGAGTTTGAGTACTTGAGCTTGGTGGAGGAGTCAATCGTAGTGAATATTTGTGTAAAATCTAAAATGTAATGTATTTATGATAAATATGTGGGGATAACTCGCATGGTAAATACCTATTCGTAATTAGGTCTCACACCTTATCAAGTTTATAAGAATGTTTAACAGAGCCATTAAATAATAATCAACAATAGATAAAAAAAAACATCAACCTATAAACATCTAGTATGCATCGAAAAGATACGCATGGCCGCATGGTAACACACTAGACTTCCGTGTGTAAGGTCGTTGGTTCGAACGCCGCACTGTGCTATTTCCCTCGCATGACACAGGCATTTTTTCCATCTTGTATTCGGGGGTATATGGATACCTATGATTTCGGTCAAATTTATTATTTAAAAAAAAAGGGGGGGGGGCATGCCAGTATGCTCCAATCGTCTCTCTTAGGTTTGCCACTTGGATCCAATATAGCGGTGTGGCCGGTGAGTTTGCTGGTGTGCAACGGATCACTTAATTAAAAAGAAACAAAAAACTCCACGGCACCGTTTCGTTTTCCAACTGAATTGAGGTTGTAGGGGTGTGGCCCAGGTTAAGGCCCAGCAGCGACAACAAGCATGCATTAGTATTATTACTAGATAAACTTTTTTACCGAACTGACACCTTTTTTTATTTTACGAATCGAACCCGAAACCTATGGGGCGGTAAAGCATCTATCAAATTAATCGCGGAGATTTTTGAATCTGTATAACAGCTTTTAATTGATTGTCTAAAAAATTCAATGATTTTAGAAAGTGTTTCCACAAGAATATTAAACATGGCACATCACTTATAATTATTGAATCGTGTCTAAAGGCCATTATACTTAGTAATATCAATTTGGTTTACCATCAAGATATGACTGTTAGAGGTAACAATATCTGATATGTTCTAGTTAGCGCAACAACCTTTATAGTTAAGGCTACACAAGTTCAGATGAGTAGACGTTAATTTGAATGCTACTAAAATTTGTTAATAGCTTTTCATCGGTTTTTAATACAAAATAATACTTAAATAGGTATACATGAAAAATATGAGTATTTTAACTTAATAAATGGTGTAGAAATGCGTGCATAGAGAAGAATACATGAACACACAATGTATGAAATGATGGAATACGGAATAAAGGGATAAGGGGTGAATATGAACTTAAGGCTGATATGTTAAGTAAGATGAAGAAGAGCACGTCAATATGATTTGACCATGTGGAATGAATGAATGAAGAAATACTAACAAAACAGATATATAGTGCAAATGTGAGTGGAAGGTGTGTGAGATGAAGATCAATGGGAGTATGGATGGATTAAGCTAATGTTATTCTGAAAAAAGTCAACGTAGAAAATAAGAGAAATCGTGGAAGTGGTATGAGAAGGTGTATGGATGCAGAAGAGGCTAAGAATGTGTGTTGCGATAGGTACGTGTGGCGCTCTGTTCTTTAATCCGAAAGGGAAATAGCGTGATGGTATATATGTATGAATATAATAAATAAAAAAACTATTTTAAGACGATTTAAAGCTTTCACAAATTAAGCTTAAAAAATCGACATCGATCCATGTAAACGTTCTTCGAAGAAAGAAGAAACGCAACACTAATTTAATGCGGCAAAGAAACGAGATTTGCAAATCTGTCATTTAAAATCGGATCGTGGTTGTTATCGATCGATCGATCGGAGCGTGGTTGTTATTGCGACAGGATTTTGAGTACTTGGGCTTTCGGGATGAATGACGAGTAGAAAGGATTTATGTGAGCTCGTGAGTGTGGGTCTGTCTCTTCTTGTTATTTTAATTTTGGATGTTTTTGTATTTGTGTTTCTGTGTGTTTTTCTTTTTTTCTTCTTTTTTTTTTTGTTTTGAATTTGTTCTGATTTTTATTCTTATGATTGTGTGCGGTATATTGTGGGATGAATATTTTTGGTCTTTCTGGAGTGATAATGTGTGAGGAGTTGAGTTTCGCAAGATGTTTCCAGTTGTAGTTGAGTGTCACTGTTTGTCAGGTTGATGAGAGCGTGCAACGGGGTTTTTTTGTGTTATCAAAAATCGGAAAGAAGTATCGATTTATTTTTTCATGCTAAATATCCTCAGTGAGATACAGGCAAAAGCCTAGTTTACTGGGGATACGACAAATGAAAGGCAACAAACCCAGATCCATTAAAATTATACGTCCAAATCAAATTACCTGTTGTTTTTTCTCAAATTGTGTATATTTCTTGTCATGTGTAATAATAAATAAATAAAAATAAAAAACAATCAAAAACATATGATGCATAATATAATCACCCAGAACACACTCGCAGCCGGGATCACTCAGGAAAAAGGAACTGCTCAAAAAGGCTGTTCTTCAGACGGTGACACAAGTTAAAATAATAATAGTGATGATACATTTAAGGTCCGTCGTCCCAGGAGAAGGAAAATGTCTCTTAGTGCAGTGAAAATACTCACAAAACTGCTAAAGACCTAATGATTAAAAAGCCCGACAAGTTGCCAGTATTTTCGCAGAAAACTTCAAATATAGTAAAACTATATTTAGACGTCACTAGAATGGAGTAGCTAAAAGGTCTATAGATGTACCGAAGTAAGATTGAATGGAGATCCCTTTGGAAATAATTGACTCGATTATCATCGCAAAATGTGATCTCCGGATTGACCCAGAAGGCCGAAAAATTACAATATAGCAAAGGGACGAGAAAGAAGTTAAACAGTTTACCATTCAAGTCCCCACTGCCAGAGAGAAATTGGGTAGACCGATGTCTGGGATACAGCCACGGGAAGCCGAGGCGCACCCTGATTAAGGAAAAAAATAAATGTTGTCTTTCCACGGGTGACGACGACCATCGTTGTTGCTAAGTTGATAACTTGGCCTTTAGACAGGTATTAAGAATAATTTTTACTGTATTAAATGATCGTTTTAAAGGGATATATTGCTGGATAGATGTATCTAGTCCTTATTTACTTCAATTATATCCTAATCTAACGCCCATAGGCGAAATTGTTGTGTTAATTTTTGTGTAATAGGCATTTTAGTGTCAATAAACAACAAACAGGTTTTTAATTTATCAATGGTACATCTTATAACAATATTTAAAAAATATTTTTTCGGTGAATGCTTCATTTATAACAAACGATATATATTCCAAAAAAGAACATTTTAATAATTATCATACCATAGCTAAAGAAAACGATTCATCCACAATAGAAAAACTTAAAAAACACATGAGTGTGCAAGTGCATATCTTAAAATGATCACAAAAATACGAACATTAAACAATATAAACAAAGTTATTATACGATACTTGTGCTGTTCCGTCCCAAGGCGGCCAGCCCGCAGTGTATCACACCGGGCGTTATTCTTGACGTTCATGTGGCAATCAAAAAGTATAGTTGCATACAAATAAAAATAATAAATTAACACATTTGTAATTAAAACGCAATCAAAAGTGAATGTCAATCAAATGTTACATGACGCTAAAGTATTAAAAAAATTAGAAGCGAGAAAAAAAAATAACAAGGCGAGAAAAAAGTTTAAAGCTGTGATAATTTTTATTTATTTATCTATTTATTAACACTTAATTGCTAAAAAAATCTAGCGAGATTATTACTAGGCGACAATCTCTTTCAACCAACCAGACAAAAGTAAATAAAGCAAGTTACATGGTCGCAAAACATATTCAAATTATTATTCATCTTTATGAGATTTATGATACATGGTAAAGGCATTATTGAGATATCATTAATTACAGGAATAGGAAGGGATGGTGGAGAGGGAAGAAAAATCAGTAATGAACACGTCATATTATTGACTAGAAATTAAGAGTTTTTTCAGTCTCTTCTTACAACATACCAAGGACGGAGCGAGTCTAACATTGGTTTTTAACTGGTTCCAGAGTTTCACTGCATGGACAGTAAAGGACGATGTAAAAAAAGAAGATCGGTGAACTGAGAAAGCCAACAATCTCAGTTTGAGCGTAGCGCAAGTCCATAATCGGAAAGACGCTGAAAATTTTCGACGAGATAAGAGGGGGTGGCGGGACAGTTGAGGATATTATAACAATTTACCAAGCGTCAACTTTAACAAGTACGATTGTATATTAACGGGCGTTCATTGAATTTCACAGATAATCTACAAATCGCTATAAACTTTTGAAAAATATTTTTATATTACGAAGATATGTTAATTTTTTTTTAGAGAATATCGAATAATTAGAATATTTTACTCTTGCTTTTATGAAGAAAACACACAGACATCCGTTCGCCAAACACCGCATTCACTTTACAGTACTCTCCCCGCCTCAGAACACGTACGAATGTGTAACAACACATATATAAAATAATTGAAGTACAATCCAAATGATACAATTCGCTCATAAATATTCTATTGTCGGTAATTTATTTAGATTAGTTGTACGCCATCTGATTTATAGCGGGACGCCGCGGGCGACCGACTACGCTGGTGCTACGGATGGTGGCTCGTGACGTGGTAGGCGACACGACACGACACGACACAGGAGTCGGTTGACACACATTCTTAGGTTAACAACAGAGCCGTACCCGGTAGACGTATTAGAAAATGGTTTATAAGACATCCTTCCGACATATACTATATTGTATACACTCTGTGTCGGAATCGTTTCGAAAGGCAGGCAACTCCAGCAGAAGATTTCATATGACAATCGGAGATAACTGTCATGATTTGCAACATTTGACCGATTATTTAGTCGAATTTTGCAGCCAATATATTTGTGTGTAAAGTATTTAAATAAACAATAAATCTTGTACATTTTTAGTAAGTACGAATAAATTTTTTGCATGATATACTAATTCATTCCCTAAAGCTTTGGTTTCCTAAGAAAGTAGTGTCGTTATATAGCCCACGTAACAAAACATTGTCTATGCAAACCATATGGCGTGGTTTCCTAGAGAGCGTTGATTGTGTCGTTATATAAGCTTTATATAATGTGAAGAGCAAATACTATAGAAAGCTCAGTTGAAACAAAATATGTGGAATAATATCGGTTGACGTTTTCAACTTACATTTGTGGGTTCTCATTTCTGCCGTCTGGCGGCGCGCCAGGCGGATGCGACGCAAACGTAATTTAATTTGGACCAGCGAAAATGACGAAATATTGATTGATTTTGTAAGAAATAATGAAGCTTTATATAATGTGAAGAGCAAATACTATAGAAAAGCCCAGTTGAAACAAAATATTTGGAATAATATCGTTTGACATTTCCAACTGATAGTTGTGGGTTCTCATTTCTGCCGCCTGGAGGCGCGCCAGCATCACGTCATGTTACGTGCCCTATATAACGAACTAGCTTTCTTAGGAAACCGTAGATTTACACATTTTCCCAAAGAATCGTCAATTAAAAAATATACTATCAAATGCTTAAGCTTTTTCTATGTAAGTTGAGTGTCGAGTCAATTCATTCAAAGCCTCAAAAATAAATATTAGAAAAAAATATATAAGGCATCCTTCCGGTGGCTATTCTGTGTCACATTTATTTCTAAAGGCTGGCAATTTTGGCCGGGGAGCCCATAGGTCGATCTGAGGCTATAAAAAAACGACATATAGCCACGATTGTTGAGTCGAATTTTGCTATCGATCGTCTTCGAATATGTTTTGTACAGAGTTTGAAAATGTGATTTAAACAAACCATGTTTTTTTTTAAAGTTTTGTTATGTACGATTTTCATTCTTTACCAATTCAATCCATAACCGGTGTAAAAAACATAACGCAGAACATAATATATTTCATTTCTGTCATATCAAATATATAAAGAAACGGCCAAAAATGTCAACTTAATACTAAAACACAATTACTATATATCCCTTTATCAGATCAAAATTCACGATATTGAAGTTTCGGGCAAAGCGCAAGTAGACTAGTTACCATAAAAAAAGATGACATTTTTTTAATCATGCGTTAATAAACCTTAATCCATCTCTGATAGCTCGATCAAGATGTCGACGACTATTGGACAGGTTGTGGTGTTAAATTGGTCGACTTGATCGATCGATCGGGTCGATTAGAATATGCAGAGGCACGGGACGTTAAGGCGGACAGTAATTGAGTGATTTGGCTTCAAGCTAAGCGACACTCTTGGTGGGCAGGTGGATTTTAGGAAAGGTTCTAGAGTTAAAATAAATACAAATAGGGTAGGCAACCTCTCTCTAATGAAAAAAGATTATCAGTCAGTATCCAGTAGATGGATGACGCTTGTGCACTTGTAAGTAGTCAATTGAAAACAAGCAGTGTTAATATGTACGAGTAAAAAGGAGGATTGAGATAGTTTGGCCATGTAGAAACGGGCAAGTATTGGCTTTCTCGGTCCACCGCTCTTTTTTTTTTAACGTCGTCCTTTACTGTGCAGGCAATGAGATTCTGGAAACAGTTACCTAGTACAGTTACAGTACAGTTAGATTTTTTTTTTTATAATCACATTGATGCATGAATCGCGTTTTAGAAAACTTTGTGTGGATTTGATTGATCGTGACATTCAGCAACTTAAAGCGGTCATCATTTTTTTAACCATTATAATACCTGTGGTAAGACGACCTCCGTGGCCTGGTGGTAAGACGCTTGTCAACCGATCCGGAGGTTGTGGGTTCGATCCCCGCTGGAACCCAGATTCCAGTCTGGTATTCACTTAGGGCCCATTAAAACATATATATCTGGTTGGTTGGAAGAGATTGCCACGTGGCAATAAACTCGCCAGAAAAAGAAAAAAAACCTAAGTTGTTTATCTAATTCCATACAATGTTTACTATAAGTTTGCTTTCGCAAACACTTCGGAGATGGAAAACATTTGAAATTAGAAACAATGATACTACTACTCATATTGGTTTTGCAGAATACTGTTAACTCTCGATTATCCGGGTTCGCGTTAATCGGGGCAGTAAAACTAAGTTTCTGTCCATAAATGTCTGAGTTGTAACTTTAAGGTCTGTGAAAGAGATAATTAACACAAATTTCTGCCCATTAATATCGAAATTGTGACTTTCGGGTTTGTGAAAGAGTGATATGTTCAAGTTATGTCCATTAATGTGTTTTGACTTTGGGGTCTGTTAGGAGATGATTAACTTAAGTTTCTAATCTTAAATCTATTAGTTTGACTTGAAGGTCCGCAAAAGAGATAATAAACTCAATTTTCTGTCCATCGATGTCTAACTTTTGACTTCAAGGGTCAGTAAAAGAGATTATTAACTCAAATTTTAGCCCGTTAATATCTAACTTGTTACTTTAAGAGTATGTTAAAGAGAAAATCAACCCAAATTTCTGTCATTAACGTCTAACTTGTGACTTTAAAGTCTATAAAAGAGATCATAAACTAAAGTTTCTGTCTATTAATGTCCTATTTGTGCCTTTGGGGTTAGTAAAAAAGATAATTAACTTTAGTTTCTGCCCATTAATGTCTAAATTTCAATTTGCCAATACTGGAATTTAATTTTCTTTTCAAGCACCACATGAGATTTTGAACTCACTTAACTTATTTATGGGCGGTTCTGAGTTGGTATCCATTAGACTAATTGAAAAACGCTGTTTTTTGTTGAATAACAACAGTTGGTATGACCAAATTATATAAGATATCCCTTACTATTCTTTTTACAGAGAAAGGAAGTTGTGGATCACAACCTCACATCATTCGCAGAGCGGACCAAAAGTTTAGCCTCCCATTTTTAAAAGAAAAAAAATCACATAGAATACTTTCATAATATTTGTTGAGCCTCACACGCGGTTTTTATAATGTATTCAAATTTCTTAATAAATAATAATATTTTTTCATTAAAATGCAAAAATGATCGTAAAGAATATTTCAATTAATCGTTAAACGAAATTAATTTATTCGGCGATGAGGTATCAAGAGTTATAAAGCCAATAATATCAGAGGCGTTACCATACATAAATGAATACTGAAAGTTTCGTTTTACTCTATATTCAACACATTTTTTAATTAAATTTTATACTGTTGTATGTATATACATTGTTCATAAAGAAAATAGGGAAGCTCCTGCTCACTGGCAAATTTTTGTTTAATTTGAATCATCATTATTTATACTATCGTGAATTAAAATTGTTTTTAGTGATCTCTATTCACAAACTGAATTGTTGATAGAATCACTAATCACACACTTTAATGAATGACTTTTATTTTGATCTCGGTGGATAAATTGAGGATTAATTTTCTTAACATACCCAACCCAAAAACTGATATATCGGCTCAGTGTTTTCACGAAAAATATCTTTTCTTTTTTTCGGCTTTTATTAAACATACCATTTATAATAAATTTCAACTTACAATAGTCTCATATTTATCAATTGAGTTTTTGTGGAAAATAATATTTCAACATAGTAATATAAATGTTTTAGCTTAATTGATTTATATGATATTTCTACCTAGTCACTGCATTGAAAATTGGTCGAGTACTACATACATACGTGTATACTCGTATGCACACCGTCACGCCATTCCCTATCGGGGTAAGTAGAGAGGACAGAGTGCCATACGTTTCTATCTCGACGCACATCCTTCACCTCCTTTATATACATCCTTTTATAACATGTATACCCTCTCAAATAAGTCCTACGATTTCTCTGACTTTTTACGTTTCCTTATTTCTACATATCATTCACTTGATCCAATCATATTTTCCTTGTTTTTTTTCTCTAGCACACCTTCTACTCGCGGTTATAACTAATTATTTGTAGACCTCTTGGATAACAAGACTGCACAGATATGTCAATCAATACCGCCATTGTACGGACTTCCACGTGCCTTTGACTACTTACTAATTAACGTGAAGAAGTTTTACTGACTATTGTTATTTTTCAATCTTTTCTATGAAAAAAATTTTAACCATTAAAATAAAGTGAATATAAATAAAACATATTCACACTATATACTCAACTCCTTTTTAGATAGGCTATGTAGTATATATCATAGTCGTATTCCATGCACAGAATGGGTGACAATCAGATTGTGCGTATATTAGTTTATTGTGAGCAAACTGTTGCTCTTCAGCAATCACGCAATATCGACACATCAAACTAGAATTTCCGGTAAGGATATTAAACTTTCAAGACGATCGACTGTTTTAATATGCTGCAGTCTTTTGCAAGGCATATGTTTATATAACATTTTTTGTGTGCCTTAATAGTGCTATAAAAAATAATTATAATCAATATATAAATTACAGATAAAAATAAATTCAGATGTAAAAAAGTCTAAGTGTAACAAATCTGGGAGTGAAACCGATAGAAATCTAACCCGTTCGTTTGCGTGAATGCTAACCGTTAAACAACGGTCGTCGATTCGTTTTATATATTAAAAAAAAAGTATCGTTGGATAACATGAATTAAATTTTGAAGCAAATATAAAAAGAGGAACTGAATGGTTCTAGATGAGGCGAAATATTTATGTAGTGTTAAAAGATTCTTGCGCCCTTCTTCTCATTCTGCTTATATTTTTGTACATTTAATTAACAATCTATTATTTTTTTTCATTCTTTCGTTAGGTACAGCACATATTTTAAAGATCGTGAAGAACCAATAAAACTGTGTGACAACTATGTGATTCTAAATACCGGATTTTAGAACTACTGAATAAGGCACTTAGTTGTTGTAAATTTAGCTAACGAACTAAATCAATCTAGAACCTTTTTTTAGGTACCATCGGTAATCAAACACAAAAACGAGCATCTTACCAATTATGTTATGAATTTAGGGGTCGTTATGAATTTAATTAGGGGTCGTTATGAATTTAATCAAAAATCTTCATTTCTAATTCTCGAACACTTAGCGGCTTAAAATAAAGGTGAATCAATACAACTAAATGAATGATTGAGACCGACAAAGTGAAGTCCTCCGTTTTAGGTTTAAATTTAATAACTTTATTTTTGCTCCATTTATCTTCTCAATCTATGGATAATTACATACGTAGACGGGATGCAAAATATATGGATCATTTTGTAGACTGGGTCGACTCGGAATATAATGCCGCCTATTTAAAAAAAACTTTAGAGATTGCGCCAAATACCTTAACTCGAGAAAGCTGTAATAATAAAACTTATTTTTTATAAGTTCAAACCAAACTCACTGTGCAATTGTGAAATTGTTTGTAATGGGACAGTGGGTAGCGCAATTTCCCGGACAAATGGAATTTTAGGTAAGGTTTTAGAAACCTGCGGAAATAACGATTTCTTTTCATCATCTTCGAGTCGAGACTTTTGATGGGATATTTATTTTCTTGTAATTGATTATTGTTGCAAAATTTAAGATATAGAGGACCGGCATGAGCTGAAAAATACCATTTCGATTTTACATCAATTTTCAACGGACACAATTTTTAATAATGTTGTACATAAAATTAAAAGCTATAACAAAATACGTTTATATGAAACCATGATTTGACTGAAATAAGCTCATCGGTCAGGCTTATCCGTATGCATACAATTATAAAGTTAAACTTTTAATTAAATTGGGGGTGAATATAGATACATATCTATATAATCAGTAAATGATAAAGAAAAAAAATATTGCAATTGAATTTATTAAAAATACTTATTTATTGTTAACAAGAACTTAAAAAATGGGCCAGGCTCATTCGTTTGCCATACGAATATAAAGTTAAGTTCAGACGATTTTAAAATGATGTGTATTTTAAGATAATTTGGTATAGCACTGTTTTCTGCTCATTGCGATTATCTCAAGAGCATCGCGATTCCCATGATATCCTCTGACGACTCCCCTCTATCCATCCCTGAACTCCGCGGCTCGAATGACAGTTTTTAAGAGTAGTTCAATTACGTCTCTCACTTGGTCAGTCCAACGCATTGGGATTGTTTCTCTTGTGCGTCGTCCTTCCACACTTCCAGTAACCACAAACCTCTCAAAACTGCGTCCTTGGCGATGAGCAATGTACCCTAAGAGTTGGAGGATCCATCAAAGACATATAATTGACGATCTGTCGGTGATTCTCAGTCTTCGAGAATTGAGGCGTTAGGTCGCTTTGCTGTCCATGGAATTCGTAACATCCTTCTTCAGCACCACATTTCAAATTCATCTATTTTACGTATTTTGCTTGGTCTCATATTCCAAGTCTCGCGACTTAACTAGGTGCATTTTCGTCCAGATGGTTATATTTTTTCCAGCTTTGATGTAGCATTTTTTACCATTCCAGCTTTCAACCTAATTAGCTCAACAGAAAATATGAGAATTGAGAGACACCAATGTCACCATCAAGAGCGCCATTTGACTATCTATCTAGCATATAAGCTACAGAAAAACTTAAATTCAGATTTTAAATGGCCTAAGAGTTAAAACCTGTCAGAAAGTGAATCCGATAGAAATCAAACCTGGGACGCCCGATCGTTTATACTACGTTAAAGTCTAACTTCGTTATAGTCCAAATTCTGCAGGAAAAAATATTTTGAATTATTAACTCTTAAATTATAACACTTTTGTTGTATATTTCCAACCAGCTAAAAATCTGGTTTAAAGCCTTCAGTTAGAATCAGACTCAAACCGTTTAAATACAAATTAGTTTCTAATTGGTGAGAATACATATAAATGTCTTATCAACTAATCCACAGAGGTCTATTCGTAAATACTTGGGATGAACACCTCTTTCAATGTGTTATATCAGGTACAAGTCATATACGTGAAAAATTCATTGTATTAAAACTAAATGCCATTTTTCTTCTTCTTCGGTGTATTTTTGTGTCAGTCACTAAACTACTTCCGCCTAGAATTCTACTACCTGGATAGCACTAGGTGTTTCAATAATCAATTCTTCTTCGGGGAAATACGCCTGAATTCTCAGACTCTGCAGCAAGCGTTGCATGTACTAATCTTCGCCGCAGATGCAGAGAGTCGATCCATCACATAACTTTCATTTTGACATGTCCTCAGTTCTCCCAAGAGATTTCCAGGGCAATTCGCCAGGTGATAATTCTTCTACAGACCAAATCCATCGGCTGGAGTCCATTGTTCCTCTCCGTTTATTCATCCTTGCAATATAAGAGGGTTGTTCAAGAGACTTAGCGGACCTAATGAAACTGTGCCTGGATTTTATTCTCGGAGCAAGGAAGGGAGTTCCGTGTGCAGTAATAACAATTAAGAAAAAAATCTGATGAATCTTTAAGGAAAATAAAATAAAAACAAGAACATAAAACCGTCACTCCTTGAAAATGGATATAATACCGGGCAAACCTTCCGCCATAAAAGCTCGACACAACTAAGTATTAAACTCGCTCGCTACGAATCAGGCGTTTCAAAAACCTTCAGTTGGTTCTGTTAACTAGCTCCAAGTCAATTTACAAATGATAACGTAGTTGTATTTCATAATTACAGCATATGGAAACGTTCACAATGAAACACAGTGATAGTCGTTGATTTATTATCCTAGAAAATAGCAACTTTTTCTCCTGTGGCTAGCATCTATAAATCAAGATCTAATATAATACATGGGCAATCGGCACACAGATAGATTCAAAACCTAATTGCCAAGCTATTAATCAATAAATACGAGCTCAGGTTATCGGATACACCTCCAATTATCTTCAGACATCGTTATAACTAAACAATCCACTGCTTTTTATAAATTTTCAAATTAAGTACGCACTTTTTACTGTATTTATAAAATTAAAAGTATAATGTAATTATCTTTGAGAGGATGAGTATTCCTATATAAGTGTAAAGGCTTTTTCTATAAATTTTCCTATATAAGTAAAAAGGCGTTACCAATTTAACTTGAAAGGAGTTGCACTTGCCACTTGTTATCCCAATCCCGTATTTTAACGCGATAATCTAGATTTGCATATAGTTCCGGTTCCATGTTTTGACGTCATCGATACCTCTTTTAAAAAGGGCGTATTACTGGCATCTTGTAAATATTTTTGCAAACAATTCACCTTTTAGACGATATTCTCCTGATTTTTAACATGGACGATATCCTAGACTTAAAAAATATATTCGTGAATTTTATCATCGCGTTGTCAATATTAACATCTTAAAGGTTTTGACATATGAATTTGGATACCAACTACAGTCTCCGGATCCAAATAGAATAAGAAAAATTGCATAGTCCTCCAAAAAGGTTATCACAGAGCGTGTCTAAACATGTGTAGATATGTATTCCATCAATTGACACAAAATGAAAACCCTGCAGAACTTGCAAGGTATGTCCTAAGCACAAGAAGAGAAGAGAGACGTGTAAGCAGTGTGATGTAGCTCTCCCCAAAGAAGAATATTGACAGAATTACTCTACTAAACAAAATAACTGAAGTATTTTAAACAAATATAAAAAGTGCTATTACTAATATTTACTTAGATATAACAATTTTAGCAAAACCTTCTCAAAGAAATCAGAAATCTTCAAAAACGAGCCAAGTACTGTAAAACATTGTCTTGATTTCGATCGATCGATTAAAATTATTATCAAGTAAGTTCTGGTCAGTAAAAATGAAAAATACATATATCTCAGATGTTGCGAGAGCAATGCTCACTTCTATGTCTTTGTATGTTAACAAGTCAAAATAATTTTGAATATCAGAGAAAATATTATGGCAAATACCTTGCCAGAGGCGCGCGTCCATACACATATGCGCAATGTGGACGACACACACAGGCGGCCGATTCAAGCAATTCAAAGCAAATCAAGGGGCGCCTACAAGCCTCCTGATGATTTCCCTTTTGTGCTGGCTGTCTTCATGATTCTTAGGCATCATGAATTAAAAAAAAGTGTCTATCTATAGTATACATTATTAACTAAGTGAATTCTAATACTTAAAGGAAAACGAATAAATTGAAACGCATTTTAATTGGAAAAATTGGTCTGTGATAACCCTTGCATACCGTTTAATTTGTGTGGTGACCCCCTTGAATTAAATTACTTAATACATAGATGTTTAATTTTTTTATCGGTGTATTCTTGATGATCTGGACTGTGGAATGAAACTAGATATAACAGGATATGGATATCTAAGAGTACTTAAGACTCGCTGTTGCCAGTTTGAATATAAACAAATTTTAAGGATTGGCGTACGCGATGTTAATTTACGACTTTCTTCTTCTTCCCAGTGTCATGTCAGGTCCCCCCAACGTTGAATATCACCTGAGAGTAGACATCTTTGTCCCCGGCAGCCCGAAAATTGTGTATCCATTCAGTAACGATCAATGGATTTGCCTATTTCTAATCACTCTCGTTAGCTAAAACATTTTCAAACAAAAACTTACGACCTTGTTAAGAAAGTTGAAAATATATGTACATAAAATTTTCGATGCCAAAATTCTATTTACTTGGAGTCGACAGCAAATGTCAAAATTATTAATTTTTT
The DNA here is from genome assembly GCA_949825065.1 of Odontocerum albicorne. Classification (NCBI taxonomy): domain Eukaryota; kingdom Metazoa; phylum Arthropoda; class Insecta; order Trichoptera; family Odontoceridae; genus Odontocerum; species Odontocerum albicorne. The sequence goes on from OX463856.1 coordinate 18,656,908, forward strand.
TACTTGTTATATTATTTAAACACTTTAAAATGTCACATTATGAATTAATTTTAAAACAATACACTATTAAACACTGTTTTTGACTAATAATAAATTAAAATAGACAGGTATCTATTTATTTCGTAGAATAATAATTTTAAACTGATGTAATTGTACATAGGTAGATTTCGTAGAATAATAATTTTAAACTGATGTACTTGTACATAGGTATATTTCGTAGAATAATAATTTTAAACTGATGTACTTGTACATAGGTATATTTCGTAGAATAATAATTTTAAACTGATGTACTTGTACATAGGTATAATTCGTAGAATAATAATTTTAAACTGATGTATTTGTACATAGGTATATTTCGTAGAATAATAATTTTAAACTGATGTACTTGTACATAGGTATATTTCGTAGAATAATAATTTTAAACTGATGTACTTGTACATAGGTATATTTCGTAGAATAATAATTTTAAACTGATGTACTTGTACATAGGTATATTTCGTAGAATAATAATTTTAAACTGATGTACTTGTACATAGGTATATTTCGTAGAATAATAATTTTAAACTGATGTACTTGTACATAGGTATATTTCGTAGAATAATAATTTTAAACTGATGTACTTGTAAATAGGTATATTTCGTAGAATAATAATTTTAAACTGATGTACTTGTACATAGGTATATTTCGTAGAATACTAATTTTAAACTGATTTACTTGTACATAGGTATATTTCGTAGAATAATAATTTTAAACTGATGTACTTATACATAGGTATATTTCGTAGAATAATAATTTTAAACTGATGTACTTGTACATAGGTATATTTCGTAGAATAATAATTTTAAATTGATGTACTTGTGCATATGTATATTTCGTAGAATAATAATTTTAAACTGATGTACTTGTACATAGGTATATTATATGTAGTTTAATTTTTAAATGAAATTCAAAACAGCGTACTCATGCTTAGAAAAATATTTAATTTGATCAAGGGATAAGGGCGGTCATTTGGTTTTTATACACAGGTGGATGAGTCTCTCGCGTTGGTCTTACCAAAAAATAGACCGTTTGCATTCACTTGTACTACTAATAACAAGTCTAAGTACTTGACTGCGTACTTAAGATTAAAACACTTATTTTGCTTGCGAAAATGATGTAAAGTGGTAGTAATGAACGTTAAAATAATATCAGTATTTTTATTAATAAGCTTCAAATAACATATTGATGTAAAAATGAAATAAAAGAGAATAATATTTTTCGAGAGTTTTAATGGATTCTTAAAACTGAGGTTTTAATGCGATATTAAAATTTTAACAAACACATGGGTTCACTTGTAACGCGAGATGCAAGTTGCTTTCCAACATCAAAACATTCCACATATTGATGCAGGGTTACTCAACTCCAAAGGCAAAGTATTGTCTTTAAATGCTTTATTCATATTAGGTCATTTATCTTGATAAAGGAATATTATCTTTATATGTGTAATACTTTTATGCTATAAGAGAAAAAAATTATGTTTTTCTTTGTAATGGAAGCGAGTTCTATCGGCGGGAAAGTCACTATATCTTTGAAAATCCTTGTACGAGTATGTCGTGCAAAATAGCTTCTTCTCGTTCTTATAACGATACCACACAGTAAGGACACGCAACGACGTTATTATAAAACCAAAAAAAACACACACACCTTTATTATAAATGTTGCACCACGACTTAACAAGTGAAAATATTTTTTTTTCTGAACAATCATACTCTTTTAAGAAAACTCCTAATTATACAGGATAAAGGTGTGAAAAGTACTTTGTCAACTAGATATGTGCACGGAAAACAAGTTATAATGTTTAATGTCCTAGGCCGGTATTCATAGTTCAGTCTAAATATGAAATACTATTTTCTAACCTTAAAATATGAGTCCGGACCCATACGTTCCAAACATTTAAATGAGGTAACGAAACCACGTCACGCCCTTATTTAAAGAAGCTACGACTAATTTGTAATAAATTTTAATTTTAAATACTAATTTCTTCAGTAAAAAATAGTTAGGATTTAGTATTTAATGCTCAGCTCCAACTATGAATTCAGGCTTAAATAAGATGTCCATAATTATCCCATGAGAAGTTGCGATGACTTTCAGCTTTCAAACACCAAAACGACAAAAAATAAAATATATTATATCACAAAGGCTGGACAATTTTAACACCTAAAGTATTAAAAAAATGTAAATTCTTGGATGTACAATAAAATAATAGATAGTGAGGTTCAAAGTAATTTTTAATTATTTTTAAACTGTATGAATAAACAAACGAATCAAACACGAAGGAAAAGTCAACCTGTCCTATCGATACGGTTTTGTGGTACGATATTTGTCTTGACATATTTTTTATGCCTTATAAAATAATTTGTTAGTAACTTATGAATATGCAATACACACTCAGTATATTCCTTTACTGTGAAAAGCTTTGACCTGATATTAAAATTAATGACAGTCACGTCAACAATCATATCAAGTCTTATCTTAAGGGTAAACACATCTACATCCAAGGCAATACACTTAGCAAGCACCCTCAGGGTATTTATTCATAATTACGGCTTGTCATAACAATATCTGTTATTGTATAATGCTCACCAAGAATATAATTTATCTGTACCTTTTGAAGTACGCATATATTTGTGCATGTGGAAGTCTCCTTGGCTTATTTTATACTTGATACATCATTATCATCATCATCAACTCGGTTGACTCCAGTGTTGGATATATGTTCTTTTTTCCCACCTCTACTCGTTTCTATTTTGGGCACATTGCTCTCAGATGCTCCAAGGCAATTTTCTGGTATCATCCGACTATCTTGCATCAGGGGTATTCCCACACTTTTTCTCTCTACCATTGGTCGTCACTCCTACACTTTCTGGATCCACCTGCCATTGGTTCACCTGGCAATGTGCTCTGTTCCACCATTTCAGTATCGTCTGCGAGTTTGGCTTACTGCCTTGTCCTTATATTTGTCTTCCGGTCTCGTAATAGTTTATTCAGGATTCTTCACTCCACTGCCCTCTGTGTCAACTTGACTTGATCACATTTCCCCTCAATTTCTTCAACTTGGTTTTTCTTCCCAAGCATTACGATATACCCAAGATATACTTAGGACTAAATTTTCTCGACTATGATAGGTACTGTTTGACAAGTGTTGGCCATAACAACCATTCATCTTTACTCAAAGAATCTTATTTTTAAGGCTACCCTGGGTTTCTCAAATTAAAAGTGGTAAGAGGTATTTAACGACGAGTTGCAATAGGAAACAAAGTTAAAGAGGTTACCATGGTTCATATCACGTAACATGCCATAAAACATATCTGGTCCGGTCTGTTGAATGAGTTCGCCTACCAAGAAGACTCGCGCTAGACCCGTGTTGTTGCATCTTTACGTGGTGTGTAGTATTGCTAATATGAGCGATGGCGAGCCGTTAGCTCTGTGCCTGTTCTAGTGTTTCTAATCCCTAAGACTCTTTTGATGGAGCTGAAAACTATGTTGTCTCCCAGACGTGCGCTTCATATGTCCGAATCGTCGGATATCAAGTTTCGTGGCCTGGTTAGTAAGACACCTGTCTAACATCAATCCGAGGGTTACGGGATTGATTCTCTTGGTACCCAATTTATCAAAACATATTTCAGTTTGGTTTTCACTTAATGCTTCTTTTACATATTTCTGGATGTTAAACCCGCCAGGTTATAAGCATGCACATATTGACAAATGTAATGCAATACAATAAGTGTTGGGTAGAACTACTGACATCTCCGGTAGCAAATCACGAGTTCCGTGGCTGCTCCAGTAGTTGTAAGCCCAAGACTCGATTATTTGCGCCGAAGTTAATGTTGTCTCCCGGTCACGTTATTCAATATGTCCATATCACCAGCAATGTTGAAGCGTACTACACGACTTCGGATGTTTTCGAGATGTGTCGTTCAAATATAGATTGTTTATTGGCCTGTGCAGTTCACAGCTCTTCTATTTTTACGTCGTCTTTTACTGTCCATGCAGTGAGACTCTGGGACCAGTTACAAACTAATATTAAATTCGTTCCATCCTTAGTATGCTTTAGAAATCGACTGAAAAAATCTTAATTTTATGTCAGTAATATACCTAACGTGTTTCATTTCTGATTTTTCTTTCCTCTCCACCACCCGTTCTTTTTCCTTTGGTTGATGATCTCTCACTTTTCATTTTATAATGTACTATATACGAGTATGTTCATAAATTTCATAAAAATGAACATTCATTTGAATATTTTTTTGCGACCATGTTACTTGCTTTATTTACCTTTGTCTGGTTGGTTGGAAGAGATTACCGCCTGCCAAAAATCTAGCCAGATTATTTTTACAATGAAGTTTTAATATATAGATTGGTATAAGACCCTTCAATATGTCCATTCTTCAGGATCTACAGGTCAAAGAAAGATTTTCAACGACATGCAAGAAATTAAGTCTTATGGGGTGATAAGCAAGAAGTCAATATCCAGCAGAGTGGATATACCAAATCAAAGAGATGACTTATTGCTTATTAAGTGATGACTCAGTTCCAGATCATCAGGAAACCATGACGCTCAGCCATAAGTAAAACGACTTAGAACAGAAAACCATACGAATGAAAAAACATACCATTACAGATATTTCTTAAACAATCTTGCTGTTCTATCACAAAAGTGGTCCAAAGCAATATGTTTAATCGCCTCAGGGTATTTGTTAATAATTACCGCTTGTCATAATAATTTTTGCTATTTTATTTTCTTCTTAGGAATATTTATCTATATATTGTGAAACTCTACATAGGTCCGTATGTTTGCGTCATAATAAAACCTCAAATACCTTAATCAAATCGCACCGTCCATCCCAAATTGTATAGTTTATAACTATTACTGTACCTAAACTTTTGAACTTTATTTCTGAATACCTTGAAAAAACTGTTATTATCCATCGATTAGTTTTTCATTTTTATTACAAATTGTAGGGTTATTTGTACCTTATACAATAGTGCGTCTTTACTTGATTTTTATTAATAGTGTATATTATATTTTCTCATGCTTAGTTTAAATTTGAAGAGGTAGGACAGTTCACATGCCTGTTATTTAGTTTTCTAATAAAGAACAATTGATTCGTGGTACTTTGCTGTGTCCTGAATTCACATTGATATTCTCCTATTTTAGCTTCTATAGCAGTATTTTAAGGAATTTAAAAAATAATACGTTTTTAAGTTAATTCTACAGTTATATTTCGAGTCCATTTGGATTAAGGGGAAATTCTTCATTAATATTTAAAGTCAATTTTGATTTAAAAAAAAAGCAATTCTCCAGTAATATTTACAGTCCATTTTGACATTAGAGCAATTTTCCAGTAGTATTTACAGTCTATTTTGATAATAGAGCAATTCTTCAGTAATACTTACTGTCCATTTTGTTACCTTTCTTGGATATATGACAGATTACTGCTGTATTCCACACTTCGGGCATTTCTCCATACTGAAATTTTATTTATATGGTTCTGTACAATATCTCTGATAGCCCTGATGTATTGTCCCAAGTTGGTTTCTACATTTCTACTAGAAATACACGGAACCTTTCATAATTCAACTGACAATTTACCAACAACAGTTGTACGTTGTAATTCAATAGCCATGAGAATGCAACTACGAGTATTTGTTAACTCCATATCTGGTTTGCTAGATATTATTGATGTAGATGTTGTTAAGTTAAGAGAGATCCTTCTCCAATGCTTTCTAAATTCTAGGTCCTAAATAAGAGAGTTTTCCATTTTATTTTGCTCGTCTAAATAAGAGAGTTTTTCATTTTATTTTGCTCGTGATTACCCCCTTCTCCAGACTTTTATAATTCTTTCGGCAAAATAATCCGAGTACATTAGGATCATTTTTCAAAGAATATCGATATTCTACAATTCTTTTAGGTACGAGTAGTTGACTTAAAACAAGGTGCAGAAGAGCGTAAACAGAAATTGTGAGATTAACTAGAATAATCTCATTCGTTAGAATAAACTCAAAAGTTAACAAGACAACCACATATTTTCAGCGACATTAAGTAGTGAAAGTTGGATTGGATAGCTAAAAGCTGCATATCGATCGATAATGTGTGTTTTTAGTGTCATCGAAATACCCATTTTCCATATTGAAATGTGTTTCATTTAAAATTTGTTTATACATATATGGACACTATTAGGTGTTTTATAGTAAAAAAAAACACGACATTCTCTCTAAAAATACAAAAAAGGTGTCGCAAATCATACATTTTACGTAAAATTCAAATCATCGATTAAAAGTAAGTAAACTGAGCTTCTGTCGTTGATTTAATACTATTCCTATTTGTGTTCGGATTTGTACGCTTTTGGGTTGAACGAAGTCAAATTTCTGCCTAAAACTGCAAAATTTTGTAATAAATAAATCATATTTGACAAAAGATGTTTTTAATGAGAAACTCGGTGGTTTGTTATGAAATAATACTGTTTCCGTACTTTTGGCTATAAAAGTTGCATTTTGATCTATAATGGATATTTATAAAAACAAACACAGCAACTACTAAATTTTTTACCAAACACTCATTTTTGGTCACTTTTTCCAGAAATTATGTAGAACTTCAATATATGGTGGAAAATATTAGTTTCTTTCAATCTTTCGATCATTTGCTCAACGAACAACTTTCGAGTGGATCTTTCTACACAATGACTCATTTCGCCAAACGAGCATCTTCGAAATGGCTTGCACAATGTAAGCGTAAATGAGCAAAACTTTAATGGAATTCAATTCTGTATTTTTTTTTAATAATTTTTGTGTTGAAAGTCATTACCTTTTTTCCCTTGAAGGCATGCATTTTTTATGAAAAATGTTTTTTTATTAAAAGCGGTCTTGGTATAGTATAGTTATAATATTAAGTTAAATTAATGTCTATACTTAAATTTAATTCTAGGTGTTCCGTACTTTGCTTCTTTTCATTGCAACAAATAGGTACTGATATTATTATAATGAAAAATTTAATGACTTACATCGCCTCACCTAATTGAAACGTGTGCAACGGAAATTGTTGCAAAAAACACGAAATTTGCTGAACAACATACTCGTACATACTGGCTCGTGCTATTAAGAGACCAACTAACAACATAGCATCCTGCATGAATAAGCAAAAACTGTACACAAAACAGTCAAACCTAGGAATATCGTACATTTTTTGCGCTTAATAATTTAAATAAATAAATAATAGGTTTATTAATAACAATATACTTTACTACGTTCCACATAAATCCGAATGTATCACACATCGGAAGATCTACGAAGGTTTTTTTGTAGCTCGTCTTCACTTGGCAAGTTTTCTGCAGGTTTCTTACCACACAAGTTCTTTAAAAATGGAGATGCGGAAAAGTTCTCAATCTAACGGCCGCAGCCACCACCTTCATATTCTTCCACTCACTTGTTTTTTTTGTAATATTTTTAACTTGTTAATAGTGCTGGGCTTGAACACTGAGCTAGAGCGCCCTTGAGGAGAGTCAGCTCTCTAAACGACGCTATGAAAATTGATTTTTTTATTATTAATATTAATAAAGTGTAAACATATATCCTGAAATTAAACATTTATGTTAAGACAGCGGAAAAAAACATTGAAAGAGAAGCCATCAAAAAGTTTGGGATCATTTCATTACTTCCTCCCAGTCGAGATACACCCCCCACCAATTACCGCCAAACCAGATATAGAGTTACCCAATTGTTGTATTTTTACTATTGATTTACAATACTGCAACTGTTGCTCACAAATTGCAATTATCACAATTGAATTGTAAAATGTTCCGTGTGTATCTAACAGGAGTGTAGAAATCAATTTGAGCCAATTTATCAGGCCTTTCAACGATATTATATAAAAACTCATAAAGAAATATCAAATGTACAATAATATAACGTTTCCTTCAGAGAGCTTATATCGCCTGTTGAGAATCATAGTGGCGAAACTACAAAAAAATAAATTTTCGAGTTAAGACTTCCAAATAGCACTAAAATGACTCCTTTTATACGTGCGTGCGTACGTTTGAAGCGTCAAAGAGTTGAAATATACTTTCACCACTTAAGCACGTAAAAAATGAGTCATTTTAGTCCCATTTGTAAGACTTAACTCGAAAATTTATTTTTTGGAGTTTCGCCACTATGATTCTCAACAGGCGATATGACGGATGTGGTTCGTTATTAGGGATCGTAGCCAAGCATGGGATGCCGACACGAAAATACTATGGCTCAGAGATATATTCTGAACTGTATTGAAATGGATACATTTTAACTGTGTTGGAATGGATAGTTAGGTGACCAAATTGCAGAACAGTATAATATTGTACAATTTTTTTGCGGTTACACTAAGTATTATTTGATATAATCTGATATTGCCTTTTTACGAGTATTATTATTATTAAACACCCTTTATTATTGTTACTAAACGAAAGAGATCTTTTGAATGAAAATAATCTACTCGTATTAACTAGCCTTAACAGGCTGACTAATAAGAGCTAGTTTTTTTTTCTGTCTTTGATCTTTCCTTCTTTCTTTGTATGGACCCCCTGGGAGGTAACTTCCTTTGTGTGGGTCCAGGATTGGACTTTTGGGCCACTTCTGATTATAAGAAAAGGCGTGACAATCATTTTTGTGTGTAAGGGATTGTCACGTAAGTAATTATCCTCCAATATGTTCGAATTGGTTGTTCGGACATATTGAAAAGTATGACTGGGAGACAATATTGTCTTCGATCCCAGTAATCGAGTCTTAGAGCCGATGGAGTAAGGTATATCACTCGCGTTCCGTGTTACGCTTTTTGGCAACAATATCGCACTTGAAGAGGCAACACCACTCCCACATATACTCGAAGCGTGTGACTTTTGTTACCAGACGAACTTTTTTACCAGGCTGGAACCCTTTTTTTTTCAAATATATATATATTTTTAGTACCATCGGGAATTAAACCCAAAACCCCTGGACGGAAGTGAAATGTCTTATCAACTAGGCTACGGACGTCGTCTCTGATGCATAATTGTAAAACGATATTTTTATTATTGTACAACTATCATTCTGATATCTAAAGTCAACTCAAGTTGAACATGACACATTATTATATCATGAGGCTTTTGCCAAAAGTGGGTGAGTCCACATTTTAAGTATTTGGTGTTGGCGACATTATACACTGTGTCGTTATTAGTGTTGTACAATTTCGTCGTTTGCAAAAAGGGGATAACATTTTTTTAGTTTAATTATACACACCGTACGGCATAATATACCGTATCAACCTAATTTTTATTGCATACTTCTTCAATATATCAAAATTTATAAAAAAATAAGAATAAAAAAAAGGCGTTTATAAATAAGCCTAGCAGGACATAATATGTGCGACACAATGTCCTTAGTATATACACACATCATGCCTTCTCCCTGTTGGGGTAGGCAGAGAGGACATATCACCAGATTCCTATCACAACAAACATCCTTCGCCTCTTTCACATTCATACACCTTGTCATCCAACTTTTAAAATTTCTCTGAATTTCTACGTTTCATTCTTTCAGAATACGAATCACTAGATCCATCCATACTTTACTTGGTCTTCCTCTCACATGTCTTCCACTTACATTTGCAATATATTTTGTTAGTTTTTCTTCATTCATTCGTTCCACATCCCAAATTCTCCCAGCGTGCTCTTCTTCATCTTACTTAACCCTTATCACTTTATGCCATATTCTGCCTTACATTGTTACTCCGCTTATTCTTCTTAATCTACGCATTTCTATAGCATTTATTTGGATCCTATCAGCATTTTTCCAAGTTCAGGTTTCACTTCATTACATCAAAGTTGACACCAAAATACAATTATGGGCTACCATCTTAGCAGATTTTGATACGGTCCGGTTCGAGTATATATGTATATACTTATTAGATACGCATATTATAAATAATTATAAGAAGAATTTAGAAAGGAATTTTGAGACGATTTGATTACGTTGAGATAATGTGTTACGAAAGATTTACAATTCAAACATATTTATCCGAAATTAATGTAGAGCGAGGAAGTGATTTGAAGACAAGAGGTATAAAAATCAAGAGAGAATATATGATGACGTATGAATGTGAAAGAGGCGAGCGTGGATAGAAAGGGGTGGATATATGTCCTCTCCAAATATATGCCGACCCAAAAAAAATCATGGCGGGATGGTATGTATGACATATTTCATATCACATTACCAAAAGCAAAAGTTAATTTTCTTCTAAGATTGAGCGCGTTAAAAAGCACTCATCAACGTATTTAAGTGACTTTGATTATATGTGTATAACATATATGAATGCATATACATAATTTTTTATTTTATATAATTTTTTTTTAATATTAATATTTCTTGTATTTTTCAATGTAATTGGGCTAAGTCTGTTTTGAGAAAAATAAATAAATGTCAGTGGCTGAAAATTATGATATATGCCTGTATAAAAGCTTTTATTACTTAACAAGTTTGAACAGCAACCCCAAGATATAGCTTCATAGGTTAGACAGAGTTTTTTGTACAGGAAATTTCGCGTCATAGTTCAGTCAGAACTATCGAATAACATATCTAACACGAGATCGGATAACATTTTTCCGTTGCATTTCATGTTCATTTATTAATATGCTAATTTTACGCCTTCATCGATTAGGAGTTGATGATTTTTCATTTTGTAGCGTGAAGCTTCTAAACAAAATAGTTGTATACCAGTATACCAATATTGTAATGATGGTTGTTCACATTAGTATAGTAATCCTTCCATTTATGCGGATTCACGTTAACGCGGTTAATTCGATATGAAATTTTGAATGCATAAATCTATTCAGTATTTATTGGCAACAGAATTTCTATTTTCTGCTATTGGCAGCATCGTACTATATTATTTATTTTCTTGTTTTGCTACTGTTCCTGTAAGAGTGACAAGAGCAAAACTGAAGATTCATCAATCGAGAGTGATTTTGAATTGTTTGAACAATTTTAAAGTTCCTAAAGCTCTGATAAAATGTTTGTTTTATTAGGAATATGATAGTTACACAGACTTATTTAAATAATACTGAAGCTCTTTTAACTAAATAAGAATGAAATATCTGGAAATGTGTAAAATATCTGCTATTTTAGATATAATTTAATAGCTCACAGTGTCCAGTGTTTAACAGCGTCCAGTCTTAGTTTGTGTATCTCCTGCATATCTCCAGATAACACATATTATATGAAGCTGTGTACGATATGGGTCATAGTTTGGATTTCCCCACACTCACAGAAAGGCGACTCTATTAGGTCCCACTTGTGCATATCATACGTTGTGTGTCCCATTCCGCTTTTGGTCCTATTAAGATTATACTACTCCTTCCGAGACAGGGAAACCCTGGCAACCCCACCGTCGGGTCACCCACAAGATGCCTGCTTTTTACGTCACACTTCGTCCAACGGGACCGCCATTTATTTACCGTATTTTGTCTGTTTGCTCCAGTCTTCCATATTGGATGAGTAGAGGTAAGACAAAGTGGCGGTAGTTCTCTTATTTCCGCAATAACAGGCAGTTGGTCGATTTGCAAAACCTACTTCCACTGTTCCACTTCGATTCTCTTCACGATTTGCATCAGGAGATACTCGTACAAAATCTTTTCTGATGCTTTTGCGTTGTGTATGTGAAAATAAGGGAAAGTTGTTTTTGATGCGTTTAGTTTTAAGTGCCATTATCGAAAGTAGCTTTCTATAGATTCTAGGTCTTCATCATTTCGTCGTCGACTATGTATCTGTTGCTTCCGCTTTTTCTCTGGAATCAATTACCGCGTAAATGGAGGGATTGCTATACATATAAAACCAAACTCTTGTGTATGAGAAATATGCATGTACATGGAAAATATTTTCTTCCAAACTACACCCATATTTTTTTATTCTCTTAAAATAATATGAAAACACGTTTTATTTTACTTACGTAAGAGAAAAGGTGTCGAATTCTAAATTATGGTAGTACTAAAGTTGTTCAAATATAAGAAAAGTATTTTTTTTCAGAAAATTTTGCAGAACTTTCGAGTCGAAGGAGGACTTTTTTATGATAATTGCTTTCCGCAAGCACAGATTTTCAAATATATTTTTCTTATCAAATTGTGATTAAACTAAAAATAAAAGCAATTTTTTTATTCCACAAATATTAAATTTATCACTGCGACACACATATCTTCTCGAGACTCTCTTCAGGTAACATTATTACAGTTTATTACGAGAGTTATGCTTAGGTCCAACTAATGTCATTTCCAAGGGACAATTTTTGAGTGAGGGGTGATTTTTTGGTTATTTTTTACTATTTTATTTGTATTTCATGTATCTCTGTCTCACATTCATAATTTTCTATGACTTATCTAAAAATTTAATTCTACTTTAAAATTATGATATGTCTCTATAATCAATAGTTGATATTGAAAAGAAAACGCTTATGTTCATGTTCCTAGTGCTAATGTGCCTAATGTAAGTAACAAAATAATTTATCACTAAATGTTCTAATGAGTCCACCAAATTTAAGCTAAAACCTTTGTTTAACAATCCAAACATGAGATGTATTGTAACAAAATATGTTATGTATAGGCAACTTGTAGATCTTCCAATATGTGATATTAAGTCACACATTATGTACGGTGCTTTAGGTGAAATATAGTGTATGTGGGCACTTTTCATAGATAATCATAAATTTTGATTAGACCTCTCAAAAAAAAGGGTTGTCTTCAAGAGTTACCTATACTCTAACACAGGGGTTCCCAATCTTTTTGTACTCAAGAGCACATTCTAAAATATCGGTAGGGTGGCGGGCACCACCTATTTTTAATCGACAAACTCCTTCCATAACTTCTCATTTTCCCATAATTTATTTTCTTATATTCATAATTTATTAATAAATAATAAACAAAAATGTTTCAAAATAATAAAATTATTATTCAAATTGCTTACACACAGAGAAATGTATTTACAAAACGTAAACAAAGTAAACAAAAAACACAAATACAAAGAAAACATTTTATAAAAAAATATAATATCAATATGTCAATGTGATCTTTGGCATTGCATATCATTGGCCAGTGCCAGTGCCTCATACTCATAATTAGGAGAGTATGACGATAGCAGATAGCAGATAATCCTGTTAGCAAACAATCATAAAGATGCTCATCGGTGAGTCGAGATCTATATCTTGATTTTATTCAGTTCATGTTTGAAAACTGTCATACCTTTTTCCTATATTGGAAACAATAATAAGATGTGCACATTTCAATACATAAATCAGTTATAACACATTACCATCATATGAGGTGTGACACGCCCGTTCAGCTCCGCCGGCTTCTTAAAAAGGCAAGTACTTTTTAGATCTCAGGGGTTTGTTGGGTTCCCTTAACTCTGAATAACTCCTTCTCAACTCTCAGCGGGACAAGGCGACACAATTAAACAAAGTATAATTTTAAATGAAACAGTTTATTATATTATGGATAAAAAGAAAAAAAATATAAAAAAAACTTGAACGAATGTCAAGAAAAAAAAAAAGTTTAAAGTTGGCTACAAAGACTGTGTTGTAAAAACGATTAGCAAGGGGGATTTCAATAACAATTTGAATTTAAGTTTGAGCGATGGTTATACGTCCGGACGGAATCCAGCATTAAAATAAAAGGAATGATATTCACCGATAATTTGCAGATGGCGTTCTGAAGTTCTGTGATAGCTGAGGAACGAGTCTGGCAGTCTTCCGTGCACACCGTGTTCTGGAGAGACGTCCTAACAGCCTCGTGTCTGGTCGCGAAGAGGGGCTGCTCGTAAAATTTCTGCTCTTTTATAGCCAGCTCGCGAGAAAGAGATGCTACATGATTTCCTTGTCACTTAAAAAAATACTATAGCCGCCTGGTAGACCCGAGATTATTTGAAGGACAATTGACATCGGTATTTCGTTTATAAAAAGGGTCGTAGTCTAGACAGTCTTTATTGCTTTATCTTGAGCAATGGATTTTTATGATACCTTGCTTTTGTCTTCTCACAAGAAGGACCGTAGGTCTTGTTCCTTAGCCGTTTACCGCTGGCCTTACAATATTCCATCTTTACAATAGAAAAGAACTACGAAGTAGATTTTATTATAGACCCTTTTTATTTTTAAACAAACAATGACCATGGAATTCTTTACAATTAGGGATATGGTCTTGTACTCCGAGGCGGTGACCACCTAAGAGACCCTTTTTTTTATTGACTTAATCTTAGCGACAGTATTAAAAATATACTAAAATATTTTGTTTCCAGTTACCAGCCGAGACACGTGTTTCATAAGGCATGATATGTCGGGAATTTAATATCGGGGATGTGAACTATGCAATTTATCAAATACAGTCCTGACAAAACAATGATTCGCATCAATATGTCGAACCGAAAAATTATTCAATTTTATATGCCGCTTTTTTCAAAAATGGGAACTATTCTCTGTCCACTGTATTCCAAAAGTCCTCTGATATTAAGGATTTTAGCAAAATATCATTCTTAAGGTCCAAAATTTCTAACTCTAGTTCTTCTGTCTTACCTTGAACAAAATCTGCAATACATGCGGCCATTTTCATTACATGTATTTGGCAAGTAAAATGATTAATAGAGAAGGAAACAATTGGCTCGATATGTGTAAACTGCAAAAATCTCTCATCAAACTGTTTTTTTAACACTTGAAGATGCTTAATAAATAATGACCCGTTTAATTCATTGTTACTTAGCATTTTTTTCATATGTGGGAAATGCACGAGAGAATTGATCTGCAGATGTGATATCAACAAATCCAATTTAGCTTTGAATGACTTTACAGAGCTTATCATTTCAGCTATGTTTTTGTCTTTCCCCTGCAACTCCAAATTTAAAGAATTCAATTTTTCCATGATGTCTGTGAGAAATCCCAAATCAATCAGCCAGCGAGAGTCAGCTAGTTCATCATAATTTTCCTTTTTATCGTTTATAAATGTTTTTATTTCTTCAATTAAACTCACAAATCTTGTAAGAACCTTTCCTTTACTGAGCCAACGTACTTTAGTATGCAGAATAAGATCATGTTCTTTATCTTCAGTATCTTCTAACAGGGCCTTGAAAAGTCGGTGTTGCAAATGAGCTGCTCGAATAGAATTGATTATTTTTGTAACTATTTTCTTCTTTCTTCCTGGTGGATAATACAGTGGTAGGGCATAAAGTTTGAAAATGATTCATCCTTCTTGCAGAGGGCAAAAATCCTTTGTTTTTACCTACCATTGCTGGTGCCCCATCGGTGGTTATCGCAGACAGCTTGTGCAAAGGCATATTTATTGACTGGGCGTATATTCTGAATGTATTATAAATATCCTCACCCCTTGTCTGTCCTTTCATAGGTAATATTTGCAACATATCCTTTTTTACTGTAAAGTTACTAAATACGTTTCTCACCATAACTGCTAACTGTGCGGTGTCTGATATATCTGTTGACTCGTCAAATTGTAGCGAGAACCAGTCACATATTTCCAAGTCAGTCTTCAACTGAGTTTGTATGTCTGTTGAAATTGCATGTATTCTTCTTGTGACGGTGTTATTTGACAACTGTAAGTCTTGTATTGCTGAGACAATCTCACGTTTGTTAGAAAATCCATCAAACAAACAATCGGCACCAGTCAAAAATAGTTCTTTAAACAACTCACCATCAATGAAAGGTTTCTTCTTTTTTGCGAGCATATGAGTAATTTTGAAAGAAGCAATGGTGGCCTTTTTAGAATTTTCCACATGTCTAGTGAAAACAGTCTGTTGTGCAGTTAGACTTGATTTTTGGCGCCTTCGGCGTTCATCGGCTCAGTTCGTGGCGTTCGTTCACTTCGGGTTTTCTGCGTGTACAAGGAGTGATGTGCAAATAGCACTCCCCGTTCCAGGCTAGCGTGAAGAGTGCAGTCTGGCTCGCCGCTAGACAAGTTGCGACAAGTACTGTCAGCAAAGGAACCACTCATACATAAAATATCGCAAACATACGAACGTATTTAATAAACCTAGGCACTCAAAAAAATTAAAACTTTAACAAATAAATAAAAATAATTCACATTTTTAATTAATGTTTATGAAAAAATTCCGTCTCTGTCGAATAGTGGCGGGCACATACGAATCGTCCCGCGGGCGCCATGGTGCCCGCGGGCACGGGGTTGGGAACCTCGGCTCTAACACAACGGTCGGCAAACTTTTTTGGCTGCGGGTCAAAATCAACCACAATGTGAATATTAAAGAGACGTTTGGGTCAGTGATATTTTCATTTTAAAACAGTCTTTTAGTGAATAATAAGATACATTTTATTTAGAAAATAATTACAATACGCTTTTAAAGTTTAATTATTATTATAAAAACAAATAAAATTCTAATTATTATAAAAACAAACATAGTTGAATGAACTTTATTTATAAACGTTCTCTTCGATATTAATGGCTCCCCTGATGTTGAACTTGTGACGTCAATTTAGTCAAGTCTGGTGTATAGTCAGTCGTTTTAAGACGAATACAAGCATCTGAATTTTCGGTAGTTAACCTGCTCCTGTTCTTGTATAAAATAAATTTCATTTGTGAAAATATTTGCTCACATTTATAAGTTGAACCGATTATGGATAAAATGGCAAAGCTAATTTTTTTCAAAGATGAAAACTTCGTAGGATGTGATGCCCAACACGTTGATATCATGAGGAAATGATTATCTTCTGTTTTTTCCAAATCTTTCCGCAATTCCAAATCATTTTTTTCCAAATCGTCCCTTACGTCTCCGCCATTACTCTGCAGCGCGCGGCGCATGTTGTTAGGGCGGAGACGTAAGGGACGAAATTGACTTGCGCGCAAAAACAAAATATCTATTTTCAATTTTTTTTTATTCGTTTCATGTTTATGTTTATAATTTATTTTTATATATTATACTTTTTTTCGGAACTAAAGTGGGTCACTTGAAATTAGTAAATGGGTCACTCGTTGACCCGCGGGTCATAGGTTGCCGACCCCTGCTCTAACATTTAGAGCTGGCCCATTCCACGCCAAGGAACCAGCAACGAAAAAACTCGTCACCCTTTGGGATTCGAAACAATAAATTTATTCGATGAAATAACATCTTTACCAGACACACTAAAGAAACAATGGAGACAACAAGATTTTAGGCATTCTGGGTTGAACACATTTTCAGATATTATTCCGGTTGAAAGCGTGGTGGTAAATACGATTGATTATATGTGTTGTAATTTAAGTTTAAAGTATAAATTGAAAAAATTGACCATTTGCTCCAGAATTTATTGAATATTACAAAAAAAATACTGTTGACATATTTCTTGAAACATTTTATTCACTGCATTTATTTAAACTGTATATATCCAATTAAAGCATAACCTTAGTTCGCTTATCAAAAAAGACCGAAAGTGCTTTTCAATTCATTATAACGAACCGATATATTGAACAACTTTACTGGTGCAGTTTGAAGATGAAACCAAAACGTGTTTAATATTTGAAAATAAAAACACTCGAAATCTGGCATCGCCAACCCGCGTTTTGTCATAGATTTTTGTGTAGTCAGCGAGCTAATATTTTATAAATCATGAAAAAATAATAATGAAATATAGCTGTTTAACAAAAACGACACACTTTAGATTTCCGACACGAACAAGAAGCTTTCCATCAAAATATAAAAATCTCATTTAAATATGACCAAAATTGAGGGAAATAAAATATTATATATTATGTACAAAGAAAATACCAAATAGGTACATATTTATTTGTTACGTGTAAATAGGTATCCAAAATAATATTAATATTTATTTATTTTGGTATTTATGCAATATGACACTCATACAGGCAAAAGCCTAGTTTACTGGGGATACGACAAATGAAAGGCAACAAACCCAGATCCATTAAAATTGTATGTCCAAATTGAATTACCTGTTGTGTTTTTCACAAATGATGTATACTCGTATTTCTTGTCATGTGTAATAATAAATAAACATAATGTGAAATGTATTTAAATTCAATAAAAAAATCAATGTAAGGATTTGTTAGTCATTCTGGTTCAGTGGTTAAGTCGTTTGGGTTACAAACCAAGGGTCCCGTGTTCAACTTCCGGTGCCGTTACATTTTTTTCACCGTCATTTAGAGTTGGCTAAATCGAGTGTTGCACTGGCAGGCCAAGGGTAACATAGTGATATTAGGGAGATAGTGGTCGTTTCGCTTTAATTTCGCTCGATTAGTTACTAACCTATATATGTAATTTTTAAGATTTATGATATTGAACTAATTTACCGTATTTTACAGTATTGGTGACACATTTTATAAAATTCACTTTATAATCATTTATCTTGTATATTTGTGCAATTACTTCAAAAAAATATAATAATTATTTATAGTATGTAATCAAGAGCGTGTGGTAGTGTTGATAGTAAAACGCGGGAATTCGGAGCACATTACCTCTTTTTCAGGTATTCAAATTTTGATATACCTATTAAAAAAACAAACACGTGTGGCTTGTGATCCTTGACTCAATACCGATTTTGACACGCGGCATAAAAAGGTTGGCCACCCTTGCTTTAAACCCAAGAATTTTAAGTCAAATTTTATTTTCCTCTGAATTCGAAGTTTATTTGATATTAACGTTAAATAAATTGGTTAATAAATATTGTTCAACATTGCCGCCAACGCTTAGGCGTAAAGAGGCGAGCAAGTTTGTCAGGGTTGTTAACGACAATCGGTTGAGAATGTTTTGATTTGTTCTCCACAACCAATGTCACAACGTCCTTTCTTGTCGTGGTTCACGCGATTCCTTAAACCTGCTTAGAATCCAAGTTGTTAACTTGACAATCAAAATGGTCATCATCTGGTCTTGCATCAGGGTGTGACTCAGCTCCCCATACGTGTATCCAAGGGATTGAACTATCTAATATATCTCTTGCCATGGAAGCTTTAATGGTATTTTTTTTAGCTTCAATCTTGTCCCTTCACCCTGTTGTAATGTTTGCGACCATCTGGATCAATTTGTCAATCCTTGATCATCACATTTTGTGGTACTACGATGATAGTCGAGTCAATAATTCCAAAACAAATCTCCATTCAGTCTTAGATCAGAATATTTATGAACTCGTTAGCTACTCCGATCTAGTGGCGTTAAAGAATAAAACATTTTTCAGCGAAAACATTTATATTTTCAGACAAAAGTGAGTTCCTCAATTCTTTTTCTTCCTGAGTAGAATAAGATTAATATATTAGAGTAAATAATCAATTGAATCTTTGACTTACCTAGAATAGTAATTTATTAAAATTGGTTTAATTATTTTGACTCATAATTATTTCGACTCATATAATTATTTTGACTCATATAATTATTTTGACTCATATAATTTTATAATGTCTTTAATTTGGTGGCACAAATCGTACTAGTTTGGGTGGATTGCCTATTTAAAAAGAAAAAAGTTGAAAATCACTATAAGAATGAATGAATGAATTACAATAGCATGTGTGGTTCCCAATGACCAGCAAAAAATAGCCCACCTACGAGCCAGAAGTCATTTTTAATACGACCATTATTCTTCTCTTTGGTCTAATTTTAATTGATCCAGACTCTCTATGGCACAATCAATTAGATGTAAATAATTTGATATTAACCACGGGCACTATTCTGCGAACATATAATCGGTTTTTGTTTCTCTTCTGAGAACAGTTAGTAATACATCGAACAGGGTACGACTATGTTCACATAATACATAATACGAACTACGATTATCCATTATCGTTTAAGTTGCCTTTTTGTATATCAATCTGGAGTTTTTGTTGTTATTGATTAATTTTTATTTCATCATTTATTTTATTTATTAACACTTTTATTGCAAATACAATCTGGCGGGCTTATTGCCAGGCGGCAACTTTTCCAACCTACCAGACAAAAGTAAATGAAGCAAGTTACTCGGTTGCAAAAAAAAACATTGAAATGCCTTTCCATCCCCACGAAATCTTTCAGTCGCTTCTTAAAGCATGCCAAGGACGGAGCGAGTCTAACGTTGGTTTGTAACTGATTTCAAAGTCTCACTTATTCTCCAATTAATTTAAATCCTCTTTTGGGGAATTATCGTAAGAGCTAGATCTCGCTTAACTGAAGTGGAATAACTATCGTTGGTATCTGACATTATAATATAATAGATATTAGACAAGGCATGGCCAACCCTTGGCACGCGGCCAGCCATCGGCCCAGGAGGGTGTTTTGAGCGAGCAGTTTTTTTATAAATTAAGAAGGAAATAACAAAAAACCATAGTTGTTTAATAAAAGCGACATACCCTAGATTTCCGAAACGAAGAAGAGGACTTAAAAATCTTATTTAAATATGCCCAAAAATTATATCATAGATATATACATAAATACTTACCATCACGCCATTTCCCTGTCGGGGTAGATAGAGAAGACAAAGCGCCATACTTTTCTATCTCGACACGCATTCTTAGCCTCTTCTACATTCATACACATTCTATGATTTCTCTGACTAAGTTTCCATCTTTCAGAATATAATTCACTCTCACACGCATTACTTTCATATTTGCACCATAAATCTATTTTGTTAGTCTTTATTGATTCATTCGTTCCACATGCGCAAACCATCTCAGCGTGCTCTTCTTCATTTTACTTAACACGTCAACCTTACGTTTACATTCATACCTAATCACTTCTTTCCGTATTCTGTCATAACATACGCTGTGACTTCATGCATTCTTCTCAATGCATGAATTTTTACAGCATTTGTTCAGCTCTTCTCAGTCTTTCTCCACGTCCACGTTTCACTTCCATACATCAAAGTTGGCACCAAAATACTATGCATGTAAAATAATACTTCAATTTATTTATTTAAGTATGGTATTTATGTAATATGACCTCATATACAGGTATAATATTTATGTAATATCACTTCATATACATGTAATCTCCAAATATCTTCAAAGTGAAAGGTCTACAACCAGTGTATTCTCCTAGTACTCACGTATGGCTGTGAGACATGGACGCTCACAGCAAATAATACACAAAAGCTCCACACCGCACAAAGGAGCATGGAGAGATGTATGTTGCGATATACTAAAAAAGAAGGTAAACAAAACATCTGGATTCGCAACAAAACAAAGGTAGAAGACGTCATAAAAGTGGGCAAGAAAATGAAGTGGCAATGGGCAGGACACGTAGCCAGAACGTCCGATTCCCGATGAACATCCAAAATAATCCAATGGTACCCAAGAGGGTTGCTATGGTTGCTGAAAGTGAAGAGGAACTACAAGAGGCCTTAACAACTATGGAAAGCATTCTTCAAAATAACTACAGTATGAAGATAAATAAAGACAAAACAAAGCTGCTGACTGTAGGCCGAGCGCAGCACCAGATGAGAATAGTGATGTCGGGTAAACCACTAAAAAACACCAAGGAGTTTGCCTACCTCGGGAGCAAAATAACATGGGACGGTCGGTCCAAGAGCGAGGTCGACAGCCGTATACATCAGGCTAGACTTGCATTTAATAAAAGGTCGAAAATAATAGAATCAAATAATATAGACCTAAAACTGAGAATACTCCTCATCAAGACCTATGTATGGAGTATCTTGATGTACGGCTGCGAGACATGGTGCCTATCCGAAAGAGATAGACGAAGACTAGAGGCTTTTGAGATGTGGTCCTATAGAAGACTATTAGGAATTTCCTGGAGAGACCGCATCACAAATGAAGAGGTTCTCCAACGAATCGAAGGAGGAAGGCACCTGCTCAGGATCCTGTCCGAAAGGCGTGCAAGATGGATCGGTCATATAATACGACAAGAGGGCCTCTTGCATGCCATAATGGAGGGTATGACCGAGGGGACAAACTCTAGGGGACGCCCACGCCGAGAGTACCTGGAGGACCTGTTGGTGGACGTGCGCTGCTCAACATATACAGACTTAAAAAGAGCCGCACAGGACAGGGGGGAATGGAGGAGAAGAGTTCAAATTGCTGCAAACCAGTCTTAGGACTGCAACCACGGAAGGACCCAAGAGGCACGAATAGGCCCAAGAAAAGATCAAAGGTAGGCTGGATGGATGAAATCAGGAAGCATGGCAACATCACATGGCGCCAACGAGCAAAAAACCGAACTATTTGGAGTCAACTTGGGGAGACCTTCATCCAGTAGTGGATTGACCCTGGTTGACAATGATGATGATTATGATTCTGGTAATGTGAATTGTATGTGTATTCAATATAAAAACAATGTAAGTATTTGTCTCCTTCGTGGTTTAGTGTTTAAGTCGGTTGGCTTATTAATCAAGGGTCCCGAGTTCGATTTCGGTGGTGTCAAAAAAATTCGACTGTGATTCCGGGCTGGTAAGATCAAGTACACCTAAAATATCCATTGACAGCGCTTTGTAGCAGTCTATATGTAAGCCGAAGGTATACTTGACACAGTACTCATTGAATGATAGTGATAGAATCAGTAAAATTATACAAAACAGTGCTATATAATCTGGATCAATTGGAACACGTATATTTTTTTAATGAATGTACATTTAAATTTTGATATGCATATTAATTAAAAAAAATATATATGTGAGCCTTTACCCAACACCGATTTTTGCACGTGGTTCAAAAGGTTGGCCACCCTCTACTTGACGATTAACCCGCGTCTTGTACGGTTAAATACTTTTTTATAACGTTTCTGAACTGTCAATGTCTGTGGATCTTCCTCGACAACCGTCCAGAGGAGGACCAAATAACTCCTGGATGACTCAATGCTCGAAAATCCTACAGAGAAACGGCCTAGACGAAAGCGATACCCAGAAGCGAAGAATATACAGCCTGAGAACGAGAAGAGCCGACCCCAGCAGCCTACCTAGGCAGTTGGGACAGTGCCAAGAAGAAGAAGAATTTCTGAACTGTTATGTTACAAAATGGTGCGTTTATATAAAAAAATCACAGGGCTAACTATTTACTACTCATATAAAATATTTTATTTACATTTTTCAAACAAAACGCCAATAAAATGCAACAATACCGCCCCGACACATGATCTGACCACTTACTATTGAAACTATAAAATCTTCACTCGCGAGTATTATTTATTCAACACTACACCAGAAAGTGAATACAAAGAAATTATTTCAATTTTATATAATACATAACAGTGTCTTAGTGCCTATCTTGATGTATGAAAGTAAAACTTGGAATTGACAGAAGAAGAATAAGAGTAAGACTAATGCTGTAGAAATCCGTGAATTAAGGAACATTTTGTGGAGTGTCAATGTTTAAAACAAGGCGGAACGAATACATCAGAAATGAATGTATGAATAAAATGGACGTTTTAAGTAAGATGGTTTGTACGTGTGGAGAGAATGAATGATGATAGAATGACTAAGCGAATATACAAGTCAAAAGTACAAGGTGTACGTGGAATAGGTAGACTAAGGAATTCGTAGCTATGCCAAACGGACCAGATTTTGAAAAGGTAAAGGGAGAGTATAAATAATAGAACATTGTGCATGATGAGATGTATGAATTTGGAGGAAGCGAAAGTTGTTTGCTTGGATAGAAAAGTTTGGAGATCGGTTCTCTCTGCCTACCCCTCAAGGAACACGGCGTGATGATGTACCATATATGCATTTTAATTTTATGATTGAATTAGTACAGTGTGTGTATAATTTTATTTATAAAAGTAAAAGCAGTGCGACATCTGTTCTCACGAATTAAAACTAATTATTGTCGTAAATAATGTGCTATTTGTGCGACATCTATCATATATTTCGATTTTGAAATATTTTTCACGAGCTTCAGAACGTTCCGGATAGAGTTGAGTAATTATTATTATAATAATACAAACTTCTTTTGAATATTGTAATTTCACACCGGATCTATGGATAATATTCACAATTGACAAATTACAATACTACGAGTATCTGCTGAATCAGAAATGATTATAAACGGTTTATGAGAATATTTATATAATTTTAAATCGACTTGTGCGGTCCGCGTAATTAAATTATAATCGATCCAAGCAGTTCTTTTCAATCTGTGTTCTGGTGCTAAACATTATTCAACAAAGTTATCGTGTGTAACTTTGTAAAAATCAAAATTTTAAAAGAGCAGAAAGTTCCATTAAGCTATTTTTCGGATTTAATTATCAATGAATTGGAAACTCATGAAATAATAACCTCGCTGTTCTCGAAGTGATATCCACAACTCGTGAATTTCTTCCATCCATTAAGAAGGGATCACTGGAAATTCTTGGGTATATGACGCGAGGAGCCTGATACGGGGATTTCTTTTAACGGGAGTTTCTTCTGTATTTTAAATTATTTTATTCCAAGACTATCAAAAAATTACTTAAAATATTTATTCGTTTATAGAGGAAGGATGTGTGGCTGTTAGCAATAAAAGATTATTCACGAAGAAGACATGTTTAATGTATAATGAAAAAATATATAATACATAAAATAAATAGACTCTTATATAACTCCTACGATTTGTTTGACTTTCTACATTCCTTCTATCAAAAAAATCATTAATTTGATCCAACCATACTTTCTATGGTCTATTTTCACAAGAATACCATTCATATTGATAATATATTGTATATTTGTTTAGTTAAATTTTTGGTTTTGCATCTTTAGTTTTGACTAGACAAAATCACAAGCTCAAGCATTCTGCTGACGTGTGTGAAATTGTACGTTTTTACCTTCGCATAATTGTTATAAATCTAAGTTAGTCATTTTCTTTAACACGTTATAGATTGCAAATCAGACAGACAAAATACAGTATATTAAACCGATTAAATAGTACAGTGTGCGAAATATTACACATAATTTTTTTTAATTATTTACGATTGATATAACTGTCATGTTATAATTTAAACTATTAATACATTTTACAAACCATAATCATCAGAGTTAGATTAAATACGGAAATACAAAATGCTACCGTTAGTCCATAATTAATTTTAGACGAATTACGTGGTTAATTTGGTAAAAAGCTTGTTTTCCATCCGTGGCTTTCATGGTCGATTCCCGGTGGCACAAAAAAAGGTCAGTCTGATAAAAAAAAATCTTCTGGTAGTAATACTCACACGCGCTAGACGAATGTTGTTGCCTCTTAACATGCGTTTGTAATGTAAACACGTGCGGTTTCGAACAATGAGTTCTGTGCTTATTTTAGTGGGATCTTAATACAAAGGCTCGGTTAATGGGGCCGAAGACAATGTAGTCTCCATATCAAGCTATTTGATATGTTTAAAAAAAATCTGAATGTGTCAAAGGATACCATAAGATCAGAGTGCGAGTGAATACGTTATTATGATATGCTTCAATAATAAAGACCAAACGCTGACCTGATTCATACTGCACGCAACATGCCAGGGCCCAGAAGGCCCAGGGTCTACGCAAAAATACAACACAAAAAACGTCATTAACACATTTCAGTAGACACGCTTATATACCTCAATACGCTCCTTCTCCTTCACTGACTGAAAATAACTTCTACACGAACAAAAACATCCTCACAATATTTTAAATTAAAACCACAATAATTTTAGTGTGTTTGAAGCCGTAGTCTAACAGTATGTAAACACGATAAGCAAGCGGGAGCGTCAGGTTCGATTCCTGGCGGATTTGCTTTCGGACTGGCTTAAACCATTTTACATCTGAATTAATATTTTTTAGAAGCATATCATAAATTCATACAGCGCTCTAAGCAACGCAAAAATAAAGCTATACTAAATTCTGACTAACGACATACTGCAGTAGTTTAAAACTGCCGATCATCTTGAAAGTTTAATCTCCTTGCCATCAGAACTTTGGGTTTGATCTCTCGAGACTGTGCTTACTGAAGTGCAACAGCTTAGAGACAATAAACTAATACACGCATAGTCGTTTTCCACCTATAAAATGACTACAATCATACTCGATTTTGAGGGATACCCTCTCATATCGTATTTTAACAACCCATTGAAATATATATATAGTACTGTTGGCTGGAAGAATTTTTTGTATAGCAGTAAGCCCAAAAATGTGTATAGAAAATAATAGTGTATAAAATATATACCAAACCTCTGCCTTCTTTATTCCTATCGATTCTACAAACCTTACATTTACCCTGGTGCAGACTTTACATAAAACAGGTTTATGTCGCAAGATAAACTAAAGCCTTCTTATATTGATTCAAAGGCAAAGTTAAAAAGTTTAAAAAGCTTTGGCATACAATTTCATTTGAAATTCATTGTTTGCCTAATTCAATTTAACATAATTATTTTTTTTCTAAACTATTAAAAATATTATAATACGAGTAGTTTAGAAAATAAATTGTTTTTTTTTTACAAAGTCCTTAAATTAATATTTTATTAACATTATTTACCGATATCTATTTATTAGAAAAATACTTTAAAATAAAAATTAAACTTATGTAAATGTTTTCCTAAACTTTTCGTACCTTCTATACGATTTGTATTGATTATTGTTGTAAATATTTCATTATTGTTTCTTTCTACGTGAACCATCTCAACCATCTCGGACCATCTCAACGCTTCTTGCTTCATCTTAAGCATTACGTATTCTATTAATCCGCATATTTTCCTAATGCATATTTTCGTTACTCTGTCGTTTATTGTTTTATCTTACTTTGATCACTTTTCTGCTCACCGAATGTATCTTACTTTGATCACTTTTCTGCTCACCGAATGTATCTTACTTTGATCACTTTTCTGCTCACTGAATGTATCTTACTTTGATCACTTTTCTGCTCACCGAATGTATCTTACTTTGATCACTTTTCTGCTCACCGAATGTATCTTACTTTGATCACTTTTCTGCTCACCGAATGTATCTTACTTTGATCACTTTTCTGCTCACCGAATGTATCTTACTTTGATCACTTTTCTGCTCACCGAATTTATCTTACTTTGATCACTTTTCTGCTCACCGAATGTATCTTACTTTGATCACTTTTTTGCCACGTCCAAGATTCGCTTGCATCCCCTTATGTCGGGACCAACAGTCTATTTTGAGGAGTTAGTTTTGTTTCTTTTAAAATACTCCGATCAGTAGAATCTTAACCCACCATTTCACTGCAAATAATATTTCAATGTCGTATTTTAATTGATGACATCTCACTTTTATTGTTAATTAATTTTATACAGATGAATAATAATTTAAATAATTTATGCAACTTTATAATTTTTTTTATTTCTTTGTCTGTCTGGTTTGTTCGAAGATATTGCCACTTGTCGAAAAGCCCGCCAGATTGTGGTACATTAAAGTGTCAATATGTTATACGAGTATGTAACAATATACTCGTATGTTCGAGTAGGAAAAAACTGAGTTTTTTCTCCATAGGCACAACCTTGGGTGGAAAAACTACATTCTACTAGGTGCGAGGTTACAAAAATCGTCTACATATTTCTTGTCAACCAAAAGAATGTCTGTTTCATTAATTTATTTTACATGTAATGTATTCTAGTAATAGATCTCAGATTCATCAGTAACGCTATGCCGTCCGTCCGATGTGAAAAAAATATAAATAAACTATATAAAACAATGCCAACAGTGAATTATTTAATAACAAACTTTTAATTTTCTTTAATTTAATAACCGCGAAAAAGGATTAATTGATTTCTGCATTGTGACAATACGGAGGACATATACGAGTACCATACATATAAATACGACAAAAAAGTTCGATACTTTTTAACCGATTGTCAATTGTCTAATATTCTTTATGTTCTTCGTTAAAAATTCTCATTAACTTGATAAGTTGTGGGACATCATTAGGAGTATTTATCACCTGAGTCAACCCTTGGTAGTCTGCATCAATGCTCTCGTTTGCTCTCAGAGTCCAAGTCTCGACGCCGTACATACAAAATGCAAATACGAGAAACTTAACAAGGCCGATTTTCTTAGTGATAGCGATGGTTCTGCTTTTCCGTATCTTTTCCAGCTCCATTGTTGGTAATGAAGTCAATAACCACTTCTAGACCATGAATTATATTAATTGGTGGCAGTTTGTTACTGCGGTATATTATCACTAGCTTGGTTTTTAACCTATTGATTTGCAGGCCCTAGAGCTTGCTCTTGTGTTCGGCCTATCTAAGCAGCGTGGCTATTTCTTCTTCTCCTGTGGTAATTAACGTCGTATCATCTGCCTATCTCAGATAAGAGAGCTTTTTTACCTAAGGTAAAATAGATGCATTTGATATGTGACGTTGGAAAAGAATCTTTCAAATTCTTTGGATGGTAAGGCAAACTTCTTCTTCTTTAGTTTAAATCCTGGAGATTGGTTAGCAACAAAACTCTGCGTCTCCTCTTCCACTCCGCTCGGTCTTCAGCGATCCTCTTGAGCTCTATATAGGAGGTGCAGTCCATATCTTGACACATTTGCTCCAGATACTCCCGGCGAGGACGCCCTCTGCCAATCGATCCCTAAAGGCAAACTAACCCCTCCAATCTCGAAGAACTGAGAATTACCGATAGATTGTCGACAATATGCGTTCAACGAGTCTTCCGATTGTTTGGGTACATTATTCGTGGCCATGGAGATAGTTTAAAGAAGCTTGTAGTAACGTGGAAAGATGACACACAATCCAAAGAGTCCCAATGTGTTGGACAAACCAAGTCAGATACGCAATATGATTAACAACCCGCTCTTGGAACCACGGAGTGTAGAGATACTCGTATATGGAGAGGAGTCGTCAAGAGCTATCATGGAGCTGACGATGCTCTCATGAGCTACACGACAGGATGACGATCAATTCAAGAAAATTAACATTCCATCCCATAATTGCTTGTGTACATTTTTCAGAAACATATTTATAAGAATGCTTGAGTTTATGTCTTAGACGAATTAACTCTGATAGAGTTGCGGTTTTATTTTGAAAAGTGAGACAATTGTAAAAGTCATAATAAAAATGTGGCAACAGAATAACATCAATAAAGATATAACATTTTCAATTTATTATTAAAAAACTATATTACATGTGTATAAAAAAAACAATTCGCAATTATTTAAGTTATTTAAATCATCAATAAACAGTTTTACATTCAATGTTCTACATTATATTACATATAATGGCGCGCTGTGTACAATACTTTTTTTTCCAAGATCCGCACATGATTTCATATTAAGAAAATCAAAATGAAACACTTTTTAAGTTTTATATCTTTTATGTGGTGACACTCGGTGACAACTGTTTCGTCATAAAATAATGAATGGACTGGTCAAACTGTCTATTTTATGGCAAAACAGCTGTCATTGTGTAAATATATATAAAGGACATAAAACTATAAAAGCGTTTCATTTTGATTTTCCTTATAACAACGGAATTCTTGTAATTGAAAATCGACAGTATTAATAAATAAAATTATTAATTGTATTCATTAATTGACTTCAATAGCCATTAACTTTTATTTATTTATTCAAATGGAAATCGATGAAATTCTTCTTCTCTTTGAGATAAAAGTGTTTTTATTGATTAATGAGGGCGATTTGTGCCAATGGATCGAGTGGATCATATTTTGAAGGAAGGTAAAGTGAGAATGATGTATAAAAGAAGATTGTGATTGATGTATGAATGGTGTGAAAGAGGCAAAGTATGAAGATCACTTATATTTATGGTAATTCAACTAAATAGTAAGATATTAAAGAGTTTTAAAGTGAAAACCAAATTGAGAATCTTTTTAAATATTTTGAATATCAATTGAGTTAAGTTAGACGCCTTTCCAACTAGGCCACGAAGATCATCTATGTAGTATGAATTTTTAATATCGTCGCTCTAATATTCATGTGGTTTTATAGTTTATTATCCTACGCCCTTCAAATAATGTAATAATAACAGTAGTTAGCATTGTTAAACAAAATTCTAAATAAAGGATAATACTTTTAATTTGTGATTTGGTTTCAGATTACCAAATCACAAATTAAAAGTATTATGATAATACTTCATAAAAGATCATTAGGGATTTAATGATCTTTTATGGAGTATAATCAAGATTAAATTAATTGATAAGCGTAATTTGAAACGGAAAGTTTTTGTGAATTATATATAATACGTTATTGAACATTACTTATTTCTCAGCTTCAGCACACAACACACCAAAAAGTATTGTATTTACTTGAAAACTAAAAAAAGGTTAGTCAATTTTTCTTATTTTAAGATTGTAAACCTGTGATGGGTGTCAGGGGGCATAAAGTAATAAATAAGACAAATACATCGGTTATAGCTTATCTCGGTTTCCCTTCGGAACGATCTTCCAGACTCAACCGGTGCTTTATCTTTATCGATATTCAAGAAAAAACGAATGCATGTATCGTCATATCGTGTAGTTCATGACTGAGCATCGTGATTCTCATGATAGCCTCTGCCGAATCCTCTCCATCCAACTCTGCACTCCGCGGTTCGGAGGGCAATTGTTAAGGATAGTTCAGTTGCGTCTTTCACTTGGTCAGTCCAACGTATGGGATTCATCCTCTTGTGTACCGTCCTTCCACGCCTCTAGTAATCACAATTTTCTTCAACCACAGGATCGGAAAATTCGCCGAAGGTCGACAATCTGTCAGTGATTCTCAGTTCTTCGAATTAACCCCTGTTGGTTCGCATTGCGTTTCATGGAATTCGTAAAATCATTCTCCAGCTCCATATTTAAAATGCATCTACTCTACGTCTCTCGCTTGCTCTCATAATCCAAGTCTCCGCGCCATACATGAATATTGCGATGATAAGAGACTTAACTAGGTGCATTTTCTTCGTGATGGTAATAGTTCTGCTCCTTTCTTTTCCAGCTTTTCCAGCTTTGACACCGCAATTTCGCCATTCCAGTTCTTCTTTCCACCTCAGCCTCGCATCTTTCATTGTTGGTAATACTGGAACCTAAGTAAATTAAGTCAGAAGCATTATTTATTTTAAAATATTCCTGGTCAGTAACTCTCAAACTATTATCATCCTTATCCCCATTTTTTTAGACATTTGCCTTTAATTTTTATTGGTGTAACTTTTACTTTAATGTTTTATATTTTTTTAAATTTAATATACGGCCATAGATACTGATAAAAAAAGAGTTATTTGATTGTAAGAGATTACTTTAAAGTAAATAAATCTACCAGATGTAATAAAAAAAGGAAGAAATGGATCAACCAGATAAAGAAGTGTGTTACATGATCTGATATTCTGATTATGACCACCGTGGCCCAGTTGGTAAGACGTCTGACTCCCAGTCCGAGGGTTACGGGCTTAATACCCGAAGTTATCCATTTTTTTTAAAGAGTCCCTATGTGATTTTCACTTAATGCTTTGTTACTATATTTCTGGTTGGCTGGAAGAGATAAGGTAACAAATTAACGAAATTATAATACAATACATTACACTACAATTATTTGTTGTGAATGGTGGGTGCATTTAAGGAATCTTATTTTTTTTTAAATTACGTCTTTGTGATATACAAATATCTTCATAAATCTTTTTATGATTTATTGAGTAATGTGGTAGTTGAGTTCAGTTCAATTTGATCCCATCCCACTCACACTGTTATGAGGGACAAAATACGTTCTCATTCAGCGCGATATACACTAGAGCGGGGTTCTTAACCTTTTGGAAATCACGGAGCACTTTTGATTACATTTCGGAGTAGCAAAATCGTCAAGGTCATCATCAACTAACAATAAAAAATGCATGAACATTACTTTATTTATAAATAAAAATTACAGATTATAAAAAATAGAAATGTAGGAGATTGCGCCGCGCGTCGGATGCGTTGCCAACAGCAATTCGCCAAACTACGACCAAATGTTTCTTATTTGACGGAGCACTTGTAACGTGGAGCACCAGTGCTTCGCGGATCACTGGTTAAGAACCACTGCACTAGAAGATCAAAGTCTTCTTTATTTATTATGAGCGAAGAAGAAGAAACTGCCTAAAGGGATTTCTCTAACGGTGATACACTTGAGAATAAAAAGAATAGTAACTACGACGGACTTAAGGTACGATGTCACGGTAGAAGAAAAAGTGCAGTAAATATACTTATAATATAAAGCTTTTAAGATATGTAGTCCAAACAGTTCAGCAAATTGCCAGTACTTTCACAGAAAATTTTGAATGTAGCAAAACTACCCTTTGAGGCCACCAGATCGGAGTAGCCAAAGTTGCAATAAAATTGTCACCAAGCGTCATGGAACAAGTTTTTGCGTTTTATTCGTCATGACTGAGTACTTATTGAATTGTATTAGCTTCCGCATAAAACGCGTATGAACTTTTCTCTGAATTAAGCCAGTTTTTCATTTTTAGACATCAAACTGGATAATGGAGTACATTCGAAAAAAAATTACTATAAAAAATAAATCAAGTAATGGAGAGAGAAAAAATAATCTGAGTATGAAGGACCTTCTGATGAAGTTTACCCAGAAGTGGAAAAGATACATAATTTTATTTCTGGAAACCAGTTCCATTCATGGATTGAACCATTTCATCAAGCCTGGAAGGCATTCTCTGGAAAAGTTAGTATAACGTTATTATTTTGACTTGGTCATTAATTATAGGATTTCCTGGAAAGTAATTAAATAATTTCAGGTCAAATTCAATTTTAAAATTGCATCAAATGCTCGTGAACTGTGGTTTTCGATACATTCAGTATGTAAAAAAATCTCTCGTGTCATAGAACGTAGTATACTATAAAAGGTGCGCTTATTAGCGCATTTTAGCCATATTTTACTCAAATTACTGACCAAACATTGGCGCAATTTATGAAATGGAACACAATATTTGTTTTTTTCGATGTTGGATGCTTTTGTACTCCCAAAAAAGAGAAAAATGCGACACAAAGAAAAAAAGGTATTTACACTGTATGACGACGATGCAGTAAGCGATCTTGTGTGTCAAATGTGGTTTAAAAAAGTAATTAATGGTAATACGAAATTCGAAGATGGTGTCCGCTCTGGGAGGCCGATTACCACTGATGACGAAATCAAGGCTTGATCGAGAATAACCAAAGTTCTACAACGCGAAAATTTTCTGAAATACTGAAGATATTGAAAACCACCGTACACGAGCATTTGGTGTAATTTTACGTTTGAATTGGATTTAAAAATACGAAATTACTACCTACAACGGCTTTAACGGAATTGTTTTATATTATTCCAGATTTCTGTGGATTTTATTGGTGTGCTTGGCCCTGTGGGGTTCTTCGAACTTTAGCCTGAGGACTTGGAATCGCTATCAGAAGTCTCCCACTGTGGTCTCCATAGACAGAGACATGTTAGCATGGAACACCACCTTTCCTAGTATCACTTTGTGTCCTCAAAATAAACTAAATCAACAGAAGGTTCAGGATTACATATTGTAGGTTTTATTTTCGTAATGGTTTAATTAACATCACCATTCACAGCCTATTATGATAAATGGAGATAATATATTTACACTTTATTATATCCTAGTACACATCTGCAACGTCCATCCACCTCGTCATGCATTCTCCCACTTTATAAAGGTTACACACTCTTCTCTATTCAACAATTTAATTATTGGGTATTAACATAAGCTGTGTCTGTTTTTTTTTCAATTTAAAAATGAGCACTAAAAGTAAAACAAAATGGTAAAGGTTATACGTCATTAGAAAGAAAATTTTCTGCTCTACAACATATTGTGTTTGCTTTTCCGTTACATACTCGTATATTATTTTATTTGATTACAAGCCTTCAAAATGGAATGTCAAGTAGACTAAAGTGAGCATTTTCGACACCTCCAGTGGACTTCGATGAGGACCGCTTAAACCATATTATTCATGAAGATCCCCTTCAAACCACCGTAGAATTGGCTGAGCAAATGAATTTTAGTCACATGACTGTATACCGCAATCTTAAATCAATGGGAAAAGTCCAGAAGTTCGGCGCTTGGGTTCCACATGTTTTAAGTGAAAACAACAAAAATCAACGTTCGACAATTTCTGCTGGTTTGCTCGCGCGTCATCGAGCTACGCATGGCCACAAGCAAAGGTTCCTTAACCGCATCATTACTGGTGATGAAAAATGGTTTGAAAATGGTGATAAAAAATGTTTTAAGGGGATCTTTATGAATAATATGGTTTAAGCGGTCCACATCGAAGTCCACTGGTCGTCCGGAATGCTCCATGTCTTTCAGGTCAAAATTACTATCTTCACCGTACACTTCGCAAAGCATCAAAAGTAAAACGAAATGGTAAAGTATAACCTTTACCATTTCGTTTTACTTTTGATGCTCATTTTTAAATTTGTAAAAAAACGGACACAACTTATGTTAACACCTAATATTTTGCTCATGCTACGTTTTTTAGATCTACCTAAATATTTGATACCCTCATTACTCCTTGAATAGATAATGTTTCTAAATATTTTATCATTCATTCTTTTTACGTGTCCTTATAATCTTAACGCTTCTTTCTTCATCTTAAGCACTGCATCTTCTTTTAATCCACATTCTTTAGTAATATCATCATCATTATTCTATCATATTGCTTTTCCACACATCTTACTTTCGTTATTTTTTGACACGTTCAAGTTTCGCTAACATATTCTAATGTTTAAACCAAGATTCCATTTTGAGCAGTCAGCTTAGCCTCTCTTGAAATTTTCTGGTCAATGAACATATGGCATAGTCGACAATTTAGACCTTTTTTATTCATTTATCAAAGCCATCTTTAATATTTACATTTGCTAAAGACTTTACCTGTACACATATTTATAACTTTATAACTAATCTTATTTTTTATATTATGCTTATAAGCAATTTTTTTCTCTTAATTTCCTACATGCAATTTTTAGTTTTAATTACCTTACTCTTTAATTTGTTAGAATGAGTTAACACCTATTTTCTAACTTATAACTAGATAACAATTCTTACAACTAATTGTTTTAATGTTTTTATACAAACGTACGTACATATCCACTCGTTCAGGCTATTTGCATTCCATCACATTCACTCAGACCTTGGTCGTCCCAGCTAATACTGAAGGCGGACTAGTCAGGCAACAGATAATGCTTGGGAAGCCTGTGCATATAACGGTAAGGTAAGTCGGACTTACTCTTATAAGCCCCCTGGGCAGCGATTAGGGGATTGCTGTGGTCCTCTTAGCTTTTATAGAACTTCACAATCCGAATGAGGATATGGTGTTGGAGGGTTTCTTCACGCTGTTCGGCGTGAAATTGGGAGAGGTTTCTAGTGGGATGAGTGTTGCAGTTAATTTGCCTTATTTTCTGCTACTACTTGCTCTAATGTTTCGTATTTCACTTTTATTTCACACATACTCAATTTGTCTCTTAATGATCATAATTTGAGGTTTTCCAATATTAATTCTTAGCCCATTTGCGTCACACTTTTCATGTATTACTTTCCTAACAAGAATTTTACTTAAAAAAATCATAATAAACTGTCTTTTTCTTTTAGATCTTATAACTAATGATATTAAACACGACAAACTCAGTGGTTTTGTGGGTATGCAATCGTTTAGGGTTCGATTTACAATGGTATCATAAATAAATAAAACAAGTTTCCAGTCTGGTTAGAGTTGGTCTGGTAACAATACTCATGCGTAATAGACGTGTGTAAATGTTGTAGCCTATCCACGTGCGGTAATATTTCCAATATGTACAGTAATAGCAAACTGTGAGTTTATCGTTTGTTTCAGTGGTTCATAACCCAAGGCTTAATGCACTTTTTTCTTTCCCATCACAGAGCATTGAAAATTCATTGCAACATTCAACACCTCGTTGCCTATGGACAGCACTCAAGAATTTTGGCACCAATCTTGCGTTCATATTATTCATGCCAAAATGATCCTACGTAATTCGAAGTACTGTGGTTTTGAAAAGCCCACACATCTAGCTGATATTTCTATTGATTTTAGTCTTACGAGTATATCTTGTAATAATTGCTCTTGCGTTAATGATACTGTTTCTTCAGTGAATATTTCTAATAGTCTACCTTAACGAGGGTCATCTATAACCGATTCTCCGTCTTAAGTGAAACTGTTTATCACAATCTTTCACATTGTGATATAACGAAGAAATTATATATTTTTAATTTCTGCCGGACCTAATCTTTCTTTTGAAATAATCTTGATAACCACCTGATACTTAATTTTTCTATATTTCGAAATATAACGAAACGACACGTCTTTAACCAACTCCAGTTAATATTCTACTACGGAGAGTAGAGGTATCAAATGAACTGGTATTTGTCCATACACACTCATACTATTTCAAACTTTTGGACCTCAGAAGTATTAAATTTTTTTTCAGAGACAATAAAATCGAGGATACAGATATGTTTTTAAGCTTCATTGAAACTCTGGCTATAGCTAATTACTCGAACTTCAACAACATCACGGATTATCCCTATATTAAAAGTGAAGACTATATGGAATTATTGGTCAACCTATCAAATACTTTCAATCCATGTAAGTTTGTTTTATTTTTAATTATTATTCTCTAATTGGTGAAGGAAGAAATCCTTTTATCCTAATAACAGATTAAGTTATGGGAATTATAAACTATTAAAATGATTTTTCAGCTTTAAGCATTGGAATATCGGGTGCATCACTAGTTTTGGAACAGACTATTACTGAACTTGGACTCTGTTA
>OX463856.1:18693759-18837233 GCA_949825065.1 Odontocerum albicorne
AGCTATTTGGATCAGGTAGCACCATTGTAGCTACTTTTAAATCTGAAATAGCATGCTACTCAAAAAGTCTAAATTAAAAGTAATGACAACGCTACCTTAGAACTACTCTTGGACGAAATGCGTCCCTTTTACCGCGTTCCTTAGCAACACTTTAAACAACAAAATATCACCATTTTAAAATTAACAAAAGACAAAGAAGTACTAATTTGCATTAAGAGAAGATTGAAATACTTGGAACATTTCTTGAGAGGAAACGAATATGAAAGTATCTAAGTCGTATTGCAGGGGAAGATACGACGATAGGGAAGTGTAGGAAGAAGAAAAAAATTCTGGCTGAAGAACTTAAGAGTGGTGCCGCTGTAAAAATTAAAATAGTCATGATGATTACCAACCTCCAAAGAGAAGAAGAAAAATATATTAAAATAAACCATCTTTATTTTATTTATTATTTGTAAAATTCAATTCGAAGGACAACTTAACATAGCGCTGTTAAGAGAGCAAACTCTCCTCCGTTCTCCGGCGCTCTAACTTGGAATTCGAAACTACTGATATTAAACAAATCACGTATGGCAGCTATAGCAGCGTCCGAACGAATCATGTGTGACACTTTCTTTGTAGGATAATGCCCATATGGCAATGTCCTCCAACTAACCAGAAAGATGTTTATCAGGCCTTAAGTAAACCAGGCTAAAAAAACTTTTTTCTTATACAAACTGGGTTCGAGCGGGAATTGAATCCGCAACCTCCGAGTCGGAAGACATGCGTCTTACCAACTAGGCCACGGAGGTCGTTAAATATTGAATACTTAAAGTCGATGTTGAATATTAATATGTTATTAATAAGACTTTTATTGTTTATAGGAAAAGATAAAATATGTGATGTAAATGGACTTAAGTGTCTTGCTAAATATGAAGGTTAGTATAATATTATAATAAGTTTGGAGAGTATTTGAGTGGATGACTGATTTGGATAATAATGTGTGGTGATGAGTCGTTAGACATGACTTTGATTTGATTCTGAAATAATGTTTCGCCTAAGTGTTTTAGATACTAGGACAAATATAAGTACATGAAATTTTTGATTGATGAATGAGACCATTTCTTTACAGGACTTGCCTAGTGATGCGGTTTTGTAAATCCACAGAATGGGGTGTTTTAGCATTGGTTAAGTTATTGAGCTCTATGCTTCATCCTTCTTTAATTTATTGTGAATAGTAAAATTTGTAAAAAAAATTTATTAGTAACTAATAAATTATGATTACTTGTAAATACTCGTATGATACAGTTAAAAGCAAAATTATTAAAGTTAAAAGCAAAATTATTAAAGTTAAAAGCAAAATTATTAAAGTTAAAAGCAAAATTATCACATTTTATTAATCTGTGACGAAAATCGAGTCAATAATTTTCGAAGGGATTTCTATACAGCTTTATATCGATATGTCTTCAAACCAATTGCTGGCTCCAACATAGAGGTGTCAATGGATATTTATGCAACATTTGAAACTTTCTGTTAAATTATTCGTAGGGATTTTTGAATTTCAGGCATTAAGCCGCTTTTACTTTAAGTACAGTACCCGGCGGTAAGTAATACACATCGAGCTTAAGAAATAGATTGTCGGCCATAATCGGCTTTGCAGAGCGTCGTCTCTGTTGTACGATGCGCTAACAGTTCGGTATGTAGAAAGAGCTGTTAAGCTTTTTGACCGACAAATCGCGACGGAACACGTGTATGAATGACAGAGACGACGCTCTACAAAACCGAAGTTAGCCGATTATGGTCGACAGTCTCTTTCTTAAGCCCGGTGTGTATTACTTACCGCCGGGTACTGTAGATTAAGTCCTGCGATGTCGGACTTTAAATTCACTGTGTCGCTGTTGGAGAAAGAGTTCCTCTAGGTAGTTTCATCTTCGCCACTACGTGACGTTGCGCTCATAATAGATAAAAAATAATTTGGTTGTCTACCGATGATCGTGCTGGATGGGGACTTACTTTGTCTTCCATAACAGCGTGAGCGAGAACGAGGTTGAACTGACTGACAAGTCCAACAAGTGGCAAGTGCTTCCGTTAAAAAACTTTTAATGAGGCAGCACTAACCTTTGAAGACGTCAGAAGTCAGTCAGCTTAGTTGGACATATATTTAATGTACATATTATTTTGGTGCCTGTAAACCTATCTTCAGTGATGCTACAGATCATCGAAACTTGGAGCCGATTCTAGGCATCCCTAGAATAATATTCAAACGCATCGCGTCATCCTACACGATGGTATCTCACCTAATTCATAGAAGGTTTTAGGATCTTCTTCCTGCCAATATCAGTCAGATGTTAGTTTGAATGACCTGGATACACTGTTTAGTGAATACATTAAATATATCAAAAATAATTTTTGGTGATTAGACATCTTGAAAATATACCATGATGATTTGTTTCAGCGGTATTACTGACCTTATCTGACGGTAAAACTAAAGCGAAATCCTGCGAATGTTTGCCCAATTGCGATGATGTGAATTACATAACTGAATCAGTGGTAAAGTATATATTTTTGGTATCCCTCGGAAATCCATTTTAGGGTCATCTTTAAAATTAGCTAGTAATCCTAGTTATTTGACTTATTTAGTTCGGACTATTTCATTTAACTGGTTCAGCGAAATAGAAAACTTCGACTTATTGGTTTTATATTTCTTGATTGACCTGTTAATTGTTGAGAATGCTGATTTGAATGCTTAATCTTGAAGTTTAATAGAGATCGTAAATGCAACGCTAAGAGATGTAGTTGAACGCAACTCTTCTGAAACTTTTACGTAATTTATGTAATGCCTATCAAGTACTTAAATAGCTTCAGCTGATCAAATAAGAACACAAAAGTGAGCATTTGTATGATAAAGGTTTATGAAAACTAATAAATAACGAAATGCAAAAATGTTACATCTTAAGAAGACATTTCTTTTGGACCAATAGATCACAATACTTCAGAGAAAATATGGAACCTGGCAGACTTAAGAATTAGTCTCGTAACGAACCAAGATCAGTTCACCTGAAGAGATTATCAAGACAAGATAGAAACACGTGTAGTAGTAATTAATTATACAGTAACATAGTAACACTCATTTAATTATTCTAATAATGAGTTCCGATTAGTTAACGCTGAAACCTTACTGTTTATAAAGATCGTAAAGATGTAGGCCCAAATTCATAGTCCATTTATTACCTCAATTCAAGGTTTGGAGCGAATGAAGTCCAACTCCGAATACAAATCACGAAATTTTATGGTTAGGCTAGGTAGTTTAGACCTTAATCTTGTTTATCTAAAAAAAACTTTCACTTTCAGTCAACAATGCCCTGGTTTCTTGGTACTAATTTTCAATGGGGAATGATCTCTTATCCAAAATTAAGATATAGGAGAGAAATTCTCTTCGGGGCTTCAGATGTACTAGGTATGTACAATAATTTAATCATTTTCTCAATTGTTCTGTATCCAAGTTGCAGTATCTCGGTCACATAATGAGATGCACAAGGTAGAGGAAGACGTCACATCGCTTGGCTTAATTTGGGTGCAATTCTTTTGAGTTGTTCCAGGCTGTAGTGAACAAGATAAGGATTACCAATTTGATAACCAGCCAATAAAATATAAGAAACGACACTTCTCTATCAAAATTCTCTGTCCACTTTAAAAATAAGATCATACTTTTATGTCCATATTCCTTTGTGTCTACCGTAATCTTATCTCGTATTTAAACTTCTTTATTTTGTTGATCCAGTGAGTTTTTGGGTGTTTGATTGGTCTTTGGTCACGGAAATATTTATAAACAATAGCATTCATCTTTGAAATATTACCAACGTATTGAAATGTTAACCCTTTGGATCTGATTACGTTACACTCAATCCAACAGGATCGCCATTAAACGACGATCGGTCAGAACACACTTTCCTTAAGCCTGAATTTTCCAAAAGTTTTATTTTTCCTGTAATGTAACTTTCCCACTATATCACGATTGCCTTAGTTTTCCGTTATTATTCATTCTATCGATGTATGTAAAATTGTTGCTATATAAATACTAGCTGTAACCCGTGAAAAATCCCGAAATGTAAATTGATTTGCTAAAAGTTAAAATAATGATTTTTTTTAAGTTTTGGTAGCCCAGAAAATCTGAATTGCTTAATAATAATTCCATCAAAAGTTAAGAGAACAATTCCTCGCTATTCCAACGTCAATTCAGTTGGAAAGTGAAACTGTGTCGTGGAGATTTTTTGCCTCTCCTTTTATGCAAGTGAGCCGTTGCACACCAGCAATTTTACTGATCACACACACGTATTTAATCCAATGATACATCGAAGTGAGACGATCGAAGTATGTCGGCATGTTTTAACCTTTTTTGAAACAATAAACATGACCGAAGTCATGGGTATCCTTATACCCGCGAATATTAGGTGGAAAAATGCCTGTGTCATTTTAAGTGGAGCAGCACAGTGCGGAGGTTGAACCGGCAACCGTTCACACGGAAGTCTAGAACAGTACCACACGGCCTGTAAATTATATGTAGCACAATACTCATAAACGTCCTCTGTTGTTTGTCTCTCACGCTCTTGCCTCTGATAGTTGCATATATATTCAACACACTTTGCTCTTCTTTCGTTTGGGTCCATTCCTATTTATTTAATTAATCCAATGACAATATTTGAAAACAACAATATTAACAATACTTAACCGTTACGATGATATTAATAATTAAATCATAAATATTATACCGTAACTATGAGAACAGATATTTTTAGAATAGGACGATATAACCGATTTTAGTACCGTAACCGTAAGTACGATATCACCGATTATATATTGTTTATTTTTTTTTCCATTTAAGTTTCAGTTGGTGTGATGACTGGTCTGTTTTTGGGTTGCAGTGCGCTGAGCTTTATCGAAATATTTTACTTCTCAACTTTGAAGC
Source organism: Odontocerum albicorne (assembly GCA_949825065.1). Lineage (NCBI taxonomy): Eukaryota > Metazoa > Arthropoda > Insecta > Trichoptera > Odontoceridae > Odontocerum > Odontocerum albicorne. The sequence goes on from OX463856.1 coordinate 18,698,702, forward strand.
TTTACTGGTACATTGCTAAAGGTGAAGACGAGAAAGATAAGCCGATGCGGCGGATAAAAAGAATCACATTAGTATTAGATTGACTTTGATTAGTTATTTTCATTACATTATAATATTCGTTTTGAGGTCCCTTTGATGTGTCACATTTCTTAATTATAGCTTTTCTTAAACAATATTCAGCCAATGAAGCGAAGTTGCAAAGGAAGAAGGAGACTTGACAGGGGTAATTTATCTGGTTAAATCCTTCAAAGGAGCGATGTTCTAAGCTGACAGCTACCGAGAATTCCGGGTGTGCAAATATGCCGAAAGATTCAGTGTACAGTCTCAAATTTAAACAAATCGTAAATAAAACAAAATTCACTTATTTGACCTGCTCTGCACAGACAGAGAAAAATCACTTAGGCAGAAATGGAGAACCCTTGTTACTATAGTATTAGACAGACATGGAAAACTATATAAACTATAACATTGCCTTTAAACTTGATGGAATTGAAACAATGACTAAAAAAGTAGCTACGATTGTGAGGAAACTAGATTAAAAACTGCATGGCATGTTGTTTTTATATTCTGTAGCAGTTTAACTTGCATTTGTCGGTCTATAATCAAATTTTTATGGCGTTTACATTTGTTAATCCCTTCTTCAACACATATATTTTATATACACCGTTTTAATCTGTTATAAAACTGTAAAATAAGTGTTATGAAATCGTAAAATAACAATTTCATAACAGTTCAGAAACGTTATAAAAAGGTCTCTGAAATCATGCATGGCATAACATATGTTAATCGTCTAATTATCAATTAACTGTTTAAAGTATAAAAATTGCGCAAAGCATAAGGAATATTTGAGATAAAAGTTTAGTTGACTGAAAAAAATACTCTAGAGGTACATGAAAAGTTGCGAAATACAAAGTGTTATCTAGATGTACAGGGGTGTGGGCTGAAAGCGCCCCGATGTCCTTGCGGTCGGGTTCGCCCTACATTAGTGTGGTGTATCTCGGCCGGGGGAATGTGTGTGGGATGAGCCCGGACCTTTAATGTCTTCTATCTTAAATGTGTTTTCTGCAGTTTGTTTTGAGGTGTGTGTGCGAAACTCGGGATGGGTTTATTATACTATATATGTGTACGCAATGTGTTGCTGTCAAGGAACCTTTATTTGTTTGTTTGAATTAATCTGAGGTGATATTGGTAGATTTGTTTTTTTTTCTGCCATCCATTTATTTTCTGTTCTCTTCTTCTTCTTATTCTACGTGTGCAAGGGTGTGGGCTGAAAAATATCTGGTGTCCCCGCGGCTGGGCTCGCCCTATATTGGTGGGGTGTATCTTGACCGACGGGATGTTATTATATGAGCCCAGACCTTTTGATAGCTTCTGTATTTAATGTATTCCCTGCAATTTATGTGTTTTTGAAGTGAATTTAAATATATTATGTATACTATATACTATTAAATATATTATGTACATATATGGATTTAGAGAATTTAAAGGAAGTGTGTAGTGATAGAAAAAAATAGCGCTCTGTTTATCTGCATACCACGACTCTGCATATTCCTACAGGGAAATAGCTTAATGGTATTTATTTATTTATTGTATGTACTCGTATGTATACTATAAATCCGACACATGATGTAGCATTACACTATTAAATAAATAAATATTTATTTGGCAATTATAAGCTTAACAATACATTTCTCTTATTTTCCTGATTTAGCAGTCGTGCCAATTTTGTTGAAAATAATAGATGTGGACTATTAAATAGTATATATGTATTCAGTAAAACTGTTTAAAATATGTGGTGTTTTATTTCCTTAATTGTTTCGTAGTTTTTTTATACTTGTATTATATTATTTTTCCTATTTAAATATTCTTTTGTCCTTTTTTTATCTATTTCATACGTTCAAATGATAAATATTTCATTCCTTTCCGACAGTGGTGTATCCAAAAGTTTTAATTGGAAAGGATATACATTATCGTTTGAGTAAGTGCCCATGTTTCAGTGCCATCCATACTTACGTACATATCATCAAGCCGTATACCTTGCGGGGTGAGCAGAGAGAACAGATCTCCAAACTTTTCTATCCAAGCACCCAACTTTCACCTCTTCTACAATCATACGTCTCATCATGCACAACCTTCTGTTATTAATACTTCTCAGTTTACCTTCTTTTAAAATCTGGTCCATTTAGCCCAGCTATATTCTCTTCGATCTGCCTTACACTTCTGATTTGTATACTCGCTTAGTCATTCTTTCGTCATTTATTTTTCCCACATGTCCAAACCATTTTAAAGCTCTTTACTTAATCTTACTTAAAACATTCATTTTATCCATGCATTTATTTCTGCTCTCTTCATTCTGCCTTCTTTCATACATTGAAACTACACACATTTTTCTAAGTGCACGTATCTCCACAACATTAATTTTGGCCTTATCCTTCTTTTGTCAAGTCAACGTTTCATTTACATACGTCAAGGTGGACACTGACACACGATTATGTATAGCCATTTTTTCTACTTGTTACATTGTAAACAACATTAAATACTCCATTTACATTGTCCCCTGTCCCTACGCCTCTTTCAATGTCCCTTCAACGCACTCATAACAAACTGCCCAGATAACTCATCAACCTGCCCCATAACATAATTCAGTGCCATCAGCATTATTTAATTAATTTTTACTCATTTGTGTTACGCCACTGATCAAGGAGCATGTTACAGTGGATTATAGTATAATCAAGTAACATTAATAGTATAATTTCCCAACAAAGCCTCGCTTGATTGCGCCTCACGCCACCAGTGCCGTTGCGTCGTGACCGATTGCAGTGTGAGATTTCAATGGAGTTATTAATATTTTAGTAGGAAATTGATTCCTACCACTTGTCAACATTTGAAGGGTCTATTAGATTAAAATCATATGATAAAAATAATAAAACTGTAATTACAGTAAGTTTGCGAAAACTGTATTATTTGCCAAATATATGAAAATCTCTCATGGCGAGATCAAATAAATTATGTAAGTTGAGGGATCTTCTTCAGCCTTCATTCCCTTAAAGCGTTGTAAAGATTTCTGCTTACTAAAACAAAAAAAATACTCGTGCCATCTCTACTCTTTCTGATTTTGAACTATGCGGGCGACTGTTCTTTGGATATTACGCAGGATAGCTGGAAAGCGTTTTAAAATGTTTGCCTGAAATTTACACATATTTTCAACCTGAGAAAGTACGATCTGATCACTTCATATCCCTAAACGCTGCTTTATAAAATTGTCCTTTGAATTGACGAATAAGAAACTGCCCAAAGGGATTACTTATCTGATGGTGAAACACCTGAGTCTGAAAATAATAGCAACGAAGACGGACTTAGGTTTAACGTCAGGGAAGAAGAAAAATTTGTATATTGGAAACTCTTCAATGATGTATACGACAGTCTGGTCCTTTTTGCATTGTGATAACGGTGAATTAATGAAACTTAACGTATGCAAGGGGTGACCATGGCAACATCTAAGATGATTCACGGTACACCAACATATTCGTGGCAGGTCTAATCTTTGGAAAAGCATGTTAGTATCACTCACAAGCTAAAGTTTGTTTACCGAGAAACAATTTCATTCATATCGACAAGTATCTGGTGAGCTCGCACTCCCTTCAGCCAATCATTGTCGTTCGATCTAGAAAAGTCGTCGGAATCTAAGGCGAGTCGAAGGACAACAGTTAACACTCTCGAGCATTGACATCATGTCATTTAGACACACCTTCTGTTACTCGAACCAAACCAGAAGGGACATTCTGTTACTCGAACCGGAAGGGAAGGAACCGAACCAGGCTAAAGGAATTGATTTCAGAGTGTCACTGAATATCCTCACTGTCTCATCGCGTTGAATATCAACAAGGTTTGTGTGGGGCGCTTCTAAGCCAAATAGGGGCACAATACTCTGTTACAAAATACGCGAAGGTCATCTTACTAGTTCCAACTAACTTGTTAAGTTGTGATATACGTAAATAAATAAAAAAATATATATTTCATGAATTTTAGAAAAAACGTTTGTTTTACTTTGTAGAGACATGTTTGTAAATTTTTAAGTAAATAAATGAAACACTTATTTTATAATTCCACTGTTTTATTTAAGTTCACTACCTGTTTCAAAGACCTCCGTCTTCTTCGTCAGGTATAGATGAACTAAATTATGTCTAAAAAAAATCTAATTGTAATAGGTACAGGAGAGGGGGAGGGGAGAAGTGGCTAATTAGGAGAGGGGAGTAGGTAGGAGTCAAAAGGGTGGATTTTCAACGGGAAACATATTTTTAGTAGAGGACTATTATTGAAATTAACTTGGTGGTTCATAATTTTCAAACTTAATTTGACCCTTTTTTTAATCTCGAGAATTTCTAAGTTGTCCAGATGCAATTCCCCACAGTTTGTGTGCAGAATCCGCCAAACCATACGATATAAAACAAACAAACGATTTTTTCAATTAAGTGGTTGGTGAACTCCGAAAAATTATTATTATGAAGACATCTGAAATGTTCCCGTACTCTTTTTTCAAAGTTCCTTTTTGTGTTACATATACAAATCTCCTAACTAGCTACTACTCCCCTCCCCTCTCCTGTACCTATTACAATTAGAAAATATATATTTTACACATAATTTACTTCATCTTCATCTAACGAGGAAGACGGATGTCTTTGAAACCGTAAGGCTAAGATCACACCAAAGTGCTTCCCTAGATACTAAGCTAGATGCTACGTGACTAATAAACTAGGTGACTTCATGCTTGGCCATACTAAAGTGCTTCGCACAAATTCATTTGCCATTTGGGAGCGGTTGAGTCAACAAACGATGCCACTCTCAAAACTAGCCAATTTCATTACAACTTACCATATTTATTTATTTCCAGTGCAACTTCATTCCAAAGTGATTTTATTACAGGTACATTTTTGTATAATTTGCTCGATGGGTTCCACAAAGGCTCCCTTTTATATACAGCTGCTATTAAAACTTCCATCATCTTGTAAAATCACTTGGTGAGACAATAAAATTAACCAATACGTCTGTTCATTAGGAGACTCACTAGGTGACTGTCACGTAGCGTGGCGCGAAGCGTGCAGTGTGGCCATTGCGATAGTATGCGGTGCGTTGGTTCGCTAGGATGTCACCTAGCTCGCAGCGTAACTCCACCAAGCGAGGCACGCAGCAGGCTCGAAGCATCGCAATGCCCACACTGCACGCTTCGCGCCACGCTACGTGACTATTATAGTCACGTATCACTTAGCGTAGCACTAAGCGAAGCACTTCGGTGTAGCCTTAGCCTTAATGAACTCAAATAAAGCAGTGGTGAGTACAAAGTAAAAAATAAATATTATTTTTTTTGTTAAAAATTTAAATATATGTTTAAAAAAAACTTTGAAAAGCAACGGATCACTAGATAATAGTAGAAAAAAATCGACGCCACGCAAATTTTCATAACTTATTATAAATATTACACTATTGAATCACAAATCACTTCAAAGCTTACAGTTCCAGAATATATATTGTATATTTTATAATATTATAACAATATCACACCTTTATTAAAGTAATTGTATACAAAATTATAATCTGTGAAGGCATTAGATCTCTTGGATCATTTCGAGGAAGGTATTGTATTGTAGTTTAAATTGAGTTTTTTTGTATTTTATAACTTAATTACGTGGCGTTATTTATTTTAAAAATATACAGGTACACGTATAAAAAAAACATTTTTTTCAATATAAATTAATAAAATTATACGTTTATTATTCGTTTCTGTTAGCCGGCGGAGGTCCAGTGGTTATAAATCAAGCTGACATTCAGTCGTCTTGAGTTCTACCCGTGCGTTTCGAGTTCGATTACCAATGGCACCCAAAAAAAGTTCTCAGTCTGGTAAAAAAAAGTTCGTTTGCTATCAATATTCAAACGTACTAGATGTGTGCGAGTATTGTTAACTCTTCTTGACTGCTCGATTAATAGAGCCGAAAATAACGTTGTTACGACACGAATAAATATGCAGATGAATCTCCAAATAGAACATCATCGAAAATAAATACCTTCAATTTTTAAGAGGTGTTTCTTTCGTATGTTTGAATTTATTTATTTGAGGAGCGTCAATTGACCATACCATATTATTCTTAAATGGAGTAACGAAATGTGAATGTTAGTAATAAAAGATAGTTTGTAAAGAAGTTACATTTATTTTATTATTAAAATGGGAAAATAAAAACAATATGTAAAAAAGAAAACAATTTATAGGGAAAATATATACAAATTCAAGGATAAATTCCATGTGGTTTTACATAGGGTTTGTCGCTAACATTTTGACAGGCCGAAGGTTGATACAACATAGCTTGGAACACTGATGTAATGAGGTAGCCATGTTCGGCAGTTTCGTGGCGGACTAGAGAACTTAAAGTCAGGGACAGCTCCATTCCCAAGCGCAGGTTCTTGCTGTCTTTGGGGTAGTGATACGAACTCCATAATAGCGAGGGCGGCCATCCAGTATGCCAGGGAGAGACGTCTGTCTTTGAAGAAGTGCGGTTTTTTTTTTTTTTTCCACAGTGCGGTTTTTTTAGTCCTTCAAGGATCGCCTTTCACCCCGTCCACCGTTGATTGGGGAGCAAGCCATGCCATTGTAAGCGGCTCTCATTGTTCGGTTTCAAGTTAGAAGATTCCATATCACAACTCAGAACAAAGAGATTTTTTCTAGGAAATTGTTTGCAATTCCGAGCAAAATCTATCCTACCCTTTTTTGAACAATGTTCATTTAAAATAACCATTTAAAAGGGGCCTGGGATAATACCTTGATGTATGCTATGTAAAACGACTTATCTTATCTGACGGAAAAATACTCAACCAAATAACAGATGGCTGCTAGATTTTTACAATATGGACGTAGATAAATTATTATACAAAAAGAAAAGTTCGCGTTTTGGAGCCACCAAAAATGGCCGGTCATGCTTTTCGCGGTCGTGCTCTACAAACATAAATAGTTCGTTAATAATTTGTTTTATATGCTCAAACCACCTCAATATACTCGACTTTATCCTAATAAACAAGCAATCCTTAATTAATATTATACTCGTACATTCATTATTCTGAAATGCATTGACACATCTCACATTCATTTCAACGCTTGAGAGCATTCATTGATTTTCCATATCCATTTTTTACTCCCATACATCAAAGTTGGGGTTAATAAGCAGTCGTGAACCATAATTTAATTAGATATTGTTGACATTTTTTGGTTGCAGTTAAAGTTTTTTATTTGAGTTGACTTTGTTTCCTAAAGTAATTCACCATTTTTTGTGAACCATTAATTATCTCATGACTTTGTTGGTAAGATACTTGCCTTTCGACCCAGGGTTTGATTCCCATTGCTGCACAGAAGGGTTCAATTCTGGTTTTCACTTAGAGCTTGTTTAAACACCTTTCTGTTTGATTCGAAGAATTTGGTTTCTAACAAAAGTGCGATACAACACTATAGCATTCATTATCTCTCGTCAAATTTTTATCACCTGAGAACATAAAACGCAAATAAGAACTTTTGTATAAAAATTATATGAAATACAAACTTATATTTCAGAAAGATGGCGGGCTATAGTAAAAATTATATGAAATATAAACTTATATTTCAGAAAAGATGGCGGGCTATAGTAAAAAACTAATTCTGCAAGATATAGCAGAACAAAGAAGAATAAAACAGACCATAACGAAAAAGAAAAAGACGTTCTGTGAAAGGCTGGATGGACGGGGAAAGAAGTTCTTCGTGTTATTCTTGGACACCAGCTCCATACACGGTCTGAATCACTTCGTAAGAACTGAAAGGCATTTATTTGAAATGTTAAGTAAATATTTTTCAATACTCGTAATATGACAATTTGTTTATTTATTTTACTAAATTTGCTTTTTTTAACATGACAAATAATTGATTTAAGTTTGGACATTGGGAAAGCTGAGTTACAGTACCTAGTGGTAAGTAATACACATTGGGCTTAAGAAAGAGACTGTCGGCTGTAATCGGCTAGCTTCGGCTTTGTAGAGTGTCATCTAAAAGAATGATATTTGATTGTTAAAGGGCGTCAGTTAATAAATATATGGAAATGTAAATAAATATCAACTTAGTTAAAATTATCACTGGTTGTAAAAATACTTTTGACAGTAATTTTAATCTTGTTATAAATGAGTTCCACTGTATTTTCTAATTTGTGTTTTCATTTCAGTATACTCTGGATAGTAATTGTGATATTGGCACTTTGGGGGGCAATATACCTGAGTAGCAGTACTTGGCAGCGTTACCAAGACTCCTCCACAGTAGTTTCCATGGACAGGGACATGTACTCATGGAATACCACCTTCCCCTGTGTCACTGTCTGTCCTCATACCAAACTGGATAAAAAAAAAGTAGACAACTATATCCAGTAAGTAAGCACTCCACTGTATTAAATCATTAATAGTAAAATCCAAAAGAAGCTTGACTGGCTTAAAAACTGATAGTTGTTTTAAGGCTTTTTCAGTGATACCACAAATAGCTGTCATCCATCAAACTGACATGACCCTAAAAGTTCCCCCTCAGACCACCTTGATGACAAGTGTATCTAGAGTTCGTTCAACCTCCTCAGGACTGGAGTGTGAACTTGAGATAATAATCGTGATTCTACTGTACTTAAATCCCAACTTATCCTTAAATTGGGAAAGATTGAAGGTTAAAAGGGAATAGAAAGGAAAAAGTTGTTATTGTTAAAGACATTCTATCAGTGCTTATGTACTCGTATATGCAATAATCATAAAACGATGGCATCATGGAAGTATGAAAGCATCTTCACCACTAACTAGCTAAGTTATTTTTAAATTGAATATTCTTTTCAATTTTAGTGTTACAAAATAGCTACATTGCATTTTATTTAACAGTTAAATCTTTACCATGTAGAAATATTTTATTCCTATATGCTGCAAGTACTAGGCGTGTCCAGAAAGTAAAGAACGATTGCGCACCACGACCTGCGCCGATCCCCCACCACCGCGATCGTATGCGCGCCAGTTAGCTCCTTCCCTCGCTTCAGTGCGATCCGAGTTTTGTTGCTAAACGGTCGTGCGTCTTTGTTCTGTAACCTTTCAAAATGACTGCGCCAATCGAAAACCCCGCCAAATGTGAAATGCGTAGTGTCACTCGTTTTCTGAAAGCACAAAATGTTCGGCATATTGAAATTTATAGGCAACTTTAAGCACATTACATGAACCTTTCCCACAATTTTTACGATCGCTCCTACATGAAATAGTGACAGAGCACCTTGGCTACAAAAAAATGTGTGCTCGGAAAAGAAAAACCGAATCTCAACACTAGAAAAGTGATGGCAACCAGTCTTTTGGGACCGAAAGGGTTGGATCCACGTAGAGTTTATGCTAAGAAGACACACAGTAAACTCAGAGGTCTATTGTGAAACTCTTCAACGACTTAGATGCACCATCCAAAACAAGAGACGTGGAATGTTGTCAGGAAAGGTGGTTTTGATTCATGGCAATGCGCGGCATCATGCATCAGCATAAACACAGCGAGAACTTCAACGTCTTTAGTGGGAAATTTTTGGGCATCCTCCTTACAGCCCTGACTTGGCACCAAGCGATTTTCACTTATTCCCGAAACTAAAGGAATTTTTGAGTGGAAAAAGGTTCGCAAACGATGAAGACCTCAAACAAGAAGTGACATCCTGGCTCAAATCTTTGGCAGTAGAAGAGTATAACATCGGAATTGAAAAATTGGTTCCACGTTACAAAAGGGGCCTTGACAGCTATGGCAACTACATTGCAAAATAGGATAAGGTACTGTGACTTTGTAAATAAAGTTTTGTGTTGATATCTTTCGTTTTTATTTAGTTATGCCAAAATGTTCTTTACTTTCTGGACAACCCACATATATTGCAAGCAAAAAAAATTAGAGAGAAAATTAATTATAACGTTTTATTCATCACATTTATTTTAATTCACAAAACTCTTGTTTTCAATATTTATTAACATACATTCAATATTTTCAGGAGATATAAAGTAAAGGAAAAAGATTTGTTTTTGGCGTTCATCAACTCTTTAGCAATGGCTAACTATTCTAACTTTGACAGCATCACTTCTTATCCTTTCATAGACAGCAAAGATTACATGGAGCTTTTATTAAATCTTTCTCTTAATTTTAATCCAGGTAAATTTTAAATGACACTGAAATTTTAAAATATTAGACCTTAAAAGAAAGTGTTTCATTCATCGCTCTTCAGCAGAGATAAATAATAAGTTAATTTAAGATTTTTAGTGAATTTTAATTCCTTCAGTAAAGTAAGGAGCTAGGAAAGACTAGAAATTCTGAAGATTATAAAGAGCATTTAATTTAGTCTCAACATTATAAACAATCAACTCAATTTCAATAATACTCTTCTGCTAAATATGTTTCCCGTTCAAAAGTCATCCTTGCGCGTGGTATAGAGATATTGAACCAGCTGAATGACACTGTGGATATATTCTCGGCACCGCCTAGCAGTATGAGAAGAATCCTGACTGATATTCTTCCTGACGAATAAGCTAACTCTAGAAGCAGACCCTCTTTGTGTAACGGGAGAAATCCATGCAAAGTGGATAAAAAAAAGTTGATTTGAATAACAGTCCTCTACTAAACATATGTTTCCCGTTCAAGATCCATCCTTTGACGCCTACCTACTCCCCTCTCTTTATTAGTCACTCATCGCCTCCCCCTCTATTGTACCTATTACAATTATAAAAAAATGCATTTTAGACATAATCCAGTTCAATTTCATCTGACGAGGAAGGCGGAGGTCTTTGAAACCGGTAGTGAACTCAAACAAAACAGTAGTGAATACAAAATAAAAAATAAGTGCTTCATTTATTTTATTAAAAATGTATAATGAGTTAGGATTTTGCATTCAGTATTAAGTCAATTGCTGAATTCAGACCTAAATATTTCTTAAAATATAAAGATTTTTTTTTAGTTTGAGTTCTTTTCTCAATTACTGTATATTATTTCCTAGGTTTGACTCTGGGTTCTTCAGGAGTGGTTCTTTCTTTAGAGAAAACAATTACGGAGCTGGGACTTTGCTATGCTGTAAATTCTAAGGTGGCTTATTATAATTCACCAAGGTAATATTTTTTCTCATTTATATAAAGGATCTGAAAAAGTTCTGCAGAAATGTGTACCGTGTGGATAATTTTTGTGAAATTTTTGGCAGAATACACAATGAAGAAACTAAGGATGAATCAGTTCTTCTTATTTTTGTATGATGCCTTTCAACATATTCAAATTGGCAATTTAGATATATTAAAGAGACCATATACCATACATGAAGAAAAAACTAAATTCGCACACATACTCGGTTCATGTGAATATTGTTACCAAAGCAACTATTTTATCAGATTGAAACAGTTCTTGGACACTTCTAGGAATGGAACTTAGAACCCCTGGGTGGAAACATCCATTTATATTCATAGGGTATGGTATCCCTCAACAATTGATACTGCAATGTATTGAAGAGCATGGCTAGGAAATAACGTTATGTTAACCTCAATATGGAAACATAAAGTCTAGAATTATTGAAGTAAGCATGTAACTTATAATTTATCAATGTATGTGGCAAATTTAAAATAACATTGCACATGGTAAGTTAACAGCACTCGTACATATTTAGCTCAGGGAGTATTGTAACCAGAAAAACTTGAGTGGAACCATCAGGACTCCAACCCAAAATTCTTAAGAAGGAAAATCACTGTAAAAAAGTATACAATTTTTGCAACTTATAAAAATAAATAATTATTATGATGAAGTCTTTGAATGTTTATCTTAGATACCGAGAAGAAGATAGATGGGACTTGGTAGAAGGAAATGAAACTTTCTTTGTACATCCGCTAGACGGAGAGGTCTTTGCTCAAATTATCAATTTCTCGACAGGATATGATGTAAGATTTATTTAATTTATTGATTATTTACTTTATTTTTCTTGTCCCTCATTCTTTTGGGTCAGGGCCACAATACTTATATATCAGCCCAATCCAGGGGAAGTTTTTGCTGGTAGATGTTTAATACTTGTTTACTCTATTTTCTCTTCTGGTCTTCTTGAGTTCACATTGAAGATCTTTTTTGTCAATCTACGTTCTGGTATGCAGATGATATTCCTTATTTTTTCTGCAATATACTTCAATCAATGGCGGAACCAAGAGCCGTAAGAATGGCCAGGGACAGCTGGCAGTCGACCTCACAAGAGGGAAACAATGATGCAGGACCATAACAGGCCAACAGGCCTAAAAGAAGAGAAAGAAGAAGAAAAATACTTCAATGCTGAAGAATGCGATTCACACTGAAACTGACGTATGTTATACATATTCTTCATCAGTCCTCCTGGCATTTCTCTGTCCGAAGAGCCTATAGCAAAACCAGGTCATAGAATAATACATATATTTTTTGAAAAGATGACAATGATATTACTGTATAAAATAATAACATACAATTATTTCCAGTAATAGTATAATTTCTTTGAAGGTATTCTTACATGGACCCCTGGAAATGCCAGATATAGCCAGTCAGCGCCACACTTCCGATGATGGCTTCTACATGAAGCTCTATGTGACAGCTATGACCATATACACTTCATCTGACGCTGCTAAGTATGTTAATATTTTTATTCCTTAAAAAAAAGTATTAAAAATAATAATATTTTTTAATTTTTTTGTGAAATTATGGGACAGTTCAGAAAAATGCTGACATAATTTTTTTTCATTAATTAAACGTGTGTGTATTGAGGTAGGTATATAGAAATGCACATAAAATACCCATAAGTATTAAGTTCAACAGTATTCAGTTAACATTAACAGATTAAAATAATACAAATGGATTAAAACAATGCAATAAAAAGTACAAACATTAACTTACCAATAACTCCACCTCCAAACATATAAAGGGTCTTTCAAATTGAGCGGTTTTTTTAATTCAAATTTTTTAAATTCTTGAATAAAACACACAATTTGTTTTGATTTCAAAAAGCTTTTTTTTGGTCATTGAAGTATAATGTATGACATTTAAACACAAAAAACAATATCCACCAAATGTCCACCTCTTACAGCTCCACAGATATCCACTACATTTTGGCATAATTGCGGTTCTAACTCACCAATAACGCGAGTAATTTCGTCCTTCAGCTCAGGAATTGAGTGGGAATCATTCTTATAGACCTGGCTTTTCACATAACCCCAGAGAAAATAGTCCAACGGTGTCAGATCACATGATCTTGGTGGCCAATTAACGTCACCGTTTCCGGAGATTACAATACATAAAATAATTCAACAATTTGAATGTATTGTATTGTATATGACTCCATTTTTATAAATGTCACACATTACACCTCTCAAATGTCACAAGACACAGGCAAGTTCGCAATGCCATCTGTGTTTTAATCCGAGAATTAAAAAAACCGCTGAATTCAAAAGACCCTTTATAAATATACTATAGTAATGCTGCTATTTTAAGTACTTCCGTACTGCTTTGTACATAAACTTTATTCACAAATTCACTTTGCGAGCTTTTTAATGCACAAATGTTTCAATAATAGCATTTAGTTAATATTTTTGGTTTCGTAAACTATTAAAACATTCTGAACATTAAATTGTCACTGATTCTTAATATAAGAAAATTACAATGTTAATTTTTTGCACATTCAATGACGCCTGCGATCCAATCCAGGTTGCGCCCAGGGTAGCTGCCCCTCTCGTCCACGTTTCTTCGGTCTTAGAACGTATCCTTCACAAATAAAGGAGACTAAACTTTATATAAAATTAAAAAAATGTACATATTTTGTAGGTTGAGTGTTTTGCAACGAAAGTGTAGGTTCCACTCAGAGTCCAACTTGGCCCATAGTCCAGTATACAGCTATAACCTGTGCAGGATTGAATGCCGCATATCCCTTTGTCTTCAGTTCTGCGGGTGCATACCACATTTCTATAGACCAAGAGGTAAAGTCACTTTGACATTATTATATCGTAAATATAACATCTTGCATGGTTTAACAACTTTTCTTTTGGAAGCTTGAAAATCTTGGACATCTGATAATCTAGTAGAAATTTATTTCATATGATATGGCTAGTCAGCTGAATCCACCACAATGATGATGATTATTCAAGTCCATTTTGTGAAATATAAAAGTAATTTTTCATCTTTTCTCTTTATTTTTTTATCCATTATATCAGCCATGGCAAATTACGGCCCATGGACCATGTATGACCAGCCTCATATTTTAATGTGGTTTGCAAGTTATAACTATTTTATACAGATTGTATACATATGTAAATAAAAGAAAGATAAAGCGTATTAATTGTCATGGATAATAGAAAATAATGCTCCACTCAGACCATTTCTCTGACCCGCATCATATGTAAACCATAAGATCATTCATTCCTAGCACCTCAAACATACAAAGGATGTCCCAGAGCTGAATCTCAGAATGGAAAATGATCAATAGATAAGTTCAGAATTGGATCTTGTTGTATTTTGAAATCCAGAATGCTAGTACATTTAGACGACGCTCTACAAAGCCGAAGTTAGCTGATTATGGCCGACAGTCTCTTTCTTAAGCCCAATATGTATTACTTACCGCCAGCTACTGTACGTGTGCAAACAGTTTATCTATAAAAAGATACTAAATCAAAATCAAATAAGTGACAATTACAGGGTGTTTTTTTAATCGTACGCATTGTTTGCCCATAAATACACAATTCTGCATTATAACAGAAGTTTGGAGCTGCTCCTGGTCATTGTGGCACCTTTTCTTTTCTCTTGAATATCTCTCGAGAGCTCATTTTCTCATATTGAGTTCAACGTGAATTATTGGTGACTTCATTATACAATATTTTAAATTTGAATTATTGATTGGTTAAATGCCGATACGAAGTACTTTGTTTAAAATGATTGACTAAAATACTTACTGTTTTATGATTGTTTTTTAAGGAAAAGATAGAGTCTGTGATGTTCCAGGTCTACACTGTTTGGCAACACACCGTGGTAATTTTTTATACTTGTAATTATTTTAACCAAACATTATAGGCAAAAGATATTAAATTATTTAATCAGGATAAACACAATAAAGCGCCAGTTATCTGTGGTAATTTAGGATCACTTGAGAATGGATAAATGAAACAGTTAATCTAAATTAAGTTTTTATTGAGTTAAACATTTTAGGAGTTGAAATGCTAGATAAATTTTGTTACAACCTCCGTGGCCTAGTTGGTAAAATGCCTGTCTCCCAACCAGGAGTTTGCAGGTTCAAAACCTGCAGGAACCCAGATTTTTTAAAAGGTATTCCAGTCTGGTTTTCACTTAAGGCCTTTTCTTTCTGGTTGGTTGGAAGATATTACCATGGCAATAAGCCCACCAGGTTGTACTGTATACAAAGAAAGTGTAATACAATACAATGAGTACACGAACAATCTTTCTCAATGTTTGACAGATGCAACCGCTAAACACCAGTACTGTGGCAATTGTACTGGGAAGCTGTGGATACAAATATTTTCATATCAGTGTGGATATGGGGAAACAATACCAACTTACTGGCATTAATAAATTTGTATAATGTAAACCATAGATTTTATAACAGTTAAATTATGGAAGTTCTTTAAAAATTCAGATTTTTTTTTTTCGGGATTAGTACAAAAGTTTGTACTACAGAGGACCATGGTTAATCCAACTCATGGATAATTGAGCCCCAGATGATCGCCATTCTACTGTATTTTTATTAAAAATATATCACATAAAATATTTATTTTGAAAATTGTTTATTAAAATCAAATATAATACAAGAGTAGTCCATAATATAGTGTGTGTTTTTATGAGTTTTGAGGTAGTTCACTTATTCAATGTCACTTAGCCTTAAGGTCTAATTCATTGTCCGACCTTAACACTAAATATTAAATCTTAACAACTTTTTTTTGCTAAAGAAATTAGTATTTTAACTTACGTATCTTACAAATTTGTCATAGCTTCCTTAAATAAAAGTCGTGTGGTTTAATTACCTCCCTTTAAATTTGGAGCGTATGAAGGTTGATTGAGAATACAGATCATGAAATTATAAGATAAGAAATTTGTCTTCTAGTTCGTTATGCTATTTACACTTTTTGTTTTGTAGCTCTTCTCGAATTGAGGAATTTGTTCTACGAACTGTCTCAGGTACACGCAACATATGTCGCCAGGACCACATCTCCATGGTGACAACTTTTTGCATTCTCTTTCTGCCAATATCCATATTTCGACACCATACAGAGGAATTGAGAAAATCAATGTTTTTATGAGCTTTACACTGGTAGACCTGGAAGTGTTCTTTTCTCTTCATATTTTATTCAACTTATTTATAATTGACCGTACAAAATTAATATTTAGGCCGGACTATGAATTCAGACCTTAGTCACATGTGTTAAATAATTTAAACAGAGACTAACAGTCAAGGGTTAAAATGAGGGGATTAATTGCCAAGATCGCTGCAGATTGTGTGTTAAAGATGATTATAGTAAGATAAGGAAAGTGTTGAGAATTAGTTCTAACCTTGCCTGGTCCACTCAAATAAGCCTAACAAGGTCAAGGGTTTACACAAACCTACACCTGAAGGAAGCAAACCACAGCATGCTCATATTTTTACTAAAAGCATCCTACTCAGTGATAACAAAACATAGGTCCAAATGTGATGACTGTTTTAATTAATATTTTTTGGATAGTCTTTATATATGTCACAGTGGAAGTGGGTTGTACAGTGAATCTAAACTTTTACTAATGAATATACACCTTAACTGAAGTAATCAGTGAATGTAGTGGAAGTTATTTTATGATAATAATAAATCCTTGTTCACTAGGGATCATATAAACTCTATAGTAATTATTAATCTTTACTAACTGAGTTCGGAAAAGTAAATTTAAAATAAAAGAATATAAAAACCTTTTTATTAACGTATTTATTGCCATAAATCAGAGTTAAGACATTTCGACATGTATAAAGTGGATTCTTCTGAAATTTACACTTTTATGTTTAAAGTATCGCATTTAAAAGTGTTAGAAACTGCAGCTATGTATGGATTTTATATTCTAGAATATTCACTAATGATGGGCAGTGAATGTACATTTCACTAGTTTATTATTACACTAGTAAATATTCATTGATTAATTTAATGAAGGTGTACATATACAAGTAATAGTTTACATTCACTGACTATCTGCTTCTGTTTGTTATTTTATTTGATGGATATTTTTGAGTAATATTCATTTGTTACAGAAATACTTTTCAGTTTGTTCAACCCAAAAACCCAGAAAAAGGCTTGTGAATGCTTTCCTAATTGTAATGATGTTAACTACATTGTTCAGTCCATTGTAAGTTATAAAGATTTTTTTTATATCTTTAACCTTATTTAAACCAGTTTCATTCGAGTTTCTGGGCCAGTCCTAGATAAGTTACACACAATTCTAAGTAAATCATTAATTTAATCTACACATCAAATTTATTTACCCATTTCAATGCCATAAAACATACTTCAAAAGAAGTTTCAAATCTTCGAATATATCCATATTTTTTTCATTTGTGATTTATTAAAAAAAACAATCAGTTTTTAAGTACACTGTGTAGGTTATATACGAGTATAATGCATATACAGGAGAATATTAAATACAAAAATTCACACTGTAACTAAATATGAGACATAAACAACAGGATTCAAATGTAAAAACTATAAGAAAGGTTAGTTCTTCAATGACTGACTATACTTGATATACATTACATATGTGGTATGATCAATATAAAACTAGACAGAAGTTATGCTATAAAACTAGACAGAAGTTATGGTGGGGGGTATAGACTAATGCTTCTAGTAATCGGTTGCGATAAGCCTTGTGACTCAGTTTGCCAAAAATCTGTGTGCTGTCTGCATCTGTTTCGCAAGCAATTTTGTTAACACGTGTTTTAAACCCTCTGCGATTGCCAAGATGAATCAAAATTCGAGCAGCACGCAAATGTAATTTTTTTTTTAAAACTAGGAAATACAGTGTCTAAGACTATTGCAATGGTTCGTCAGGTTTACAGTGATGAAACCATGAGTTGAACCCAATGTTATGACTTATAAGTGATGCAACCGAAAATGTAATTATTTAATAGTAAAAATGTTTTAAAAGCCAGTTCCATTTTATATTGATCATCCCTCGTAATTGACTATTTTCTAGTCCCTACAACATTGGTTTCTTGGAACTAACTTGCAATGGGGGATGGTGTCATATCCAAAACTGCAGTACAGAAGAGAAATTATATTTGGTTTTACTGATGTCTTAGGTAAGTCAAATCTAAAAAAAACATGTAAGGAGTAAAACTCAACAAACCATTTTATTATTTATTAACAATTTCTTATTCGTACATCTGGTGAATATATTATATTTATATATTTGTAGGCTTTAAAAGAGCTCTAATTTTTCGATTAAATTCTTAAGACTATAGCCAAAACAAACCCTTAACCAGTTAACCTTATGTACAAACCATCACACCATTTCTCTGTCGAGGTAAGCAGAGTCGAGTGCCAGATTTTCTTATTCCAACACACATCTTTTGCCTCCTCCATCTTTTGCCTACTCATATAAATGCTATGATTTTTTTCTTCATTTAAACAATTCTTTACTTCATCCAACCATATTTCCTTTAATCTTCATCTACCATGCCTTCCACTCATATTTGTTTTGTTAGTCTTTCTTCAGTCATTCATTCCATATAGCCAAACTATCTCCGAGTGCCCTTCTTCTTCTTACTTAATACACCTTAAGTTCACACTCATCTCTGATTACTTTATTCCATATTCTGTTATACATATTAATTTCTTGTATTCTTCTCAGTGCACACATTTCTAAAGCATTCATTCGGCTTCTTTCAGTCTTCTTCTATGTCCATGTTTCACTTCTATATACCAAAGTTGGTACTATATTACTGTTGTGAACTATCACCTTAGCAGATATACCAATTCGGTTCCAGTACAATTTTTTTAGTGTCCCATTGAATTCTATTGCACGGTATCCAGTATCCCTTGCAACTCTCATCATCCAAGAAAATACATCTAAAATATAATTCCAAATTTCCTCTAATCTTTCATTGTTTATCCATATATCATAACTTGCCTTAATCTTCCATTGCTCACCTGTACATCTTACATTTTCTTTCAGTTTCAGTCGGAGGCATGGCTGGACTTTTCTTGGGCTGCAGTGTGTTGAGTTTCATGGAAATTGTTTACTTCTATACACTCAGACTATTCTGGTACCTCTATAATTACAAGTCCAATGTAAGAAAAGAAAGGAAGCACCAAGAGCTCGCTGTAGCTCAGTTCTAAAATCAATTCTGCTGCTTGAACTTCAAAGGTCTAGAAAATAGTTAAATCTTGGTGATACATAGATTTGTCTTTTTTTGAAACCTTATATTTTAAATTTTATTTATTGATGCTTGTAACATACTATAGTATACTTTAGTTCTTTGTAACATATGACCTTTGTGGGCTAATTTCTGAGACACAATTTGGAAGTTGCGGGTTTGATTCCTGTTGGTGCCCATATTTGTTTTATTAAGGAGTATCAGTCTGGCTTCAATTCAGGCCTTTGAGACACCTTTCTGGTTACTTTTAAGAGATAAATTTCATGCCATTAAACTCTCCTGATTGCAATGAGAGCGTAATACAACAAAATTAATGATTTCATAGCGCTCTTTCGGAATATATGTATGATGGCCTAGTTTGTAATACGCTTAACTTCCACTCAAGTGTTTCTATTCTCGATGGTGCTGTAAAATAAAGTCCTAGTCAAGTAAAAGTCATCTGATTATGATACTTATGTTATGATAGCTAGATGTATTTTTGCCTCTTCAGGTATGGGTTAGTATCAGCTCCATTTATCGAGCCTTCAGATTTAGAACTACTCAATTGGTTCTAAACCTCAAGCGTTGATTAATGGGGCTGTAGGCAATGTTGACCCAGCCACCTCCAAGATGTAGCAACGCCTGGTTATAGACTGCCGCTGTGTCCAAAGACAAACTGTCACATGATTGTACCATCTGAAACTCCTCGTCATCCCATGGTTCACAAATGTGAGAAGTCTTCTCTCTTGGCCTTTGGTATATGTCAATATTCTGAGCCAATTAGCAAAATAGGTAGGATACAGACTCTGACATTGTCTTCAGACTCAATACTGAAAAGTTCAATATTTTCTTCATAGTGTTAAAAAGAACTGCTGGCGGCGTTTATCTTCATAGGCAGCTCATTTCTGAGACTTATATTTCTACCGTGGAACTTATTAACTCTATTGAGATGGATGCCAATGATACCCAAGGTGATGTAAAAGCATAATGCCTACATATCAGCTGCATTTCCCTCACATTTATATGCAGGGCAAGGTGGAGAGAGTTCTCCAAATAACAGAAATGGGAAAAATAAGCAAACTTAAAATACATTCTTTCTATATTTCAACATAAATAGTTAATTTTATTTATATAACACATACATTTGTACAGATTTTCACACCTCAATTTTACAAATTAACAAATACATTAAAAAAAATAAAAAACTTCAGAGTAAAATGAAAAAAAAACATAAAAAAACGTATAAATAGCCAAACACAAAATAAAAAAATACTTTCAGTGACTAGAAATAATAAATGTTTTTTTTTTTTTTTGAATAAACATGAAAATAATAGTAGTTTGTTTTTCAAAATCTAATTAATTGTATTTATTGTTGCGGCACTAACTTAATATAACTCTATTTAATTTTTTTAAATAAAATGATATTTAAAATCCCCGCTTGATTTCCACTAAAACACTTTTTGTATTATTAGATTAGCCCTCCAACCTTTAGTTTTATACCTAAAATATGCAGGTCATTCAATTACATTTTTCATAGAGTGAATTTTGTTCGAGTAGATTTCACAAAAACATGTAAAAATAAAATGTTTTCAGTTATTTTTATGTAATTATTTGCATTATACTCGTCCGAGGTCATCAAAACATGGTTTTGCAAAAAAAAATATAAATTTTCAAAACACTCTTTTCGTTCAGACTTGAATTCATATTGTGTCTGAATCAACTGAAACTATTAACACAATTTACACTGTATAGGTGTTATTCGCTCGCATACGCAACATTCTGTGTAAAATTCGACTGAGTTATAGTGTGTCTGTGTAATGACGTGACTCAATTTGTGCTGCATACTCGTAAATTATGCCAGTCTGACCCTAGTCTTAAAGGCTCGAATTACCTCCTGTTTTCCTGGAACCAATTATCCGAGTAAATAGAAGGATTACTACATATCAGTGCACTTGCTAACTCAATACTTGTCCTATATTTTTAAACATGTGTAAATCTTGTGGTACTCCTTTTTAGGAGACAATAGGATTCATTTACATTTTCGTGTGCATATTTTAGATGTACTTTACTTTAGATGTGAACATTAGTAATTTATTTGCATTCTTATTGTCAACACTTTTTTTTAATAACTTTCTATTTTACGTAAGGTGGTGATGAGAAATACTAAAAAGGATTTTACATTTATTAATTTCTCTACCATCATTCAGTGATCAATCCAAAAGTGCTTAGTTATTATCTAACATCTCTTAAAATATGTGTATAACTGTATCTCTTTTAAATGTTGTTCCCTTCTCAGTTTTCCAATAAATAAAATATATTAAAATTATATTTGTTTCTATTTCACAGATGGCACTAAATAGGATTATTATTTATTAAAAAATGTATACATATAAATCCCGCCATTTCCCATGTTCTATCCAAGCACATAACATTCACCTCTTCCACATTCATACATCTCACTTAATCTTCTTTTAAAAATCCTGTCTACTTGTTCCAATCATGTTTTCCTCGCTCTACCCCTTTCGTGTACACCTTGAAATTCTGACTTGTATTACTCACTTTGCCATTTTTTCATCATTCATTATCTCCACATGTCCAAAATCCAACTTAAAGATCCTTTTTTCACCGCACTTAAAACACCCATTTTCTCCATACATTCATTTCTGATGTCTTCATTCCGCCTTCTTTCATACATTAACACTCCACAGATGTCTCATGTATGCATCTACACATAAATCTTTCTTTTATTCTTCTAATTTATAATAACAAAAAAAAATGATTTTGCCTGCCTAAAAAAAATGCCTCGCACTGAAAGGAAAATAAGAAAATATTTATGAAAGCCTGTAGTTAAAATATGTTCACAAGTTAAGTGAAAAACTTTACTATAATACCTTTGATCATTGATGTCTCATTGTGGGACATGCAACTGTACACAGGAAAATATCCAACAGTTGAGACATGTCACTAAAAAAAAAGGATTCTAAGATTCTATTCAAGAATATGACAGTTCTTCATGAACACATGACAGTTAAACTTGATATAGATATAATATTAATAATAAAATGACAATTTATATAACACTGTTTAGAGAGCACTTCATTATTCACAGATCAAAAATATTACAAAATAAATACATTGGGTGTTAACATAAGTTGTGTCCGTTTTTTTTCAATTTAAAAATGAGCACCAAAAGTAAAACTAAATGGTAAATGTTATACGTCATTCGAAATAAATTTGTCTGCTCTATAAGATATTGAGTTTGCTTTTACGTTACATATATTATTTTATTTGATTACAAGCCTTCAAAATGGAATGTAAAGTAGACGAATGTGAGCATTTTTGACACCTCCTTCTGTTCGTGTTCAATCGAGGGAATAAAGCTGCCAAAGCTGCTCGCTATATTTGAGAAGTATATGGTGAAGATGCTATGAATGAAAGGACAGCTCGTCGATGATTTTTGCGTTTCAAAGACGGTAATTTCGACCCCAAGGACAAGGAGCGTTCCGGACGACCAGTGGACTTCGATGAGGACCGCTTAAACCATATTATTCATGAAGATCCCCTTCAAACATTTGTCCTTTCATTCATAGCATCTTACACTTTGCAAATATCTCGAGCAGCTTTGTCAGCTTTATTCCCTCGATTGAACGCGAACAGAAGGAGGTGTCGAAAATGCTCACTTTCGTCTACTTTACATTCCATTTTGAAGGCTTGTAATCAAATAAAATAATATATGTAACGTAAAAGCAAACACAATATCTTGTAGAGCAGAAAATTTTCTTTCGAATGACGTATAACATTTACCATTTTGTTTTACTTTTGGTGCTCATTTTTAAATTGAAAAAAAACGGACACAACTTATGTTAACAACTAATATAAGTTTAGTGTAAGGCTGTGGCCATTACATTAGGTACTTCCCCGCATTTGTATATGTTTAGAAAAACATATTTCTGAAAAAACTGTAGAAAAATTATTACGAGAAGATGAACTACAAATAAACCTTTGTAGACCTTCTGATATGTGATAGTAACACATTCAACTTTAGCCATAGTGTAGTGTTCATATATTCTCATGAATTTTGATAACTTCTGAAAAAGGATTGTCTTCAAGTGCTTCCTAAAGCTGTACACACCCCCAAATATCTTACACTAAGAGGCAGACCATTCCCCGTCACAGTTTTACTCATCTCCGTAGGAACAGCATTCATGGTACCTATCTATAATTATAATCAAAATTTGAAAGTTGAGAAAATATTAGATAGATGGAGTGTAGTTGAAAGAGTAAATCTCGAGACTAATGAAAATTGGCGGTGGAATAATTGTTTGTAATAAATCAGTGGTAAGAGCAGGTTTCCAAGAAAAAAAAATTTTAGGTTTGATTCACTTGCAAAAATATTAATTTACTTTATTTCTCTTAAGCGAGGCATTTGGCTTAATATTTTTTTAGTTATTGCAAATATTACTTTAAAACACGAGTGTGTGTAATTAATTTTACTGTGCATTTAACATTTAACAAACCTTAAAATAATTACTTAAAACAAAACATGTAATAATAATGAAAACAGATTACATTTGTATTTTAAGTCAATGAAAAAAGTACGTATTTGGAAAAAAGTACGTAACTGAAAAAAAATATCATACACAACTATTAAAAAAATGTTTTCTTTTTATGTAATCATTAATACCTTTTTTTTAATACAGGCAGTCCTAGACATTTGTATATTCGGTTCTTAAAAGTGTGTATCAAAGTTGAATATGGCGGGCTTTAAAACATTTATTTGTCAATGAAAATATAGGTCTAATATTCATAAATGCAAAATATAAACATAAAACTAATTACTGAGACATATCATCAATATCATTAAGGAGATATATTACTATTATCAGGTGTTTTCTTTATAGTAAACTTAGGTGTATGTGGTGGTATTTATATTTTAACCGTACAAAACTCAAATCACTAGAAAATATAGAAGTGTGTAAAATAGTAAACTGTACGAAAATCAAATGTACAAATCAAGGGCCTGTAAAACAAGATAATTCCTGCAAAACAGAATGATAAAATGATAATTATTAATAATTTAACAATTTTAAATTGCATTTCAAACGCAATAAATAATAATATAAATAAAGAAAGTCAATTTGTATTGTAAAAAAATATTAATTTATTACAAAGCTCACGAAAATTATGAAAAATTTCATATTTAAGTTAAACGTTTGAGAGACTAACAAAATTTTAAAGGAAATTTACAACTGTATAACGAGGAAACCATTAATCCTGTTTACATTCTTTAGTGAATTTTGTTTATGAAAATAAAATAGCAAACTACAATACAATATTAAAAATTATTCTTCCAATCACTCAAATAAATACAAAAACATATTATGTATTCGATAGCATAAGTTGAAGAAAAAAAAACAACATGGAATGAATTTTGACATAAAATATATTTTAATTAACCCTTTTGCTGATTATGTTTCATCTCATGTTGGGTTAATTTTGAAAATCACAATTACTTAATTAAGTTGTCTGCAGATTTTCATAAAAATCTGAATAGGTTAAATATTGGGTGTTAATATAAGTTGTGTCCATTTTTTTCCAATTTAAAAATAAGCACCAAAAGTAAAACAAAATGGTAAAGGTTATACGTCATTCGAAAGAAAATTTTCTGCTCTACAAGATATTGTGTTTGCTTTTATGTTACATATATTATTTTATTTGATTACAAGCCTTCAAAATGGAATGTCAAGTAGACGAAAGTGAACATTTTCGACACCTCCTTCTGTTCGCGTTCAATCGAGGGAATAAAGTTGCCAAAGCTGCTCGCTATATTTGCGAAGTGTACGGTGAAGATGCTATGAATGAAAGGACAGCTCATCGATGATTTTTGCGTTTCAAAGACGGTAATTTCGACCCGAAAGACAAGGAGCGTTCCGGACGACCAGTGGATTTTGATGAGGACTGCTTGAACCATATTATTCATGAAGATCCCCTTCAAACCACCGTAGAATTGGCTGAGTCACATGACTGTATACCGCCATCTTAAATCAATGGGAAAAGTCCAGAAGTTCGGTGCTTGGGTTCCACATGTTTTGAGTGAAAACAACAAAATTCAACGTTCGACAATTTCTGCTGGTTTGCTCGCGCGTCATCGAGCTACGCATGGCCACAAGCAAAGGTTCCTTGACCGCATCATTACTGGTGATGAAAAATGGTTTGAAAATGGTGATAAAAAATGTTTGAAGGGGATCTTCATCAATAATATGGTTTAAGCGGTCCTTATCGAAGTCCACTCGTCGTCCGGAATGCTCCATGTCTTTCAGGTCGAAATTACCGTCTTTGAAACGCATAAACCATTGACGAGCTGTCTTTTCATTCATAGCATCTTCAACGTACACTTCGCAAATATCGCGAGCAGCTTTGGCAGCTTTATTCCCTCGATTGAACACGAACAGGTGTCGAAAATGCTCACTTTCGTCTACTTGACATTCCATTTTGAAGGCTTGTAATCAAATAAAATAATATATGTAACGTAAACGCAAACACAATATCTTGTAGAACAAAAAATTAATAATAATGTATAACCTTTACCATTTTGTTTTACTTTTGGTGCTCATTTTTAAATTTGAAAAAAATGGACACAACTTATGTTAACACCTAATATAATAAATTTTTTTGCCAGTAAAATAAATACAAGCACATAAATAAGTCACACAGAAAATACCATAAGTAAATAATATAATAAATTAAATTTCAAACTTAACATTAATTATAACTTTAAGAATGAGATTTCATAAGTAATATATCTGGCTTTTCTCAAACAAAATACTATATAAGTAAAAGTATGAATCATCCCATAGCAATTTATGGAATATAAAAAAAACAGTTTTTTTCTTTCATTTGTAATCTCACTGATGTTGAGAGATTTTATAATGACATACGTTTCAACCTCCTTGGAACTCTTTTTTAGAACTTGGAAACATCTGCTGATAAAATAATGATTGAATGTCGAAAAAAGGTCCAAACTTCATTATATGTGTATATCTGTACTTCAGAGACATAAGACACAATGTCTATTTTGCTAAGATTAAAGTACAGCATAAAAAATGAATTTGTTTGGAATATTTCGAGTCATTTTTGCAAAAAAATGGACAAAATTGTAATACTATTAGTAAATAGAAAAATATATGGTATTTCGTTTCTTGCTGTAGAAATGCGTGCACTTGTATTGATATTTTTATTTCTTAATTAAGGTTTTCATTTGTATTATTATGAGGATGTTTTTATTTGTGTAGAAGCTATTTTCAGTCCATAAGAGGAAGGAGTGTGTGTTGTACATAAGCATGTCCATTGAAATGTATTAATGAATTTTGTGTTTTATCTTGTGCAATATATGGACCTTCTGGACCCTGTCCTGTTGTGTGCGGTACGTATGTACTTATTTTTTACAGGATTGTATGAATCATGTTAGTACTTTGTATATATTATTGTGGCATCTTGAATTTATATATTCACTCACACTCGTTATTATGTGTTGTAAAAATTGTTAATGTCCAAAATCGACCATAACTGAACAAATAAAAAAGTGAACTTAAAAATGGACATGGTGTCTTATGCCTCCGGGATACAGATATGGCCTTAGATATTTAAGGAAATGTAATATGTTTATCTGGAATTGCACGAATTAAATTTTATAAAACTTTATTTCACCATAGAATTTTAAAGATTTAAAAAAATAAGGATAGCAGTCTGGTTTACAATTAAGGCCTCTTTAACATCTATTTGGTTGGTTGGAAGAGATTACCACATGGCAATAAGTCCGGCAGGTTGTACTGTATACAACAAAAGTGTAATACAATACAATGACTTAGTTATAACAAATTATTTGTATAACTCCTGTATGATAAAACTTCATAGATTAAGCATTTAGTATGGGCATTGTATGGACCTTCATATAACTTTGACAAGAGACAAGTGAAAAAGTCATTCTTGCCAAGATGAATTCAATTAGATTATATGGGTTTGCTGTGATATTATTATGTTGGGTTCATCTTGTACTGTTTTTTTATTTATTGTATAACACAATTTTTTTTATTGTATAACCATTTTTTTATTGTATTTTACTGCATAAATGTCAATATTGAACTTTTGTTGTTTTCTTTTTGTATCAAAAAGGTCATTTGATCGTTGAAATAAAATAAATTAAACATAAAGCATTTAAAAAATTGTCATTTTTTTTATTATTAAAAATTAAGAAACAGTGCAGATATATATGTATACCAGCTGTCTCTAAAAAAGTTCTCTTCACCTAGTTATAAAATAAAAAAATGACAATTTAATTATACAACAATTGTAATTGAATATTTCATATAGAATGAATCTATATATTATAAATATAAAAACAATTTTAATAAAGAATAAAAAACGTATTCCTCAAAAGTCTAGAATATTAACAAGATCATAAATGGCAATAGAAAATTGCGATAGAATTTTTGACATTACATAAAAATTAGGCCAATATTTCCTTGCATCAAACACACTTAAAATTCCTGTGTTTAAATTTGTTCATTACCGGACCATTTTTAGATTTGACAGCAAAGATCAATCTAAAAGTAATGAAAACGATCCATGTAGATCCATTATTGTGATCCGTAGGGTTGTATTTACATGTACTCCTGTACAATCGCATCCCAGTCGATTTGTTTGAAGTAAATGTGAGATTTGATCTCTTCGATTCCTTTGGAACCACTTCCTAGTCTTTCGCGAGGATCGAAACACAAAAGCTGAAAAACAAATATAGATATTAATAAGACAGTCAATATAATTTTGTGTGTTTGATAATTCCAGTTCTCTTTCATATTATTTAGAAAAATTCTGCTTTTGTGGATTACGGTCGCTCTCTACAATCTAGTGATGGAAGACTCCTTTATGTATTGATACACCACACTTCAATTTACTTATCTTTATTTGCGATCTACTCAGCGCAACTGTGGAACGAATTCCCATCAGATGGGCACCAGCCTTAACCGGTTCACTGCCACGAGCGCATTGACGCGCTCTCCGATTCAGTGCTCGCCAGGGCGGCCATACAAAATGAACGCATAAACGCGCTCTCCTTTGAGCTTGTCGCAAGCTAATATCAAATCCAATTGTAATAATTTATAAATTGTAACACATAGTAACATCTATTGGGATGGTCAAGAAATATTTAAATATTACAATTTACCGATATTATCAAAGTTACAGTCATCTTTCTAAAAGCTTTCACTGACAGTCAATACGTGTCTCTGATAGAGGGTTACCGACTACAGTTTTTTGCGACGTAATTGCGATGATTTATAATGACTTCGTTTGTAGTTTTCTTCAATGGTTGATTTTTAACTTTTGTGCGTTATTTTTGTTAATTTTTCAAAGTATTTATTTACAAAGTGTGTTTTCATGTATTCTTTGGTTATTGGCGGTAGTTTTGCGGCATAATATGACTTTTATATAGACTTTTTACGGTTTTATTTTATAGTTTATTTACCTTTTGTGCTTTATTATACATCATACAGATAATTTGTTGATTTTAGTTTACAAAGTACGAGGCATATCCAGAAAGTAAGTGTACTGAATTTTTGTAGGTTACAATTTTTTTTATTTAAACAAAAAAATTACGTGGTTACCGTAGTACGTATGTAAGCTATTTTTCGACATAGTCGCCATTCTTCTCAATGCAGGTGGTGAAGCGGGGTATCAACTTTTTGATGCCTTCCTCGAAGTAGTTTCCCGCCAACCCCTCCGTCCACTTCTCCACCTCTTCCTTTACCTCCTCGTCGGTTGAAAACCTTTTTCCACCCATGTGCAGCTTCAGGGAGGTAAAGAGATAGTAATCTGAAGGTGCTAGGTCAGGGGAATGCGCGGGATGGTTCAGTACATCCCATTTAAATGAGGCGAGCAGTTCCGTCTGGCATTGTCGTGCAACAGGCAGACTCCCTTTGTCAGCATGCCTCTCCTCTTGTTCTGAATCGCCCTCCGCAATTTTTTTAGGGTCTCACAGTATCTTGCAGAGGTGATGGTCTCCCCTTGAGGCATATATTCAATTAAAATTATGCCTTGACAGTCCCAAAACACGGATGCCATGATTTTCTTGGCTGAAATATTGGTTTTGAACTTTTTGGCGGAGGGTGAAGAGGTGTGACGCCACTGTTGAGACTGCCTTTTGGTTTCAGGCGTGTAGTGTGCAACCCAAGCTTCATCTCCAGTAACGATGGAGCGGAGAAATTCATCTCCATGGAGTTTGCAGCGCCTCAAAAACTCTTGCCCGGCCTCCACTCGATTCAACTTGGCGGGAGATGGGATTGACATATTTCACGAAACGTGTTGTCGCGTCGACACTTCTCAACGTACTGACCTCGAACCGGTCTCGTTGCGAAGGGGAAGGGTCAGGCTACACGGAAGTGTAGCCAACATGTCGAAAATAAAATCCATCCGGTCGTGAGAGCCTCAGTACACTTCGTTTCTGGATATGCCTCGTATATTATATTCCACTATATTTATAAGTAAACATATTTTCTGTGTCAAGTTGTGACAAACCTGACATTTTGTGAATATTTAAACTGTGTTTTTCTGAGTGAACGGCAGCTCAAACGCCCCACGGTGTATATATTTAGTAAGTTTTCATAATATCCTTTATATCTGTATACAAAAATTATAAATTTTTTAGGTTTTATTTTTGTTGAAAAAATCCCGGCCTGCTGGGTATGGCCATACTAATAATTTCCGGCACTTAAAGGGTTAATTATGTTCCAGAGTGAAACCACTTCACTTAGAAAATACCTTTTCACCCTAATTTTTCTTCATTTCCGGCTTTGTAAATTTATTTGGTGGTTTTTAAACTTTTTTGTTTCACAGCGTCCTTAGTGTGTAAAAACTTTTCACAACACCTTAAAAAAACTATCAATTATTGAAATGCCTTTTACTACACAGTTTTTCAAATCTTGGAATCAAATTTTACACAATCGCCTTCGTATATCTTGTTCCAGAGTTT
This sequence comes from Odontocerum albicorne, assembly GCA_949825065.1. Classification (NCBI taxonomy): domain Eukaryota; kingdom Metazoa; phylum Arthropoda; class Insecta; order Trichoptera; family Odontoceridae; genus Odontocerum; species Odontocerum albicorne. The sequence goes on from OX463856.1 coordinate 18,729,128, forward strand.
TGAGAGATATTTGGTTTTTATTATAGCTATTGCAATTAGAACCAGGATTCACCAAGCTTTAGCCCTCACCAAAATGTATTCATCCTTTACTTATATCTAAAAGAGACCAAATAAGATCTTCAGGATGAGGCGAGATCATTTTGGGGGATAAAGGCCTGCAGGAGTTGCATGCCCATTAGAAGTAACAAAAATAATAACAAACCTGAGACAGTAACGATTCTGCATCCTTCGGAAGATTCCTGGGCATGTTCAGTATTGTGTGGGAGTTAAATCCTGATGGATGTGCAACGGAGAGAGGCTGGAACAAGTTTTTTTTTTAAATAAGATAAAATATAATAATAATAAAGTAACAGTTTAAAATATACATTTCAATAGTCATACATAAAATCATATTCTCATTCCTCCATTATGCTTAATTTCTATGCTCAGATACCGTAGACCTGCTGGCTGACTAACTAGGAATTATTGTTTTAACTCAACCAGCTTAACATGTGTGTCAATTAAATGCTCTCACCACTGAAAGAATACTAAAAAAAAAAAACCTCAAGAAATATATAAAATTAACAATTTTTCAGTTAAAGAAACCAAACAGAAAAAACAATAATAGCAAAATGTCACAAATAAAAAATATCCACACTCAATATTAATAAGATAATAACAACATAAGATGCAGAAACATTAAGAATTGCGTATATAAACAACAGGATAAACAACCCATAAACAACAGGAACAATGTTACTCACGTTTCCCTGTAAAGTGACTTAGTTATACCTACAAAGTTTACTAAGGAGTCAATTTATCCACCGAGATATAAAAGATATTGGAAAATTCATTCAACAAGGTCATTCATTCTGTGTGCGAGTGGTAATCCTCTTAACAGCTTAATTAGCTCTTAATTAGTTAATATGGAACCAAAACACAATCTTAATTCACGATGGTATAAATAATTGATGCTTGCAGGAGGGATGCCTTGCAGCAAAGGTGTGTGTGAACTCTTGGGTGTGGTGTTTTAGATGATAATACGAGTATACGAGGCATTGTGGGATGGACTTTTTGGTCGGTCTGGAATGATGAAGTGTGCGGTGTTTGACTCCCATGATACATACATTTGATTGAGTATCACTGTTTGTCAGGTTGAGGCGAGTTTGCAACGGATTATTAAATACAACAATCAGAAAAAAAATATCAACTTATTTTTTCATGTTGTATGTCCTCAGTAAGATACAGATAAAAGCCTAGTTTACTAGGGACACAACAAATGAAAGGCAACAAACCCAGATTGTGTCTACTTTATATTAATTACCTGTTGTTTATTCATAAATTATGTATTTATAAAATTCCTTGTCATGCATAAATAAATAAATAAATTGTCCGGTACATTAAATAAAAGTTTGTCAATCAATAAATGGTTTGCTATTTTTTCTGTTACCAATTTGTAAATTATAAACAGGTGTGTAGATTTTTTCTTATGCTTAAGGAGTAATATTCAAGAATAGCCATTAAAATATGTGGGATACAGCCATGGCTAAAATCTATACTCTGCAATAAAGGTGTCACAGAACTCTATCAGCTATCAGGGAATTGTGGATTCCTCTCAAAACAAACTCATTAAAAAAATGGTTAAAATGCAAACCCTTTGCAATAAACTTAGTTAAAAATAATTTTAAAATATATTTACCATTCCAATAATAAGCTCATACATAATGGCACCAAAGCTCCAGAAATCACTGACTCTTTCATCATATAACTCATCCAACAGAGGGAACCTTTGAAGTTCAGGCGCCACATATGAATCGCAGTGCAGCTTGCCCTCATTCAGAAGAGGTATCAGCGCTTCCTGGGTGTCATGGCCCACCATGTATGTGAGCATCAGGTGGCCACGCTCACCCAGTAAGAGGTTGTTTGGATTTAAATTGCTGGAAAATGAAAAACATTACGATGGTAGAAAATAATTTATCAAAAGAATTTAAATTATAACTGCAGTAAGTTGATAAATATTGTTAAATACCAATACAGGTATCCCTTATTATATTTTATTCCACTCTGTGCGATTTCTCTATAATGTAATTTTAAATAAAACTAAGAAAAAAAATATATAAAAAGTCAATTTGAATTTTCTCAATTGAAAGAAATAAGCTGTGTACAGTATGTCAAGAAAGAGTAGAAATTAATAAAATTGGAGCTAAAAAAATTATAGCTTGGCAACACCAACATTAGCTGTCATGTCACATTTATTTATTACGTTTATGCGCAAACTGCTAGTATGACTGGTATGTATTTATGTTTTTTAAATAATTATAAAAAATCTTGAAAGTTTAGAAATCATTCACATATATTTCGAGTTGATTTTTGTTAAAAAATTATCATTTCTGAGGTTACGTTTACATTTACATAGTTTGACAGCTACTTGGACAAATGGTATAACCCATATTTTTTAAAAGTTTTATGAGATTTATATTTTCATCATAAAAGTTATATTACAAACATAAAGGTTATGTTACCATAATATATTACGAATATGTCGTGTTATTTAATGGATCGTTTTGTAAATGTTATTTAATACATTATTATTTATATTAGCATTAATGTTTTTTTTATTTACAGGTAAATAAAAAAGCACGGTTAGACCACGTATTAAAGAATACGAAGAAAATGGGGGAAAATTCACAACTCCAGGCAAAAAAAGAAAGGGTCGCCCTAAAAAACAATTGGACGATTTCAATATTTGTGCCATTCGCCAACAGATTCGAAACTTATAGCAACTTTCAAAATTAGCAAAATGATTTTGTTAACTCAGAAATTCAACGGAATATAGTGAAATATCATTTATACTCTTTTTATATTAAATTTGATATTATAGGTAAGTTCATCAAAAATGGCTAGTGTTTATTTTTTCCGGCAATTTTTTTTTTTTTGTGGGTTAGTGCATTTTTGCAATCAGCTATACACAACTACGGTGTTGCCAATCAGGCGATCGCAGCGCCCTCATTTATTTTCAACTCTTTTTTGACAGACTGTAGATCTTCTAATTAATAAATAAAAATAATTGTTTATTAACAATGTTTTGATTACATTTTTTTCATTTGGAATCTATCTCACCCAATTTAAACTTAATGCGGTTTACTAGTAAGCAAGCATACATATGTATGGTACATGTCATCGTGATGTGTCCGTTGCGGGGTAGGCCGAGAGAACAGACCTTCAAACTTTTTTAACCAACCACACAACTTTGGCCTCTTCTACATTCATACATCTCATCATGCACAATCTTCTATTATTTGTACTTTTTATTTTACTAGCAAGCAAGAGATACTTAGGAATGTCAACAAAATTAAACATACACATGTGTGCGTCTTTGGATGTGTTAAGTATAAACATACATACCATCAAATCGTTTCCCTGTTAGGGTAGGCTCAGTAGAACAGATAACTGCACATAATTTCGATTTTCCTATCTCGACACATATATTTCCCCTCTTTCTTATCCATCACCTTTTCATACAGTTCCTACAACTTTTCTTACTTCTTATACTTCCTTCATTCAAAATATCATCCACTTGATCCGACCATAGTTTCCTCGGTCTTTCTCTTCCAAGCCTTCCACTTACATTTGCACTGTATATTTGTTTTGTTAATCTTTCTTCATTTACTTCACGTGCCCAAACCATCTCAGAGTGGTCTTCATCTTGCTTAACACATCAGCCTTAAGTTCACACTCATCCTTGACCATTTTGTTCTGTATTCTGTTCAAAATTGTCAACTCATGTAATATTTTAAATGCACACATATCTACAGCCCTTTTCAACCTTTTCAATATCCAAGTTTTACTCCCATATATCAAAGTAGTTGCTAAAATACTGTTGCGGACTATCATCTTAGCACATTTTGGTACTGGCTGGTTTAAGTACATATGTATAGGACCTTGTTTCCTATTGCTACATGCCATTCGATATCCCTCTTTACTCATCCATCATCTGAGAAAATAAATAAATTCATATAATTACCGGCAGATAATTCCACAATCATGCAAATTATCTACTGCCGTCAAAAGTTCAGCTCCCCAGTTGCATAAAGACTTTGGTGGCAAGGCACTTCTGTTAGCTAACACCTGTTCAGAAACACAATTTAAATCAAAAGATGATAATTAAGAAAAATTATACTTGCTGTGGAATAGTTCTTCGAAATTGATAAAAATTATACTTGCAGTGGAAATAGTTCTTCAAAATTGATAAAAATTATACTTGCAGTGGAAATAGTTCTTCGAAATTGATAAAAAAAATCAAGGATTTAGATACTACTGTTTCATATTACTTGATGAATTTATATTACCAAACACGTACATTGTCGCCCATGTGATATAGCGTGATGTAAGGCGTACTCCAGGGGTCAACTATGCAATGTAACATTATAGTACTTAATTACTTAGGCAATCCCTCGCAAATGATTGTCACTCTCTGTTGTGTATTCCGAGACGGCTCAAAAATCCAATTCTCTATCCGCAAACCGCGGTGTGGATACACTCTTCCAGAGAGCATTTGACAAACTCTGTGCTAGCCACTCTTTTAGCTTAATGTGCTTTTATGGTATAGCAATGACGTAACCTCAGTCATATTGGGAAATGTGATTATAGCTTGTAACATAACAACTTCTGACGAAATTCGAAAGTCGTATTTGTTCATACAATCGCATATAATTTCGAACATGCAAGATAATATGTTTTTCGTTCGTTTAAAATTTTTTTTTTCTGAAATGAGTGAATTAGTCAGGCATCGTTAAAAAAATTCATTACACATGTTTCCTTCAAGTAAAGAGAAAAAATATTTTATTTACATCATCTACACATAAAATAACACAGGCATGTACAGGCACTTATAGCTAAAATAAACATTTTGGCTATGGAGAAACTTTGTTGCCAGTGAATGTGTTAAAACATGCGGGCTCTAATTGTCTCCCTTCAGTGTACCGTCATATTCAGTACAGCGGTGTAGACAGTGAGTTTGTTGGTATGCAACGGCTAAAATAAACCTGCACAGTACAACTTCGCTTTTCAACTGAACTGACGTTGGAATGGCGAAGGGATCCTCGACCAATAGGCATTTGCAAATATACTTGACATATATGAACAACACCTTGAAGGACAACATTAAATTTACAATAGAAATAGGACAACATAATTCATTTAACTTCTTAGACATGATAATTAAAATGTCGCAAAATAAACTTAATTTTAACATATATACGATTCATTTACAGATGTTTATGAAATAATTTATTGTTAAATATTAAATATTTCGTTTTACTTGAGTAAACAGAAACTACAATTATCACAAACACAAATTGCATTGCATTATATTACACTTTTATTGTATACAATACAACCTAGTGGGTTTATTGCTATGTGGTAATCACTTTCAACCAACCAAAAAATATATAGAAGGCTTGAAGTAAAAATCAAGTGTAAATGCTTTTAAAAAAATTGGATGCCAACAAAAACCAAACTTGCAACCCCCGAGTTTTTAAATAGGTGTCTTACCAACTAGGCCACAGCGGTTGTCATTTATATAAAAGTATTGTTAAATAATTCTCATTTTAAAGGCTTGATATACGAAATAGTTAAAGCTGTGATAGTATTATTGTAATCTACTTACTGTGAATTTACAGCTATCATCCTCCATAATGATCTGCTCCAATTTCTCTTGCAGTCCATCGAAAGCTCTCTCTACTTCTGACACCATTAAAGTTAACTTATCTCCCTGTGCACTATCGCTATGGTTATCACAATTCTTCCCTTTCTTCGCTTCACAGTCTGTTGAGTCTCTCTCTTTAAGGTACCTTCCACTCAGCGCATCATCCACGTTCAATAGCAGTCTTTGAGAATTAATAACTATATCTGTTACAGACAAATCTACTTCATCTTTTGCATTTTGATCTGACTTATTACTTTTGATATTTTCTATCCTAGTCTTTTCGGTTCTACTTTCATTTTTATCTTTTTCTTTGGATGAATTTTGTATTTCTTGTTGTTTATGAAACTCAATCCTCTCAACAGTGTCTTTACATAAGTTTATATGGTCTATGATTATGTTCGATGGCTTTTTTAGTGTCTCTGGATCTATAAAGACATTTTCTAGATTCACTTCTCTGCAGGGTGTGTCTGGTACCGACTTAACATAGTTTTTAATATAGTCAAACAATTTTCCTCCAGATGCATATTGTAACACTAAGAATAATAAATTGGGGGTTTCAATATAAGCCATTAGTTTGACCATATATGGGATTTTTACCGGCATTATTGGTAATTTATTGTCTACATCAGGTTTTTTGAAGAAATCTTCATCAGCCACTTGGTTACATGTTTTTTGAATAACCTGAAAAAAAAAAAAGAAAATGTATTCATCTCATACCAAGTAGTACATATATTACAACTACATTTCATCATTGGGAAATAGTGGTGGAAATAGTAGTACATGTATTAAAATTACATTTCTTCATTGGCAAATAGTGGTGGAAATGTATTAAAATTATATTTCATCATTGGGAAATAGTGGTGGAAATCGTAGTACATGTATTCAAATTATATGTCATCATTAGGAAATAGTAGTGGAAATACTCGTAGTAGTATGTGTATTAAAATTACATTTCATCATTGGGAAATACTGGTGGAAATAGTAGTACATATATATTTATAACCTTCATTGCGTAACACTGTTGAGTCTCAGAACACAGCACGAGCATGACCTGACCCCCAATGATGCCGAGGACTCGATACTTGCTGAGATCTTCATACGGCCGGCACAAGGAACTGACATTGCAGTGCCTGAGGAAGGGTCTGTCCCAAGTCTTAGTCAAGCTGCTTGGCAGGTCATCTGGCATCTGTGTAAATTTAAAATATGATACAGAAAGTAATAGCACAATCCATATGGAAATCAATCAAGTTGATGTCATGAATTTGGCTGATTTATTGGAATATTTATTTCGTATTATCTGAAATTTACAAAAATATTCATTTTTGAGTTTTCTATCAGACTTTTTAGTTTGTGGATTTTGGAAATATTAAGTTTGCCCAAAACTGCTAGTCGTCAAGACTTTAAATGCAATTTGCAAGAGACCATTAACAGCTACAGAGCTGAACATGGTCTAATTTTAAAGCTTATGAAGATCTTTCATTTCTTATATTTCTTCTTTATAGTTGTCTGTATTTTGACTAAAAATGTTTTCTGTAATTAAAAAAAAATTCATTTATAATTTTTTTAAAAACGATACTTTTTCATAACCTTTAAAATGAGACTTGTAGCTGAAACATGTCTTGCAAACTGCATTTAAAATTTTGACAGTGAGCAGTTTTGGGGATATTTTGCCAATTTTGAATACTCCGAAAATCAGCAACAAGAAAAATAACAAAAAGAATATTTTTTTAAATTTCAGCTGATAAATATCCAAAAAATTAGTCAAATCCACGATATCCAAGGTTTATGCACAGTGAGCCACTTTTTTGTTAAAAATTTAACAAATTCGTAATGAATAAGAAAAACTTAAATAATAGAAATAGAAAAGATGAATAAATGAAACATAAAAAAAATTGTGGTGAAATTGTCTTTAAAGGTTGACAACTCTGACGGTGCCAATAGCTTAAGAACAGACCAGGTTGGCATCATTGACACACTCCACATTGAGAAAGTGTAATCTGTTGTCTTGATTGAGTTATACAAGATCTTGAGTAGTAATTATTATTGCTCATTTGAGAGGATATCGGTTATAACTTTCCAAAATTAAATTCCACAATAATCCAAGGAAACGTTATTTTGCTAACCGAGTTGTGGAATCTTGAAACAAACTGCCCAATAGTGTAGTTGAACCAGTTAAAAAAACATTCTAGACAAGTTCCTACACACTTAAGCATTGGTTTCCTAAGAAATTGGTGTCGTTATATAGCACATGTAACAAAACATTGTCTATGCAAACCATATGGCGTGGTTTCCTAGAGAGCGTTGGTTGTGTCATTGTGTAGCGCACGTAACAAAAAATTGTCTATGCAAACCAATGGTGCTGGTTTCCTAGAGTTCGTTGGTTGTGAGTGTAATGTCAAATAGCAATGCTGCCATTTGCATGATGGCCGTGATAGCGGAGCAAACAGTCGTGGAACGATTTTTCCCGTGTAGCCACCGTTTTAAAATAAAAAATAAGTGCAAACGTAACTTGGATCAGCGAAACTGACGAAATATTGATTGATTTTGTAAGAAATAATGAAGCTTTATATAATGTGAAGAGCAAATACTATAGAAAAGCCCAGTTGAAAAAAAATATGAGGAATCAGATTTGGTTTCCACTGACAGTTGTGTGTTCTCATTTCTGCCGTCTGGCGGCGCGCCAGGCGGATGCGATGCAAACGTAATTTAATTTGGACCAGCGAAAATGACAAAATATTGATTGATTTTGTAAGAAATAGTGAAGCTTTATATAATGTGAAGAGCAAAGACTATAGAAAAGCCCAGTTGGAACAAAATATGTGGATCAAGTTTTCAACTGACAGTTGTGGGTTCTCATTTCTGCTGTCTGGCAGCGTGCCAGGCGGATGTGATGCAAACGTAATTTAATTTGGACCAGCGAAAATGACGAAATATTGATTGATTTTGTAAGAAATAGTGAAGTTTTATATAATGTGAAGAGCAAATACTATAGAAAAGCCCAGTTGAACAAAATATGTGGAATAAAGTTTCCACTGACAGTTGTGGGTTCTCATTTCTGCCGTCTGGCAGCGCGCCAGCATCACGTCTGTAACGTGCGCTATATAATGAACCCGTTTTCTTAGGAAACCGTAGCTTTACCCAGAAGTGCTGTTTTATTGGTATGTTGTATTCTTTGCTTATTTAGTATAATTATTTTCCTTGACATTTTCTTTATGACCACCTGACAATTAAACTTGATATAGCTATTAACAGCATTCATGTTGCCTGTTTTATGTTATGCAGTGGTTTTAAAGTGTCAGCTGTTTGGCAGTTGAATTGTGCCATTTTACTAAACAACCTCAAATACACATCAATTAATATAAAAAATACGAGATAAAATTGATTATAAATTACATATATTAACACATATATTAACAAAAATACATATATTAACACCATTAAATGTCAGAGGTCCAATTGTTAGCTTCTTCTTACGAATCTATTGTATTGTATTCATCATCGTCGTTGCTGGGTCTTGTAGTCGAGGATCCCTTCATCATTCCAATGTCAATTTCGTTGAAGCGAAGCTGTGCTATGGAGTTTGTTTTCAAGTGAGTAATCCGTTGCATACCAGCAAGCTCACTGGTCACACAGCTGTAGCTCACCAGCATATTTTTTACATTTTTTTTAAAGAATAGATATGACCAGTCATAGATATTCTCATACCCCCGAATACTAAGTGAAAAAAAATTCCTGTGTCATTCGAGGGAATTAGCAGTGTGGGGTTCGAACTGGAACCTTTCGCACGGAAGTCCAGTTCGTCACCGCATGATCATGCACCTGTATTACCCTTTTTTTGTATATACTACAACATGGTGGGTTAATTACGAAACGGCAATCTCTTCTAATCAATCAGACAGATGTTAATTAAGCCTTAAGTTAGTCAGTCAAACTGGAACCTTTTTTTAAAAATGTACGTATTAAAGGGGATCAAACCCTCAACCCCTTGGTCGGAAGACAGACATCTTACAAACTAAACCATGGGGGTTGTTCATTATCTATTTATGTAGTAGCCTTAAATAAAATGAATTAGATGATTCTTTTGAAATCTTCACCGTTTTGTGAATTTAAAACATGCTTGTCATCCATCTGGGGTTTAAGGGTTTGACTTCTAATAATAAGTATAAAGAATTTACAATAGTACCTCACTATCTGGATTGTTGAGATGGTTTGTGTAGATCTTTTCAGCATATGACAAATATTTATTTGTTTTCTCTCTTACAAACTGCCGCCGGAAATCATTTGTATCGCCTGAAAAAAAAAAATTGTCAAAGAATATTTAATAATGCATTACTTTGTTATTGCAATAATTACATTAGTACCAGCGACATGAGTTTCTAACTTCTCTCTCTCAAAGGTCTTATTTCATTATTTTTATTCTTTTGTGTGTACATAGTTATACATGGAACATCTGGCAGACTTATTACTAGCTTTCTTTAGGCGGAATCTAAAACGAAAGTCATTAGTGAAATAACAAAGAAGTTAATTTTCTAATACGGAGTCCCACAAAGCCGAAACTTTTGATAAAATAAATTGTAAAAGATGTCAAATTATACACATAAAGATATACTATATTTTTTTAATTTAATTTATTTCTATTCTGATTTTTTTATGTTTTGCAATAAGAAATAATGGCATTCTGTCCTCTCTATCTGCCTGCCCCAACATGGAAATGACGTGATGGTATGCATGTATTATGACGATGCAAGAAAATAAGCTGTTTTTCGGTGCTTGATGCTGTTTTACTGCCGCAATGGAAAAAAATGCGATATTAACCATAAAATTATATCTACAGTACATGACAAAGATGCAGTAAGTGATCACATGTGTCGCATAATGGTAGCGACACTCAAAGATTGTGTCTGTTTTGGAAGTTCGACTACCATTGATGATCCAATCAAGGCTTCGATCATTTATAACCAGCGTTCTACAAGATGATAGATTGCCAAGATATTGACAATACCGAAAACCACTGTTCTAGAGCATTTGGTACAATTTTGAACATAAAATACGAAGTTACTGTCTGGATAACATATTGAAATTTTCACATTTATTTATACACAACATCCACGCGACAAAATCATTCCATATCAAATTAGTGTAATCAATTACATTATGCATACAGCTATAATACCGTTATCAAACTTCTAAGAAAATTGTGTTTATGAAAAATTAAAACGGTAACGAGTTTTAAGAACACACCCCTCAAGGGGAAAGCAAAAACTGCGCTGTTCATTGAACACCTGTTTTAAAAAATAAAGTCTGTCACATATTATTGATAAAAATGATTTGTATCAAACTAGAGGAGTAATACACAGGTAAAATAACCGATCGGCTGATGTGCAGCCTACGTATGAATAAATTTGAAGAATGACAAAGGACTTCGTGAAGTTCTTATCTTTAATTGGAGAGTTCAGAGAACATGAAATTGGGGTTCGCATGTAACAGTATTCATTGATTTATTATTTAGTGACACTTTTATTTATCTACCAACACTAAAGAATACAACATACATGTAGTATGACAAATTTTTAAGTAGTAAAAAATTCAACATATACCGGTAATCCAATTATTAAAATATTTATCAGGACTTATTTTTAATTCTATATTTCATCACACCATTTCTCTGTTGGGATAGGTAGAGGGAATGAGCGTCAAATTTTCCTATCATGGCCTTCGTTTCCTTCACACATACATCTCAAACAATTCATTCTGTTTCTCTTATTCATTTTTTTTTTATTTCATTCACTAGGTCCGACAATAGTTTTCGCCTCAATTTTTAATTCACATTCATCTTTAATAATACATTTGTTATTCCGTCATACCAATAGATTATAATTAACATAAAGGTGGGCAGCAACACAGTTTTATGTATTGTCATTTCTTATTCCGTCATACCAATAGATTATCATTAACATAAAGGTGGGCAGCAACACAGTTTTATGTATTGTCATTTCTTATTCCGTCATACCAATAGATTATCATTAACATAAAGGTGGGCAGCAACACAGTTTTATGTATTGTCATTTCTTATTCCGTCATAGCAATAGATTATCATTAACATAAAGGTGGGCACCAACACAGTATTATGTATTGTCATTTCTTATTCCGTCATACCAATAGATTATCATTAACATAAAGGTGACCACCAACACAGTATTATGTATTGTCATTTCTTATTCCGTCATACCAATAGATTATCATTAACATAAAGGTGTGCACCAACACAGTATTATGTATTGTCATTTCTTATTCCGTCATACCAATAGATTATCATTAACATAAAGGTGAGCACCAACACAGTATTATGTATTGTCATTTCTTATTCCGTCATAGCAATAGATTATCATTAACATAAAGGTGAGCACCAACACAGTATTATGTATTGTCATTTCTTATTCCGTCATACCAATAGATTATCATTAACATAAAGGTGTGCACCAACATAGTATTATGTATTGTCATTTCTTATTCCGTCATACCAATAGATTATCATTAACATAAAGGTGGGCACCAACACAGTTTTATGTATTGTCATTTTTGCTACTGTTAATATTGTACGGTAATTAAATTTTAAAGATGTATTATAGAAGACGAGTACTTTTCCTTTTATGAGGTGCATGGCCGTGTGGTAACGCATTGGACTTCCATGCGGAAGGTCGCCAGTAAGAACCCCGTGTTGTACTACTCCCCTTGAATGACACAGGCATTTCCTCCCCTAGTAATTGGGGGTATAAGTATACCTATTACTTCCGCCATATCTATTCTTTAAAAAAAAATCCAGATCTTTATAATTTGAGTTTTCACTGGAAATTACTTGTTTTTTCATATATTATGTACACATATTATATATACTTTTCTTCTTTAAAATTCCTCCGTTCTTCGGAGATTTACATTGATCATGGCTATCTGGACCTTTGAGGCAGAAGCTCTGAATGAATGATACACTCCTGTAAGTTCATCAACCAGGAGATGAATCTTTTTGCCAGACTTATTGTGCCTTGAATTTTTCCCTGCAATATCAGTTGAAGGGTTTCATATTTTTCTCCTCGCATTGCATGCCCAATTTTTTCCTTTTGATGGTAGATAATAAATCTCTATCTCCATTCATCTATTTCAAGGGGTCATCGTTACAGACTATCAACCCATGAATAATGAAATAAAATGTAATATATCCAAAGTTTCAGCTTTAATTTTGTGGAACTCCATATTAGAACTCCCCACTACATATATTTCTACCTCCTACATCAAGGTTCTCTTCAGGATAAATGTCCCATCTGAACAGAGCCTCGGGATGGAACAAAGAAACATGTGTAGCAGGGATTAATGTAATTAGTAAAATAACTTTGATCTATGGGACTGAAAGAACATGGAAAGACTGAGAGGAGCCAAAAAAATGCTGTAGAAATGTGTGTATTAAGCAGAATACATGGAGTGACATTGTATGACAGAACATGGAATGAAGTGATAATGGATGAATGTGAACTTAAGGCCAATGATGTGTTAAGTAAGAGTACATTGAGATAGTTTGGACATGTTGAACTAAAGAATGCAGAAAGACTTATAAAACAGATATAAAGTATTAATGTGAGAGGAAGACTAAAAAAACTTCTGACTTCTGAAAAAAGGTATGGATGTAGAAGAGGCTAAGGTGTGTTGAGATAGGAAAGTACAGCGCTCTGTCCTCTCTGCCTACTCCGACAGGGAAATGGCGTGATGGTATGTATGTATACCCAGTAATTTACTGTTAAATATTCAAATAAAATGTAATTTAGTGCTTGATCACCTGATGAAGAAGACAAACGTTTTAGAAACCGGTAGTGAACTAAATCAATAAAACAGTGTTGAATACAAATAAAAATAGTTTAATTTATTTTATTAAACTAAAAATATCTCACATAATCTTAACAATTCCAAATAAATCTACCAAAATACCTTAAAACGATTCTCCAAACACTCAAATCACTCCAGTCATTAAATATTTGAGAAACACAAATTTAAATTAAGCTCGTTTATTCTGAGGTGATTGCAGGTGCCGTCAGTGTCTGCATGTAGGACAAATTCAATTGGAGTCAGAGAGAATTTTATTTATTCATCATCATCATACGCATATGTAATGCATGGCCGTATGGCCATAAAGAATGCATGGTGCATGGCCGTGTAGTAATGCACTGGTCTTCTGTACAGAAGGTCACCGGTTCAAATCCTGCACTGTGCTACTCCCTTCAAATGACACAAACATCTTTCCGCCTAGTATTCGGGGGTAAAAGGAGACCTATGACTTCGGTCATATCTATTCTTTCAAAATAAAAGGAAAAAATAAATGTGCCAGAGTGCTTAGATTGTCTCATTTCAGGTGTGCCATCGGATCCAGTACAGCGGTTTGGTCGGTGAGTTTGCTGGTGTGCAACAGCTCAGTCACTTAAAACAAACTCCACGGCACAGCTTCGCTTCCCAACTGAATTGACGTTGTAATGGCGAGGGGATCCTCAACTACGAGGCCCTGCAACGACGATGACGAGAATCGAACCATTCGGAGTTGCAACTGAGCTGATGTGGCTTTATAATTCTTCTTAAATGTTCAGTTTTCATGACTAAATAAATTTAAGTATAAAATGGCGACAAAAAAAGATTCTGTCTTTCCTCGGGGTGAAGACCTGTCTTTCATCCCGAGGTTCGATTTCCGTTAGCATCTATTTTTCCTCAAAAGTCTGGTTTTCACTTAATGCATTTTAAACAATTTCTCATTAGTTATATAATATCTTTTGAAGTATTGTACCGTACGGTTCGAATATGTTACAGTTTTCCCCTTCAGGGCTTGTTTGTAATGTAATAGGTGTGCAGCGATACCGCTTGGCCTATAGCAGTCTCAATCATAACATGAGCGCATGGGTTCTACCCACCACGGGAGAACCAGCATGCGGCAGACAAAGATTGAAGTTATCGCTCATTTTCTTTTTCATTTTGCTGTCACTATGATTTGATTATGGGGGAACTATGTTGATTTGAGGTGGAATCTGCCATTTCACTATTTGATTATGGGGCACTATGCTGATTTGAGGTGAAATCTGTCGTTTCACTATTTGATTATAGGGCACTATGCTGATTTGAGGTGGAATCTGTTATTTCACTATTTGATTATGGGGCACTATGCTGATTTGAGGTGGAATCTGTCATTTCACAATTTGATTATAGGGCACTATGCTGATTTGAGGTGGAATCTGTCGTTTCACTATTTGATTATGGGGCACTATGCTGATTTGAGGTGGAATCTGTTATTTCACTATTTGATTATGGGGCACTATGCTGATTTGAGGTGGAATCTGTCATTTCACAATTTGATTATAGGGCACTATGCTGATTTGAGGTGGAATCTGTCGTTTCACTATTTGATTATGGGGCACTATGCTGATTTGAGGTGGAATCTGTCATTTCACTATTTGGTTATGGAGCACTATGCTGATTTGAGGTGGAATCTGTTATTTCACTATTTGAATATGGGGCACTATGCTGATTTGAGGTGGAATCTGTCGTTTCACTATTTGATTATGGGGCACTATGCTGATTTGAGGTGGAATCTGTCATTTCACTATTTGGTTATGGAGCACTATGCTGATTTGAGGTGGAATTTGTCGTTTCTATTATATTTTTGATTGGTCAGAAGGGATTGCATTATGGGAACAACTCCATCAGGTAGTAACATAAGTATTATATATTTATTGCACTATTTATAAGTAGGTTAATAAAGTATATTTACTGTACAAAAAGCAAATAAAAAATGTAAAGGAACTTATATATCTACACAAAAGTTATAAAGGAACTTACACAATACTTTTAAAGTTATAAAGGAACTTACACAATACTTTTAAAGTTATAAAGGAACTTACACAATACTTTTAAAACCTTGTTTAAAAACATTTCACTTTTAGGACTTTGTTTCTGTACAAAAAGAAATACAGATTTGTTACAAAAATTTAAATTTTATAATGGAATACCAAAAACTATGTTCAAATCTTTTGCTGATGATTTAGTGTTGTTTAGTGATATTTAGTCATACATCTGATATATATAATACGCAATAATTCAGGAACTTAAGTTTTAGACATTTTAGACAAGCAACATGATTGCTGTAAATATCAATATTAAGTTTAACTATCATATGTTCATGAAGAAAAAGCAAAGGAAACAAAACACCACTAAAATAAGGTAACTCCTGGGTTTGTGAGTAGGAACTTGTCCAGATAATTTTTAAACTGGTTCAATGTCACAGCACTCACTTTAGCGTTAAATGTTCCTAACAATTACACTAGACTGCGCCGGCAAAAACTGTTCTCAATAACATACGCAAGAACGGATCTTCCAGCCGCTATGCCTGTTGGAAGAGCCTTAACTCTTCTGAACGGGACTGCTTCGGATATTGACATATTTCATATCACATAATCAAAAGCAAAAACAAATTTTCTTGTTAGATTGAGCGTGTTAGAAAGCACTCATCAACGAACTTAAGTGACATCGAATATATGTGTATGTTTGTGTGTCTATATACATCCATATACGAGGCGTATCCAGAAAGTAAGTGTACTGAGGCTCTCACGACCGGATGGATTTTATTTTTGACATGTTGGCTACACTTCCGTGTAGCCTGACCCTTCCCCTCCGCAACGAGACCGGTTCGAGGTCAGTACGTTGAGAAGTGTCGACGCGACAACACGTTTCGTGAAAAATGTCAATCCAATCTCCCGCTAAGTGCGAAATACGCGGCGTCATCCGTTATCTCGTTTGGAAGGGAAAACCTCCGGTTGTGGTTTATAATGAGGTGAAAACTGCATATGGTGATAAAGCTATGAATCGTACGAGTGTGTACAAGTGGTGTCGCGAGTTTAAAAACGGTTGTACGTCTGTGCATGATGATCAGAGGAGCGGAAGACCTTCAATTGTGACTGACGAAATTGTGGAAAAAATTGAAAATGCGCTCCGTGATGATCATAGATTGACTGTGGATGAACTTTCTGCGATGTTTCCGCAAATCTCCAGATCTCTACTACATGAAACCATCACAGAAACCCTCGGATATCGGAAACTGTCCGCGAGGTGGGTCCCAAAACAGCTGACAGACCAACACAAGTTGAATCGAGTGGAGGCCGGGCAAGAGTTTTTGAGGCGCTGCAAACTCCATGGAGATGAATTTCTCCGCTCCATCATTACTGAAGATGAAACTTGGGTTGCACACTACACGCCTGAAACCAAAAGGCAGTCTCAACAGTGGCGTCACACTTCTTCACCCTCCGCCAAAAAGTTCAAAACCACAATTTCAGCCAAGAAAATCATGGCATACGTGTTTTGGGACTGTCAAGCCATAATTTTAATTGAATATATGCCTCAAGGGGAGACCACCAACTCTGCAAGATACTGTGAGACCCTAAAAAAATTGCGGAGGGCGATTCAGAACAAGAGAAGAGGCATGCTGACAAAGGGAGTCAGCCTGCTGCACGAAAATGCCAGACCACACACGGCCAACGCCACGAAGGAACTGCTCACCTCGTTTAAATGGGATGTCCTGAACCATCCCGCGCATTCCCCTGACCTAGCACCTTCAGATTACTATCTCTTTACCTCTCTGAAGCTGCACATGGGTGAAAAAAGGTTTTCAACCGACGAGGAGGTAAAGGAGGAGGTGGAGAAGTGGACGGAGGAGTTGGCGGGAAACTACTTCGAGGAAGGCATCAAAAAGTTGATACCCCACTTCACCACCTGCATTGAGAGGATAGCTTACATATGTACTACGGTAACCACGTAATTTTTTTGTTTAAATAAAAAAAATTGTAACCTACAAAAATTCAGTACACTTACTTTCTGGATATGCCTCGTATTTTGTATTTTTCAAAGCAATTGGGCTAAGCCTGTTTTGAAAAAATAAATAAAATAAAAAATAAATTGGTTAGCAAAACAATGATAATTGCCAGATTTGGTTAAGGAAAGGTTTAACTGATAACCTCTCACATGTTTTTCTTAAAATAAAATTGTTATAATGACATAGCTATGGCAAGTCTGACGAAGATATGGATTAACCAGTTTATACTCTGTAAAACCAAAATCAGTCTAGTAAAACCTACTAATTTTTATAGCACTTTATGGAGTGGAAACATGGATAGTGAGAAAGAAGAAAATTTTTACTGTCCCGCGATACTAGAAGCACTAAGTTTATATGTACCTAATAAATATAGCCGTGCAAGGAATCACCCTCTGTTCTACATACCAACTTACAGGACGAATATCATGGCTAAACACTCAGTCACACATAGTATAGAGATATTGAACCAACTGAATGACATTGTGGATATATTCTCAGCACCGCTTAGCAGTATGAGAAGAATCCTGGCTGATATTCTTCCTTACGAATAAGCTAACTAAAAGCAGGCTCTCTTCGTGTAACAGTATTAATCGGTGTAAGGTGGTTAACCAAATAAAATAAAAATGCAATATACTCAGGGGCTATACTATCATATCCTGCAACCTTCCCCTTTTTAGCCACTTTTACCTGTTCTATGGCAATTACACGCATACAAGTATCATCCATCTCAATACATACGAGTATCAGCCCACTCACACTCGCATATCTTGAATTATTATTGCTTGTCATACCCTTTCTGGAAGTATCCTTTCTATCTTTTCTTCATACTTTCTATCTCAGTTATTGTCTTTCCACTTTTGTTATTTTTCTATCTACTTATTCCTTTTGCATTCGAATTTCTACGAGCAAGTCATTGTAATAAAATACAAATAAATAAATTATTCAACATTTTAGAGTTGCTGCCCTAATTCCTTATCACAAAATTATTTACGCTGATAATCAGATTAGCACCGTTTGCTTTTTGATGTACGAAATAACAATCACAACAACATTCGCTTAAATATATTAATTACACTTTTCGAACTCACTGTGCATTGTGTGTACACGGGGTATTAATAAACTTGAATATGAATCCGTTTCATAAATAGTTTTGCTGATAATGTGCTGTTTACAGATAACGATTAGCTGTTTCATTTACAAGCATTCGCGTGATATGGGAAGAAAGTCATAGCAAATATTATACGATTAGTTTACAATTGCACAATTTAAACTAAAAATAGTCGATTGGCAGTGAAAGCAGAAGTTGTATTAAAATTGGTAGAATATGATTTATACATACATATCTCGTCATATCCCTTCAGGGATAGGCAAAGAGAACACATCTCTGTATTTTTATATCTAAACCCACAACTTTTACCTCCTCCACATTCATACATCTTGTCATGTACAATCTTCTATTATTCATACTTCTCACATTATTTTCTTTCAAAATCATTTGATCTAGCTACGTTTTCCTCAGTTACCTCTTCTACGCATACTTGGCACTTCTAACTAGTATACTCGCTTAGTCATTCTTTTATCATTCATTTTCTCCAAATGTCAAACACCATCTTAACGCTCCTTTCTTCATCTTATTTGAAACTTTCATTTCATCCATGTATTCATTTCTGATGTCTGATGCTTCACAATTTTTTTAGTGCACCCATTTCCACAGCATTAATCTTATTTGTATCCTTCTTCCAAGTCTAAGTTTCACTTACATACATTAAGGTGATACTGATACATTATTATATATTGTCAATTTTTGGTATTGTTGATATTATATATTGTAGTAGCACTGTTGTATATTAAAATAAGTACTCCATTTTCATTCTTCCCTGTCGTTACCCTTTTTTCAATATTCGTTTCAACTTGCCTTTGGTAAATGGCAGAATATTAGTTGCCAGGCATGTTGACATTATTGAAGAATACATTATGTGTGTAGGTTATGATGATGAAAATGAGAAAAATGATACAAATAAGAAGAATCAACCTGAAGAAGTGTCAAATGAGCCAAGTAATGATGAGAACTCCAAGGACGATGTGAAGAATGATGACAAAGTGAAAAGTGGAATGAGACCAAGAAGACAAATCAAACTGCCAGTTCGATTCGATGAAGAATTCGGATATTATTGTGTTTCTGCAAATTTTTGCGATACTACGATTCCGGCTAACTTCGAGGAGGCGATAACAAGCTGGACGATGGAAAGATGCAATGGACAGTGAAATAAAATGTCTTGTCAAAACAATAACACTTGGACACTAGTGAGTAAACCAGAGGATAAGGCAATTCTTGATGTGAAAAGAAATGTTATTAATGATGTTTTTTGTTAAAATTGTTCAACCTATTGAAATTTATGAAGATAATTATGGAAACTTTACAAAAAATTCTAAGCATATAGAAGTACAATATCATTATGTTCATGAAAATGTTAAAATTGGAATTGTTGAAATTGTTAAGATAGATTCAGATTCAAACATTGCTGATATTTTTACTAAGTCGTTGGGGAGAATTAAATTTGTTAAATTCAGGGAAATGTTGAAATCAATATTAATTTTGTTTATGACAGAAAACTGATTAGACTGAATTGCATTTGAATTTTTGTTTAACATTTAGGTTGATAAAAGATTTTTTTTTAAATAGTTTAAATACTGTTTTGTGTTGAAGGTTAAATGTAACTAATGCTTATTTCTGTCATGTTCGTAATTGGTGAATATAAATTGTAAGGAGGCGTGTTGATATGCGGGTACATTTTGTATTCACCATATTGACAATACTCTGTGTGTCACAATGCTCTAAATATATTTTGTTCAGTATTGACACAAAACATTTTGTGGTGTCCAAGTTTAGTATGCCCTATATAAGGAGCAAATCATGTATCACTTGTGTTCCTTAACAAATACAAGATGGAATAACTCAAATAAGATATGTAAAAAAATCTGTAAAGGGAATACGATACGGTGTCTGGTCTGGAAGCCTGATTACCGCTGATGATGATCAAATCAAGGCTTTGATGGAGAATAATCAGCATTCTACAGCACCATAGCTGAGATACTAAAAATATTAAAAACCACTGTCCACAAGTAATGGTGCAATTTAGCTATTGAATTTGACTTTAAAAAAAAATACAAAATTCCTTTCTGGACAACCTGTTACATTCATTTCGTAAGTCTTTCGAAATTCATTCCTGATTTATCTTTCCTCTCCACCATCTCTTTATTTGATTGATGCTCTCACTTTTATTTTTACTATGTTTATTGTTCATGAATTTTGTAAAGGTAAATAATTATTTGAATATTTTTTTGGGACCATGTAACTTCCTTTATTCACTTTTGTCTGGTTGGTTGGAGGAGATTGCCATCCGGTAATAAGTCTGCCAGATTGTTTTACAATGAAGGGTTAAATAAATAAATAAATTCATTTTTTCAAGGTGGCTAAATCATCTCAAGATTATTTTCTTAATTACATTTATAACAATCAGATATCCTTTATCTAATAATTTTTACTCTATTAAACCCTGTAATGTTGATATGATAAGAGCAGAATAAATGTGGTAGAAATCTACCACATTTATTCTGATTTTATCGTTTCCTTTCAATTCCCAGGCTTTGCTTCCATACACCAAAGTAAGCACTAATACACAACTGTATACAAATATCTTAAGAAAAAATATCACCTTGAATAAAACACATTTTAAATAAATAACACCACAGCCTACACATTGTTACACTACCTACAACTATAGTACTACAAGAATAAATTAAAGTAAAATAATGTTGAAATGGGAAGTCAAAATTTATCACAGATATGAGTGTTCAAATTGTTATGTATTCATTTACTTATCAAATTGAATTTTGTAAATAATGTTGATGTTTGAATACGGAATGAACAAATAATGAAAAAGTAACAAAAGAGACGGAACCTCGGTTTTTGAACGTATCTCATTTGGAACAATTCGGTTCCCGAAAATATTGTTTTCATTCGGTTTTTGAACAGAATTCGGTTCTCGAACATCGTCGTTGCCGGGTCTCGCAGTCGAGGATCCCCTCGCCACTCCAACGTCAATCTTGAACCATTCTCTCACGTCTATCGTGTGAGAAAACAGCCCGATCCTAGATGCTCACTCCCGCAAATGCCACAGACATGTGGACCCTGTTGAGCCGCCTGGCCATGCTGACCCATGTTCGTGAACATACACTTACAATGCGAATGTCGTGTCTCACTTCAGAAAAATTATAAAACACAGGCAAAAACAAACCTCAGGACAGGTTTTTAGTGAGACAGAAAAGAGAAAGAACCCCAGAAGGACAGTCCTGATGTTTTTATGCAAGGTTTCCTTTATATCAATATCCTTTCTAAACAATAACATCTCTCCTTCTCTCCACCTGCCTCATCACCTTACGCTTATGCCATCAACTCTCCTCAGTACAGGCGAAGTGCAGTTAAATTTTCATTTATTTAATATATTTATTGTGTTGCCACGCTGTGTATTTTTGGGGGTCTGGAATGGATGAATCCAATCTATATTACTTCTTATGGGAAAAATTTATTCAATTTTCGAACAGCCTTCTGGAACAGATTAAGTGCGAAAACCGCGGTTCCATTTTATAAGGCGAGCGAATGGAAGGTGTGACAGAGGAAGACCAAGGAAAGTATGGTTGAATCAAGTGAATGATATTCTGAAAGAAGGAAATGTAAAATGTAAGAGAAATCGTAGAAGTTTTATGAGAAGGCATATGGATGTAAAAGAGGCCGTGGATGTATGTTGAGATAGGAAAGTCTGGCGCTCTGTCATCTCTGCCTACTCCGACAGGGAAATGGCGTGATGGTATCTATGTTTATAAATATGCAACCAGGAAAAATGTGCGTGTTGGCGAAATTTGATCTATCAAAATAATAAAATCAAATTTTCCACATCCATACACCTACGATTTATCTGCCTTTTTACGTTTCCTTCTTTCAAAATATAATTCATTTGATCTAACGATACTTTTGTTGGTCTTCCTCTCACATGCCTTCCACTCACATTTGCACTATATATTTATATGGCTAGGCTTTCTTATTTCATTCCTTCTACATGCCCAAACCATCTCAGCGTACTCTTCTTCATCTTACTCAACATATCACCCTTAAGATCAAATTCATCTATAATCACTTTATTTCATATTGTCAAACATTGTCCCCTTGTGTATTCTTCTTAATGCACACATTTCTACAGCATTTATTTGACTCCTATCAGTCATTCACATTCACGTTTCACTCATATACATCAAAATTGATAACAAAATACATCTTAGCAGATTTTGATACAGTCCAATCTTGATACTGTCCATCTTAGTAGATTTTAATACAGTCTGGTCTTGATACTGTCCATCTTAGCAGATTTTGATACCGTCCATCTTAGTAAATTTTGATACCTCTGTATATCTATTCTATTATATAGCTTTCGGTAGCAAAAGTAATGTCATCATAATAAAACTTAGAAATAAAAAATAACTGTTTAACTGCCCTTTTAGTAACAACAGTAGCTATTATTTGCTGATAAGGCTTATCGATTTTGTGTAAGTACAACATTGGTGTGGCCACGTGCACGTGCATTATCAAGATATTAAGTTTTTTCACAGGGGGGGGGGTTGCGAAGTCTTAATTTTTTTTTTTGAGGGTCGAAAGGTTGACAAACAAAGCATAAGCTAAATCAAATCTTAAATTGTTATTCTTCATCTTCTAATTTTACACTTCAAGAGTCCGTTTATTAAAATCATTTGTCAGTGTTACTATTTTGGCCAAAAACAGGAATTTCGCAATTCATCAATCGACCAAAAGTCCTTTCTGTTCCAAATGGAATACAAGCATGCCACAAAACGCCTTTGTCCAAGTTGGTACTCAGCCTAGCACTCCACGTTTTATCACCTTAGTTCAAGACTGGGAATCTCCGTATTATAACACCAGTGTATAGTGAAAGATGGGTGTCCTATTAGTCAAATCCCATCTGGACGATAAAACAGTGCAACTTTTAACCAGACCAGGTGGCATCCTCACTACATGACCCAACCAGCTACACATCTCGCCCGTATTGTGGTAGTTATTGACTGCTGCTGCATCCAAAGACGAAGCATCTCATTTGTTACGTGGTTATACCACCTGACACCCATTATTCTCCTTAAGCATTTGTTCTCAATAATAATAATAAAAGGACAATTTACATAGTGCCGTTTAGAGAGTAGACTTTCCTCATCGACGTTCTAACTCGGGATTCGAACCCACTATTATTGATGAACATTTATACTTGATACGAGTATATCAAACAACAGTTAAATTTGATATATACCTTAACAATACTCATGCTGCCTGTCTATAACGATAAAAATAATAATAATGATGTAGTTATAAAACTCAACAGCGAGTATCAATCAGCAACACGCAACACCTTCTTCTTCTTCTTAAACTTTCTAGAGACTCAAGAGTCTGTTACTGCAGGATTGTCCTCCTGTGATGCTGAGCACCAGCTATCTCTCCATCGTTTCGGGGGTCTTCTTGGTGGACGCCGTCTATCCGGCACTGTGCAGAGCTATGTATGGAATTCTTGTGGAATTCATTCTCTGTACATGTTGGTACCAGTATCGTCGACGCTGTTGTCCCCATCTGACCACATCTTGGACCCCACAGACCTCTCGGATTGTGGTGTTCCTTACACGATCACGCAAAGTCTTCCCAGCAATAGCACGCAGAGTTCTCATTTCCGTTGTCCTTAGCATACTTTTTGTCAGGGTAGGCAGAGAGGACAGATCACCAGACTTTCCTATCTTTTAAATAAATAAATATTAGGTTTATTGACAGCAACATAATATGTACAAGATCACACCTGAATAACACTTCTAAAAACACATAAGTTGTAGACAATACATCAAACACAGAAGCTGTCAAAAGGTCTGGGCTCATCTAATAGCATCCCCTCGGCCAAAATACACCCCACAAATATAGGGCGAACCCAGCCACGGGGACACCAGATGTTTTTCAGCCCACACCCATCTTGACATACATCCATACACAAATAAAATAAATAAATGAGACAAAACAGAGGAGTGTGTATCCTGGATTTGTAATTCCTCCAGGTATGGATTGCTCTGCACGGAGTCCTCATTATCCATCTCTAGCACCACATTCATAGTTTCTACATAGCATAATAGCAAAATATATTTCACTAACCTTGAACTCCAATCAGCATTTTTTCAATCCCTGCCTTATAGAAATCAAAAGCCTTCTGGTATTCTCCCTTTGCTTCATTCCTTGCTCCTAAACTTAGTAAGTAGCCAGCCTCAAAGACGTAGCTCTCTTGTAAATCAGAAGAAGAACCAAAAATACTGTCCATCGATATAGTTTCAAGTCTACTTGAAGATCTCACTGAACTAAAAGAATTCATAGAATCTGTCATATCCTTAGAACCATTGTACGTATCATTTTTCGTATGTGTCGATTGTTTATTTGGAGATTTTATTTTCTTCAATGTACTGGTGAAGTCTTTTTGATCAGAACTGAAATAACTGCTAACACTTTGTGAAGAAGAAACGCTCAAAACAGTCTCTGACGATTTTTCTATGGAATCGAGTATATCAGTATCTTTTGAAATCGAATTTGCAGGTACTTTTGGATTACTTAAATCTGGTATCGAATCGAGGTAACTAAGACTATCAGTTGATGAATCTGTACTTATCTGGCTTATTTCCATATTGTTATCGAAAGACAGGAGATCAGGTAAATTTAGCTTATTCGAATTGTTGATTACTTCACTTGCTGTATCGTTATTGTTCGTTACACTGCTTTGCGATGCACTCGTAACATTTGTGTCTGTCAAAGGAAGTATTTGAGGCTGAAGGGGTTCTTGAAACATGATGACATCGGCAACGCTTTCCACAATACCTCGTGTATTGTTATTTGTTGGTGACTTGGGGTATTTGGCAATCGGTTGCCCTGAATTGTTTCTGTATATTATTGAACCGTCGAGGCTTGCAGTTTCGATTGTTGAGACTGAAAATAAAAACAATGTTTTAAATTACAAACAAAGAAAGAACTAATCTGCTATTGACATTACTAATTTGTAGTAATTTTCATTTAATAATTATAAGTCATATATTATATTTATGCAAAATGGTGTTTTTATTGGAAAAAGAATTATTCAATCATCTTCACTGTCATCCTGAATGGGCCGTGGCTTCAACTCTGAGATGACTTTCAACCATTTGCATCCGTTCTCAGCCATTATTTTTCCCAGGACCAAATTGTATGATGACCTCTATGGCGTAGTTGATAAGATGCTTGTCTTCCAATCGGGGGGTTGCGGGTTTGATTCCCATTGGTACCCAATTTATTAAAAAAAAAATATCAGTCTGACTTTCATTTAAAGCCTCGATAATATCTTTTTGGTTGGTTCGTAGATTGTAATTACCCCACCACGTTGTAATACTTCTTTCATATGACACCCTTTGACATATCCGAATTGGTGATTCGAACATATTGAAGAGCACGGTCGGAAGACAATATTGTCCTTGTCCCCAATAATCGAGCCTTCGGATTAAGATTGGAGTAGCCATGGAATTCGTGGTACGTCATTGCACATGTTAGCAACATTACCACACAAGAGGCAACAACACTTGCAAACGCAAGTATTTTCACCAGATAAACTCTTTTTATTAGACTGATACCATTTTTTTTCTTTGAATCCCTGTGTAGGTAAAACATCTCTCCAACTAGGAGGTGGACGTCGTATAGTATACAATGAGTTCGTACTTTATACAATGAAAGTGTAATACAATAGAATGTTTGATTATTTTTTATAAAATATTGTATAGCTCTCAGCATCGACTGTAATTGGACAATACGTAAGTTTCTGTAGTAACAGTATGCTTTCTTCTGCACAAATACATACATATATTTAATGACTTAATTAACTAATAGAATTTGATACGTACCACTGGGAGAGTCAACAGTTGAAAAAGAATCATCTTCAGAGCTCTGATATTCCAGAGGTCCCATCACCTCAACAGGGAGCAGTAGGGAGCTTCTTATCGACTCTATGTTGCTGGAAGTATTTTGATTCTCCACTCCAGGGTCAGGATAAGAAGACTAAAAAAAATTAAATGCATTTGTATATGTTACAGTGGAAACGGATGACCAGTGAATGCAAACTATTACAAGTGAATGTACAAATTCATAAAAAATTTGTACTACAGTGTTAACTGTTCACATTCATCAATGAAAATGTAACTTCTAAAATATGAATACGAGAGTGCTAATTAAGTTTTGCGATATGGCAACACCAGTGCAAATACGAGGGTTGCTACTTAAGTTTTGAGATATGGCAACACCAGTGTAGACCACGTCAAATCTGACATCAGCATCGTAAAGATTGACGTTTTTAATGGTGTACGTGCTCAGATAGTTTTGTCATACGAGTGCTATTTGTGTTGTTTACAGTGACTTGAAAAATTCATATCGGCCAAAAATGGAATTAAATCGTGAACATTTTCGTGGGATGATTTTTTATGATTTTCGACGTGGACTAACTCAACAACAGTGTGCCGATCAACTCGCTTCGACTTTTGGTGATGAAGCACCATCCCGGGCCACTGCGTTTCGCTGGTTTTCCAAATTCAATCGTGGTTGTAGTTCGCTCCAGGACGAATTTCGTGAAGGTCGTCCAAAATCGGTTGTTGTGCCAAAAAACATCGATGCTGTGCATGAACTGATATTGCAAGATCGTCGTGTGACTTATTGTGAGATTGAGGCATATTTGGGCATTAGTTCCACTCGCATACATTCAATATTGCATGAAAATTTAGCCGTCAAAAAGATTTGTTCGCGTTGGATACCACATAATTTGACGATCGCTCAAAAAAAGGTTCGTGTCGATTGATCCAATTCGACCACGGTGCTTCAAAAGATGTCTATATAATCATGACAGGCGACGAATCATGGATCTATGCATATGAGCCAGGAACTAAACAGCAGTCGACTGTATGGGTCTTTCAAGACGAGCCAAATCCAACAAAAGTTATTCGCGCACGAAGCACTTCGAAACAAGTTTCTTCGGTAGAAATGGTCAAGTCGCAACAGTGCCTTTAGTGGAACGTCGTACGGTCAATTCTGAATGGTACACCACCATTTGTTTGCCAGAAGTGTTTGGAGAAATGAGGAAAACCAACCGCCGAAGACGGATCATTCTCCACCACGACAATAACGAGCTCTCACACATCGGCTTAAACAAGTGACTTTTAGAGCATTCAAAACATTGAATTGATGGGTCATCCGCCATACAGCCTTGATTTGGCACCCAATGACTTCTTTTTATTCCCGAACATCAATTGCGGTTGATGCGTTCAAAACGCATGTTTCGAAGATACCTCATTCGGAGTGGAAAAAGTGCTTCGAAAATTGGTTCCAACGCATACAAAAGTGTATTGATCTTCATGGAGAGTATTTTGAAAAACAATAAAGCCATTTTCGATGATAAATATTTGTTTTTACTTGTCTGTCTCAAAACTTAACACATTGATCAATAAGTCCCGGGACTAACTACTAAAACAACATTTGTTTGCCAAAATTCTTCTTTATTCATCAACATAGTCTCCTTCAAGAGCAATACATTCATTACAATGCTTTCCTTACTTTTCTATGCCAGCCGTGTAGAACGATTTATCTTTGGTTTCAAAATAGGCGTTAGTTTCGGCAATCACTTCTTCATTGGAGCCAAATCTCTTTCCCTGGAACATCTTTTTGAGGTCTGCGAACACCCAATAGTCGCTGGGGGCCAAATCTGGAGAATACGGTGGGTGCGGAAACAATTTGAAGTTCAGCTCATGCAATTTGGCCATCATAACCATCGACTTGTGACACGGTGCATTGTCCTGATGAAAGAGAACTTTTTCTTCTTTATATGGGACCAATTTTTTTGCAATTTCTGCCTTCAAACGCTCCAATAACGCTATGTAACATAATATTCGCAATTGATGGTTTTTCCCTTTTCAAGGTGATCGATGAATATTATATCATGCGCATCCCAAAATACGGAGGCCATAACCTTCCCGGCCGACTGTTGAGTTTTTGGAAGCTTCGGATGACTTTCACCGGCTGCTCTCCACTCAGCTGACTGCCGATTTGATTCCGGAGTATAGTGGTGGATCCAAGTTTCATCCATTGTCACAAACCGACGCAAAAACTCCTGTTTATTTCGCGTAAACAGTGCCAAACAGCGCTCTGAATCATCGATGCGTTGTTGTTTCTGTTTCATTGTGAGCAAACGCGGCACCCATTTCGAAAAAAACTTTTTCATGACCAAATGTTCATGCAAAATAGTGTAAACACTACCAAATGATATCTTCAGGATGTCAGCTATCTCACGCAACTTTATTTTGCGATTTTCCATCACGATTTTGAGGGTTTTTTTATATTTTCTGGTGTAACAGCCTCATTTGGAGGACCAGAGCGTTCAGCATCATTTGTCTGTACGACCGCGTTTGAAATCAGCATACCACCGACAAATGGTTGTTTTCTATGGAGCAAAGCCCGGATAATACTTTTCAAGCCATCGCTGAGTTTGAACGGTATTTTTTCCCATTAAAAAGCAATGTTTTATCAACACACGAAATTCGGTTTTTTCCATTGTTTTGAAAATAGCAATAGTAGCGTCACTAAAACCACTGTAACTCAATGACACAATGTCGGAATGTCATGAAAGTTTGACATGTAACTTCTAAAGGTTGGTACTAACTGAAAATGGTATGGATTTGTTATTAGAGGCGCCATCTGTTGATTAGTCCCGGGACTTATTGATCGATGTGTTAAGTAGCAACCCTCGTATCTATGAGCAGCTGTGATTCTTGCTTTATTAAATGTGATATTATGGTGTCATCGTCGATGCTGGGCCTCGAAATCGAGGATCCCCTTGCCATTCCAACGTCAATTCAATTGGAAAGCAAAGCTATGCCGTGGAGTTTGTTTTTCTTTTAAGTAAATGAGCCATTGCACACTAGCAAACTCATTGGCCACACTGCTTTACAGAATCTGATGGCACATTGGAATGAGACGATCGGAGCACATCAGCATGTTTTTTTCTTCTTATTTTTTGAAAGAGATATGATCAAAGCTATAGGTATCCTTATACCCCCAAATATTAGGCAGAAAAAATGCCCGTCATTCGAGGGGAGTAGCATAGCGTGGTGTTCGAACCAGCAATCTTCAGAAGAGAAGTCCAGTGCGTTACTGGGTGGCCATAAAGTGTATGAAGTGTAAATGCAAGACGAATGGCACATGAGAACGCGAAAGTTGTAAGCTTTGGAAAGAAAAGTGTGGAGATTTTTGCCTACCCTACAAGGGACATGGCATGATTATATGTTATTACCAAATTGTTTAAGCAATTTGTAAACCTACCTGAAAAAACTGAACAAATTCCGTGCTTGTAAACAACGGAGGATGCAAAGCTATGAATTCTAGTAGTGCTTGTGTACAATTCTTCCTGTCTTCTATCACTTCTGCATCAAACCTTCGGAAGTAGCCCCACTTGGTGTAGGTGGGACAGGTTCCCTTGAGATAAAGATCTTGGTGCATCTTCTTCATAGCTCTCTGCAGGTTTTGGAGATCGCTATATCGTTTCCAAACTGTCAATACCGTTACAGCTTCAGGCGATGCAAGTGGAAAAATCTTAAAATACAAATAAAGGTTTTAACTATTAGACAAAAATATTTCGTGGTACGAGTGACTACAGTACGAATAAATACAATAAAATATTTGCATTGCCACTTATTTCTTTATTTACAATAAACGACACAAGAGTCCTTTACACATGCTAGACTCTCGATTTTCCGGGGTTACATTAACTGGGTTGTGTTTTAAAATATAAAGCAGGGTAATAAAAATTCTTGAGTTTTTTCATAACATTTCAAAATATTATTTAAAACAAAAATTTTCCAATTGGCTACAATATCAGAAAATAAAACTGGTAAAATTGGTAGCATGTAACTGATAATAAAACTAACAAAATTCCAAACATGTTATTGACCAGAAATCCTAGTTGATGACTTCTATTATTTGGGTGCATGAATTTGAAATTGCATGAAATTCAGTGTTTACTTTTAGTGCTAGTGGGCGAGATTCATCCCGTCAAATTGTTAGTTTGAATTGTCTGTGCATTACGGTTGATTAATTATTGACTATTTTTATCGTGTATACTCGTATTCATATGTTCAATTTTGTATTTTCGTGCCACACAACCGTATGTTCTAGTTGTGTGTATGTTTTCCTTAATTTTCTAATATTTCTTTGTGATTTTTTGAGATCAAGTATCAATTTTACATCTCCCCATCCCAAGTTAATGTTGCGAAACCAGCTTAGCACCAATTGCCAAAAAAGTGAATAGAGGGAAAAAACAAGCTTCTTTGCTATAGTATTTTGAATAAAAGGGTGTGGAGGATAATTTAGAGTTTTTGTTTTAATTTTTTTCCTATATTTTGTTTTTTGGCAGAGATTAACCTTTTTTATTTATTCGGGTTAATTTTTCCCTACCACCTCAGATAGTCAAGAGTCTACTGTATCACAGTAAAAATTATACTACAAAAGATAATGGAACATCTTGAAAATACCAACACAAAAACAAACAAAAAAATTAAATACAATTAATTAAATTCCATTAAAAATACAATACTTGATCAGGAAAAATTTAAATCTCTCAAGGGAAACAAAACTACAAAATTGTAGGGTAAATTAGAAAAAAAAATGGAATAACCAGTAACCCAGTCAAGATCTAAGGTTGAGGAAATGCCGCAGAAGGACCCTCCTGAACTCGACAACATCTACATTAAAATAATCCACTAAATTAAACATGGAGTTACCCAATCAGTGTATTCTCACAATAAATTAACCCTTCAGGCACGTATGACGTGTACCGCACGCGCACCAAAAATCCCACACAAGGATGGACGAAAACAGTGCCCTATTTCACGTTCATGTTCGCCAATTTCGTTCGTTTCATGTTCGCCAATGACGTGATCGATATTATCGTGACAGAAACCAACAGATACGCAGATGATACCGAAAAAACAAACACTGTTCTCGATTATCAGATTCACATTTAGACGCAATACTAGGCGTCTCTACTTCAAAAATGCAAGCTAATATAAAAATACTTGCAAGTCAAATGCAGCCAGAAAAATCTCATTGATTTTATTAACTACAATAGCTTTTATTAACAAAAATATGTAATTAGCGTTTTATTTTCAAAACTAAAATATTTGTACACAAATATTGTAGGTATACTGTAATGACATATGGCCCAAGTGCGGCCCGCACTAATCCCCACGTAAAATATTTGGCCCTGTTACAACAAAAGGTTGCCGACCCATGATCTAAACTGATTAAAAAAAAGCATTCCAGTGGTTTAAAAAGTGTTAATTGAATTAAATTATGCTATAAAACCTTATATAAAATATTAATATCAATTTTACCTCTATCTCCATAAAAAAAAAATCAACATCCCTGTGACTGAAAATATGTTTTAGGCATACGAGCCTGAAGGGTTAATCAAAATGTACAAAGCGTGTGGAAACCAATTAGAGCCAATATACTTATCTGGACTATCAACAGTTTTGGGAATAACCTTATAAAGAAACATCAAATCAAACACAATACTTATATCAGAGTTTAAGGCAGGTGTAATTCAATAAGAGATTATAGTTCAGCATGTTAAGAGGGATAATCTTTGTAATTATAGTTTATAATTTTTCTTTGCAGTTTAGCAGTGATATCTTTCTTTCTTAATCAATTCCCTTACTTTCAATCAATGCATTCAATTAAAATAAATCTAATAATGCAATGCACCACCTCATTAAAATAAATTTGAAATTTCTGTACCAGTGTTAAGATAGTTCATGATTCTAATTCATTTATAAGGATAAGTATTTGGATATCTACCAGAACATTGCAGGTAGAAATGCTAGCATCAATGTTCTGGTGCATAACGACCTTGTTGGACACATTATTGACATTCTGATTTGATGTAATCGTAATTTTGACAACTGATTTGCACGAACTGGGTGAATGAATCCTTCAATGTCTAAATAGAGAAGACCTTGTTGCAGACACCATAATATCAAATTATTTTAGAATTTTTGTAATATATTCTTAAAATAATATAGTCTTATGAGTCATAAAAACATTTGGTACGAAAAATAAATAATTAAATTTCTTATAACAGGCTATCCCTCGTAATTTAATATAATCATCAGTCATCTTATGGAAATAAGGCACCTGTGCATGTATTGATTTTAGTGTGCAAGCTGTCGCAATTCAGCAAGCACACATTCTTGGCATTTCTACAACAGCCATCTTATGGAATAAAGGCACCTGTGCATGTATTGGTTATAGTGGCTGTTTCAATTCAGCAAGCACATTTTCTTGGCATTTCTACAACAGTCATCTTATGGTTTTAGTGTGCAAGCTGTTGCAATTCAGCAAGCACACATTTTTGGCATTTCTACAAATCTCAAAGTTCTCATGGCAAGGAGATTCCAGTCCAAAAAAGATTGACAGGTTTAATCTGTTGTACCCTTTCATGAGGCAGATGTTTGTGTTGCTTAATACACTTCGAATTCACCCCTTTGTTTTATAATACAAGTATTTATTTAATATATACTAATTCATAATTATAAATACAAAACTGACATACGTGTATGAGAATACTAAATAACACTTCATATGAAATAAGTAACTCATAAATGTGAGAAATTAGAGCCAATGTAAAATTGTTGTTTATCATTGTTTGAAGTAAACTTTTTGTTTTATTGATGTTTGATATAAACGTATTACTTTACATATCATCGTTTGATGTAGACGTGTTGTTTTATTTTTGTTTGATGTAAAAGTGTTATTTTGTCATTGTTTGGAGTAAAAGTGTTGATTTTATTGTTGTTTGATGTCAACATGTTGTTTTATGTAAACGTGTTAATGATAAAATTTCAACGATAAAATCTCACTTTTGTTAAAAGGATAAAATAACACTTTTATAAACAATGATAAAGAGACAATTTTACATCAACAATGTCTTGTATTTATGAGTCAATTCATTAGTACACATGACATTACCATCAGTTGCTGCAAGAGAACCATTATAGATTAAGTTATTAAGTATCTACATATGTCAGTTTTTGTATACATAATTATGATGAATCAGGTGGTCCTTTGTATTTATTAACCAAAGGGTGAATTTGATTTGCAAAATGTTGAATTTGATTTTCAAAACGTTGAATTTGATTTGCAAAAAGGTGAATTTGAAGTGCAAAAAGGTGAATTTGAAGTACAAAACCTGTAGCGCTTTAATTTATGATAATAAGTATATAAGCTACATAAAAACATAAATTCAGATGTAAAATGGCATTGTATTGTATTACACTTTCGTTGTATACAGTATAACCTGACGGGCTTATTTCCATTTCCATCTTCCAACCAACCCGAAAGATATTAAAGAGGCCTTAAGTGAAAACCAGACTGAAATCCTTTTTAAAAAGTCGCAACCTTCGGGTTGGGAGACAAGCGTCTTACCAACTAGACCATGGAGGTCGTCTATGGTCTAATATTAAAACTATTCCAGAAATAAACCTACCAAGAAATGACAATTTATACATTAAAAAAAAAATACATTTTTTTGTATTCCTTTAATATTTGAAAGCTTGTTAAAATATGTTGTTGATTTTGAAAACTTGATACAAGACATATCTTAGTTTAGATTTAAATGCGTTATTATTTTTAATTTAATCGATTTTACCATAAATTTCCAAACCCATATTTAATTTATTTTATAAATTGAACTGCCCCGTCATAAAAAGATTTTATCCGTCCTTGAGTATATTTCTTTCTTTTAAGTGTTAAAGGATATTTTACTTTACAGCTCTATCCAAGTACGACGCAATAATATATGACAGCGAGTTTCATACACAAATTAGGTGTTTAAACCATCGTTAATGCTTTAACTAACATTCGAAGGCTTCATTCAGTATTAAACAGGGGTAAAATGATCTAATTATTGCACAATAGTTTGAAATTGATAAGGGATTAGGTTAGAAGCCATATATGAAAATATCGATAAAATTCGGAATCCCGAGACCTGAAAAGTTAAAACCACTGTAGCGAAAAGAATGGACGTTAATAACTTTAAAAACACTTACAAATGATGTGATTTTATAAATAGTAAAGCCATTTTTATGTTTTGATGTTGCATCTGTTGTAAAACGCCGCACCCACTTATCGTTAGAATCGTGCATTTTCTTAAGTGTTACGAAGACACTATGTTAATTAAACGCATTTCAAGACGCGATTATAAAAAAAGAAATGATAATAATGTTATCAAAATCCCGAAATTTTACACAAACACCGAAAAAATATCAGTCAAGTGACAACTGACGTTTAAATGTTTGTTGTCGGTTTTGGCAGATTTCTGTAAAATATATTTTATCGACTGTACCAACGTACAAACTTAAAAACACACCGATACAGACATAATTTGTGTTGAATTTTGTCGTGTTAATATACGTGACAGCCCCTATTATAACGAAATTCACGGGACCATAAAAATATTTCGTTATACTGAATACGGGAGAAAATATAGTAAGATTAAAAAAAATTTATTTCAGAATAAAAAGCACTCCAAATTTCGTTTCCTATACCGTATAATTATTACATCTGTGCTGCAGGATAGATAAAATCGAAAGCGAAACCTTTTCAAGTGGCATACCTCCGTTTTCATTATCATCTTCGCTCTCCAAAGTTAAGATGTAGTCGTAGATGACTGCATATTTTCAAAAATGTCTTTTAGTCAACTCGTTCGCAATCATTAAATTACAATATTACCTTCATCAATGAAATCATCCTGTACGTAAATTATACAAATGAACAATAAAAAACAAGTCTATCTCTTTAATCAGAGCGCTTAAACTCACGTCATTTGAAAATTGTTACGCTGAAATTTTTAAAATATATTATTTTATGTAGGTAAGTTCGTTTCATTCAAGAAAAAAATTGTTATACTGATAATTTCGTTACTGTGGTATTCGTTCTATTGTAATAAAATTTTGTATTATTTTAAATAGGTACATTTACTTTCAAAGGAAACAACCATCTGTCGAATTCCAATTGGATATTCAAAAGCATTTTGTTGAATAATTTACTCGTTAAAAAGCTTTTACAATTTACTGAAAGATGGCAGTAGTAGTCAATATTTAGATTTACTTTTACGAAATAAAGCTACAAATGGATTGATTTGAAATTTTTAATTTTGTGAGATTGACCGACCGGTGACAAATTTGTGGTCTTCAAATATTTTAAGATTATGCTGAATATTGTTACTAAGGTACGATCCCACAACCTTCATTTTAAAATATGCACGCAAACATTTTTTTGTATTTGAGACGCTTGGTAAGGTATTTTTATTTTTCTTTCCTAAAATGTTTCCCCCTGAAAACGTTTGGACATAATATATTGGGATGCTGCAAAAGTTCGTCCCACTTTTCATAAAAAAATTGAAGAAGAAAATATTTACTAAAAATTACATTTAATCAATGTGCCGTTCTGTTAAATGACATTTCTCCGTCTCTCTGGTAGCTGCATAATCCCGCGCTTATATAGTAGAAGCTTTGAGGTTTCTGGCTAAAGAACTGGCCCAGGTGATTTTTCAAGTTTTCCAAGGAAGAAAAGTTTTTACCATCTAAACTTTTTTGAAGCGATCTAAATAAATGATAGTCAGAATTCACTTAGTTGTGAACAGTATTTCTCCGAATTAATGGTCTGGTTTTCAGGTACCAGCTCATAATAAATGATTCCCTTCCAGTCCCACCAAATGCATAGCACAACCTTCTTCGGGTGTAAATTAGTTTTGGCACTAGTTGAAGGGACATCTCCGCGTTTAGAATATGATCTCTTACGCTTAACATTATTATACACAATCCATTTTTCATCACCTGTAACCATCCGCTTTAAAAATGGATCGATTTCGTTGCGCTTCAATAGATAACTGCAAGCAGAAATTCGGTCTATCAAACATTTTTTTAAGTGCACGCATCTCTACTGTACATTTTTCCTTTTTCTGCCAAGTCCAAGTTTCACTTTCATATGTCAAAGTGGGCACCAGCACACTATTATCTGCTTACTCTAGTGGTATTAAACCTGAAGTCAATTACTGGAGCTGAAGATAATATTGTCTCCTAGGGAAGTTCCTCAATATGTTTGAGTTAAAATATTTTGAAGGGTACCGTGCGAAAGAGAAAGTTTGTATTGCTATTTTAGATCATTTGAAGGGTACTACACGATATTAAAAGTTTGAATTGCCATTTAGCATATTTTGAATGGTACCATACGAAAGAAAAAGTTCGAATTACATTTTAGATAGATATTTTGAAAGGTACCATACGAAAGATTTTTTTTGAATAGCCATTCAGGATATTTTGAAGGGTATCGTACGAATGAAACAATTAGAATTACCATTTAGGATAAGAATACACTACGAAAGAAAAACATTGAATTACCATTTTAGATGTTTTGAAGGGTTCTATACGAAAGAAAAAAATGAAAAATTGTATTTGAATACGAAGAAAAAGTTTGAATTACTATGTATGGTATTTTGAAGGGTACCATACGAAAAAATAAGTTTGAATTACCATTTAGGATAAGGGTACCATACGAAAGAAAAAAATGAATTACCATTTAAGATATTTTGAAGGATACGTACCACGCGAAAGAAAAAGTGTGAATTACTATTACCATACGAAAGAAAAATTGTATTTTTTATCAATCAACGATTAAAAGGAGTTTCAGGATCGGAGGAAAAGGATAAATAAAAGAAATGAAACTAGAATTTCACATTTTGTATTTTTTAAACTCCTTACATTACAGGTGATACACAATAAACACTAAAACATGAGAATTAATTTTCTTATATAAAAGAAAAAAAATATTTTTACATATAATTAAACAACATTTTTATACTTACTACAACATGTAGGTATTTAATCACTATTCACATATTATTTTATCGATTATTTATTTTAAAAAACATTAACAAATTATTTCACAATTGTCCATTATTTTATATGTATAAATTTGTATACTAAATTATAATTAATTTTGTTAATCTCGACGCTTTTCACATTGTGTTTACTTTTTGTATAGATTTATTTACATTATAATACATTTAATTTATATTAACAATTTCAACACCACAAATTGTAATGCTAATAAATTTTTTTTTCTGAATAAGAAATTATTTGATATTTCAGTTATGTTTTCAAAAGAATCGATCACGAGTATTTGAGAATTCGAGAAAATATTTCATTGGATATTTTTTGCATTAATTTTATATCTACACAATTCTGAATAATATTGAGAGAATGCAAAAAAATGTGGGTGTCTGTTTTTAACACAATAACTACCAATTATGTACAAATTAATCAAAATCACCAGCCCTTCTAATTTGTGGGCAGCAGTTTAGTACCAAAATATATATTTTTATTAATGCAGTTGCAACAATTAGAAGAAACTTGGGGCGGACGCTAGGTGAGTCCAGGGCCGGCTCTAGGCAGTTTCTCAGGGCGCTAACTATTTTATGGTGCATAATTTACAAGAATATTTCTTTATGATAAATGTTTAGAAAATAGATAACCACTGGTGAAATGAAGTCAATATGAAAACTATCGTTATTTTAGTGCTACCATTTTTTGTGTTAATTTTTTATAATTTATAATATGCTTCGTCGAGGCATTACAATAATTGGTGGTGCATAATAAAGGGTTAAAATATGACCGTATTTCGTAAAATGAAAACAGAAAATGGAAAAAAATATTTATTATTTGCATTATTTACCGTTAAGTGTTCGCTTTTATCTGAAAGTGATAGACTACCCGATAACA
Source organism: Odontocerum albicorne (assembly GCA_949825065.1). NCBI lineage: Eukaryota > Metazoa > Arthropoda > Insecta > Trichoptera > Odontoceridae > Odontocerum > Odontocerum albicorne. The sequence continues at coordinate 18,767,683 of OX463856.1, forward strand.
GTCATGTTAACAACATAATGCATCCCTTAACTATCTTAGTTGTCTATGGTATGCGGGATAAAAATAAACCAATTGACAAATATTGTTTATGGTAGTTAGTGTGTTAATATTTCTTTTTTAAACAATGAGAGTAAACAATTAATTAATAACTTAATCGTAATCAAGAATTGACATAAAAAAGTAAGTTGTCAAATTAAGTGATATAGACAAAATTTGTTGTTAAGTATTCGAATTTCTTTATGTAAGTTTATCAAAAATATTTTTTTAAGTATTTTTTGTCTCTTGATCATCACTGTAAGTAAAGTTAATAAATAACCCATGGTTGGGATTTTTTACAATTTGCAAAGTATGCAAAAATGATTTTCTTAAAAATGTTAAATTATTGCACATTGATACACGAATAAAATTATAAATACTTCGTTTCGTTTTAAATTATAATTAAATATATTTATATCAAAATATTTCAAGACGTATGCATTTTATTTATAAGTGCAAAAATCATTGAAATATTTTTACCTCTTATTAATTTAAAAAATGATCATTTTTTTTAATTGAAGTAAGATAAAATGATTGGTCATTTATTATGCTATAAGTCAACCCTGAACAAATAACAGCCCGCGGGCCTTGAAAACCAGGCTGGAATCTTTTTATAAAAAGTTTGCAATCGAAACCGTAACCCTCGGAGTAGAAGACGGGTGTCTTACTAAATAGTCAACCGTGGTTGTTAGTTGTTAATATATAGTAATATTTTAGTGTGACCCGCAAGCTATAACTATTTTTTTATTTATATTCATTAATTTTAAAAAGAAATGAAAGAAAAAGTAATTTTATTCGACTCGTTAAATCACTTTGTATTTTTTAAATATTAATTTGTTTTTGACTATATAATTTTTTTATTTATGTTAATGAATTGCCATTACTAAAATAGTATAAAAAAGAAAATTATTTAGTCAAAAAATAAAAGAAAAAAATATATGTATTGGCGAGTACGGCTCATGTAGGTACGAGTATACCTATATATAGTACAAATTAGTAACAATGTAACCGGCTGTGCATCACACACGGTTACAATAGTTGTATTCACGCATTCACTCTTATAATATGGTGTGGGGATAAAAAGTAAGATTTTCGGTAGATACCAATTATAATTTAAAAAACATACAAGTAGGTATAAAAATTTAACAAGAAAAATATTCTAAAAATTAGTTATAGCTTGCTGACCACCTTAAAATACGAGGTACGTAATTTTCCCAGGGCTGTACTATTTTTCGTAAATATTTTTTCGTCTCCTCTTCCAAACAGAAAATAAATGATCATTCTTAAAATAACTTGAGTTTTCGCGTTTATTTATAAAATAATTATATTTATATTTAGTTAATATCCAATTTGAAAAATAACACATTTACTATCGGGTACATAATATAAATATAACACAGACCTGCAAAATTCAAGTATATAAAAACTTTTTTGAAAAATGATTCTCAATTTACAGTTTTTTGAGGTGTTGAATCCAAAGTTGTTCTCAGTTTTTCTCCATCCATTTATTCTTAGCTTGCATTGGAATTGATAGCTAATGGAATACAGTGTGAATTTAATAACGGACCGTGATTAAATAAAACATATTCTGTGACAAACACTGTTCAAATTTACTATGCAAACTAATATGTTGTCCCTAACAAAGGTTTATATGTCTTGCAGATATCATTAGGACAAAAATTGGGTTGCTAACTTCATTCCAAACCTGCTCAATGTATATTATTATGAAAGATAATAGTTCAACGCATTGTTCAGTTATTGTTAAGTACCCAAATTACTTGAGCGATTTTGGCGTCATTTTGAAGATGGAACGAAATAAGTTGTTTTGGTACTTGATGCTTTTTTACTAACGCAAAAAAAATTGTCTCAACTTAAAAAACAAAAGAAATACACATTATATGGCGACGATGCAGTAAATAATCGTGTGTGTCAAATGTGGTTAGATTTTTTTTAAGGGTTCGCTCAGGAAGACCGCTTACCACCGCGATAACAACAAAATCAAAGATCGAAAACCACAAACGTTCTACAAGATCAGAGATTTCTGAGATATTGTAAATATTGAAAATCACCGTCTACGAGCATTTGATTCTAATTTGCTTTTGAATTTTACCTAAAAATACGTAACAACTACATTTCGAACAACACGATTAATTAAACGACGTTAGCATTTAAACTTTACCCTTCTTTTGAAAGAGGTGTGATATTAAATTTATAACATTTCAGATTATAACGAAACAATACGTTTTCCATCGGATCTACTTGATACATTGTACTATTGAGAGTAGAGGTATAAAATATTAACTTTAACATCGCCTGACCATGTGATGGGCGTGGCCAGCGTGGTATATGTCCATACACGCTCTAACTTGTTCAGGCTGGAAACTTTTTAACCTTAATTGTAAGTGTAATTTGTTACTCGTATTTCAGCACACGCAAAATAAGCGATAGAGAATTAAAATTTAAAAAAAGTTTCCTTCGCAGGTCTGTGTAATTTAAAATTCTGAGATCTCTTCCTAATTTTATTATTTTATTTAAATGTCCAAAATTCTAGTTATATTAAGGATCTGAGAAAACATGACAGTTCATTAATTTAAACAATTTTAAGAGAAAACTCCTGAAACGGAGTACTCGGAAAACCTTTGTCAAATTAAAAAGAACAATATTTTTTTTCCAAATATATCAACCATTATTTACATTGTATCAAAATATCACTGCCAATTTTTTATAAGATTATTGCAACAAAACAAATTCGAAAATAGTCGAATTTGAAAAAGACCAACTAAAAACTTGAATCATTCTGGTTTTATTACCAACGACATCCGTGGTCTAGTTGGTAAGTTTACTGTTTTCCAATTTTGTGGTTGCGAGTTAGATTCTCGTTGGAACACAGTTTTTTTTAATAAAAATGATTTTTTGTAAAATTTTTGCTTAAAGCCTCCAATTTTTTAAAATCTATACATTTTATGATTCATTCGTGTATTATTATAATACATTGTCGTTATATAAAGTATAATTGGAAAACTTAATGCCATATTGCAATCGCTTCTAAATAAACAGAAATGTATTAAAGAGGACTTAATTAAAAACAAGATTGCAATCCTTTTTAAAAATTCTGCGTTCTTAAGAGAATCGAACCTGTGATCCCCTGGTTGGATGAATTCTTACTAATTAGGCCGCAGAGGTCGTTGATGTTTTGAAAAAAAAAACACTATTGATACATATTGTTATAAAAAAGGTTACAATTTTTTTACAATAGACAAAAAAATATACATTTATCAACACGTGTAGTTTTTGGTTAATTTCCGTTAAGTTAAAAACAACATTTTACAGTTTGTGTAGTTCGAAACTTTATATATTTTTGAAATTATTCAATAAACAACGCTGTATTTGATTCATCAATGTCTAATCATTATTTGTATATAACATACTGCATCCAAAACATATGAATATTTAAACGTTAACGAATTTGAAAAATGTATATCCCAAATTGACTAACGACCATTTATTGTACGAGTATGCTTTTATCATACTCGTATGGTCTTGGGTAATTTCTTATCATTTAAAAAAAGAAATAAAACAATTTATCAGACATTAACCAAATACCATTTATATAATCCTTTGGCTTTGGGTTAATTTCTATTAATTTAAAAACTACATTTCTCAGATTGGGGATTAACAATTTTACATTTATGTCATTTTAAACAATTTTGTACTTACCAGAAGTTAACCAAATACCCCACATATTACGAATATAGTAAGTATGCAATTAATAGCATTGTTGAAATAAATACATAAAGTTTTTTTAAAAGTTTATTAAAAAATTACACAGATATTCTCAAAGCGTCAATAAACAAGTAGATACAAAAGATAAAAAACAAGTTCACATTTTAAAAATCAAACAATAATTATAAAATATTTGTGTTGTGTAACATCAAGGTAAAAACTGAAATAATCATCTCACAATCGTCAACTTCAATATCAAACTTATGCTGTCTTTCTTACTTACAATGAATATTACTTTGCCATCTCTGTTTACGTGTCAAATTATAAAATACATGTCGAATTTGTATTATATCAAATGAATACCCAATTTATTACTCAATGCATTTATTTTACTCTATGTATGATAGAATAAGGAGAAAAGGAAATAATGCGGATTGTAAGAAGATATAATACTAAAGATGTAGTGCTGAAAGATGTCACAGATTTTTTATAACTATTTAATTCATTTATAAAAAAATATTATGTATCACGTGAATCAACTCTTGATATACTGTATCAATACAAATACATTAACAGAACATCTCTCAATATCCTCCATATATATTTGTCAAAAATATATTTACAAAATCGAAAATACTGAGTAGACGTCTCTAGTGAAGATGAATCACAATACCTCTAGCTCTTTCCATTCTCGACAAATATGGTTCATTTGACAGTAACTTTTTCAATTTATTACAGAATAAGGATAACAATGATATGAAAGTATAAGGATTCAATTTATGACAGAATAAGGATTTAATTTATGACAGTGTATGACAGAATAAAGATTTTATTTATGACAGTGTATGATAGAAAGAGGAATAAGGACATTACGTAAGAATGAGGATTAAAATAAAAAAAGTTTACTTAACAAGAAGAAATGAGCGTTGAGATGATTCTGCCAAGTAGAAAGAATGAATTATGAAAGTTTTACATAACAGTATATAAGGGGTATAGAAGGTATGAGACATTTGAGAAGGCCTAGAAAAACGTGGCAACCAATTGAATCAAATTTTTAAAGTGGGAAGAGGCAAAAGCGTTGATAATGGGCATAATGCTTGAAATATATAAATATATAAAATGAAATATATAAAAAATTCAATTCAATTTTGTTTTTTACACATGAATTTTAAAGCATAGTTAATTATTACTGATAAAATAGTTTGTATCTATAAAGGAATTACCTTTTTTTATTCTTAAGTAACAGAATCTCAAGTATATAGTCTCAATTGAAGTTGCAGATGATTCACAAAACATTTGTTTCATTTATAACGATATTTTTTCGGACTCAAATTTGTCAGTTTAACTTTTATATTCTTAAGAGGTCATTAAATGGCATCAATCATGGTTGTAATGAACCACTTTGAATTTGTCGTATTGCTTCTATTCTCAGTTATTAAAAATGGTTTAATTTTCAGTTTATGGATTTTTAATAAATTCCAGTTTGACTTTGAACCACCTGTTATCGATTACGTTTATACTGATTTTTTATTAGTCCGTTGTCGTTATTTATTGGTACATGATTCGAGAATTGTCAGTATTTAGTTCTTAAATTGTTTTCTAAGGTGGTTAAAATTTTTGAACACCAGAATTACCTTTTTAGAAAGTTAAAACAGTTTAAATGTCTGTTCTTGGGAAATATGGTATTGGAGTTTAGGATAATAGTGCAAGACGATCTTCCCCTTAGCCAGAACTCGAAAACGAAACCCAGTACAGTATTGAGTACAGGAAAGAACGCTAACGGATATTTCAGGGATGATACCTTTGGTCTCGGGAATAACTGAGAAATAGATGATTCGTTCAGAATCCAATTGTAAAGCTCCCTGGATTCTTTCTTCAACGATAGGCCTGATGCAGTTGGTAAAGGTTTGGTGTGGTCAAGGGCGTTAGGCATATCTGATGTATATACTGACCAGCTCGCATCTTTGTATACACGGTGAGGTGTTAACAATTGACTACATTGTGAACGCTTGCTCAACGTACACGATGGCTCGCGGGCTGAAGAAGCTGGATATAATTTCGTCAGATGCAATAGACTAGCTGATGAACCTAACCAAACATATATGAGGGCTTCAGACGTATTGATCGACTATTAAAGAGCTCGGGGCTGGATCGCGTCTATCTGTAGTAAGCCCGATATGAATCTTACAATACTTTGAACACACAACGCGGAAGGAAAATGACAACCTTAAATGGTTAGTTCTAGTGGGAAAAATAAATGGTAAAGGAAGCAGATAGAGAGCACACTTCCAATGGAGTTGCCAAGTGAAAAAAGCAATGGGGTGTTCATTTCAGAAGGTGTTACATAAGACAATAGATAATTTGCACTGGAAAAGGATGGTTGATGATCACGATCCTCAGAATTGTGGAGTTGACCAAGAAGAAGCTATTTGGAAATATAGTTTGTTTTCAGGTATTGATTTAACAGTTGTAGATCCTTTTAAAATCTTAGCCTAGAAAGTTCAAACACATTTGTTTAAGCCTGAATAATTGTTCTTTGGATATATATTAGAAACACAAGAAATATAAGTAGTTCAGAAACTTGTAATGGTTTAATTAAGGTTGTAGATCTTTCAAAAAAGATTAATCACAGCAAGTTACAACACACTAATTCAAGTTTAAATCACTGTTCTTTGGATATTCGTCTTCAATAATTATTAGTTGGCAGTTCGGATAATCTTGTTCTCAGATGGTTAAGGTGTTTGGTTTCAATTTAGGTTGCAGGTGGCCATCTTGGAGTGGTGCCACGGGACCACAAGAGGTTAGGGGCTGGCCGGCATGGAATCGTCGCTCTCGAGGTATGTCACGTAGCTGTCTGCACTATCCGGGTGGACCAGGGAGTCTTGCATCATGGGCGGGTGAAGAGTAGAAGGCTGTTGGTGCATTCCTCCTAGGTCATAACCATGCATCTGAAAGGATATACATATTAAGATGTTGTTTTCTTTAATTAGAAATGAAGATAAATAGTTATCAAATTAATCTTATTAACGCTGATGTACTAATGCAGTGGTTTACACACTTTTTGTATCACATCGTTCTTGGTGTAGGGATAGGTGAGCTGTTGCTTAATACAGTTTCTTAAATCTTAGAATCAAACTAGACATATCTACCCTCATTTCCAGTTCCACGTTGAGTTTAGAGGATATTTCGTTCCTATTACAGATATACTCGTAACTTGGCATTCATTAAAAGTTATTCACCTCTACTCATCTCCAAAACCACTGTCGTAAGAAATGTATCCCCGTATTGACGTTTTTTATGCGCTGTTTAACTCCTTTAGGAAAAATCTCATCAATTTAGTATAATCCTGTGAATAATTTCATTTTAACGTTATTTATAACATCCTATTATTTGTTCTAATGTTAATCACGTATATTTTTACTATTATTTTTACCAAATACCTTAAAATTATGATTTGTTTCATACAAGTTTTTTGTACTTGTTGATATATTTGTTTATTGTATGAGTTAAGGAAACGTGCAATTTAATTCAAAGGACAATTTTATAAAGCGCTGTTTAGAGAGCAAAGTTTCCCCAAGGGCACTCTAACTCGGGATTCGAACCCACTATTATTTAACAAATCACGTCTGGCAGCGATAGTATCACCCGAGCGAATCATGTATAGCGCTTTATTTGTGCAAAGTACAAACTTGTGGAATTATTGCATTATGACAATCTATTCTACCAATCAGAAAGGTGTTTATGAGGCTTTGTGTGTAAACCAAACTAAAAATCTTTCTTTTTTTTAAATCTGGGTTCTAGCAGGAATCAAACCCGCAACATCCGGATCGAAAGACAGGCGTCTTGTCAATTATGCCATGGAGTTTGTCTACGGCTACTACGGGAACTGCCGACTTGCGGATCACTGTTTAAGTAGCATTGTGTTAGAGCAGTGTTACCCAACCGGTGGTCCGCGGCCCGGTGCTGGGCCGCAGAGACTTTCCGCCGGGCCGCAAACAGTATGCCAAATTTCAAGAAATTCGCCATGCAAAAATATTAAATATAGGATTTTCATCCATGTCCTCAATAAAATCGAAACAAAGGAATAGACTGGACGTGAATGCAGCACTTCATCTGTCAGAGACAGCACTGCAGCCAAGAATATCCAATATATAAGCAAAGATGCAACAGCAGGTTTCGCATTAGTTTATTGCAAAAATCCCATTGTTTTTGTTTAATTTTAATTGTATCAGACAATGTTACAATTAAATTGTTTAACTGTTATATGTATATTTGTCAATTATAGTTACATATGTTCATCTGTCACAATATATGATAAGATTTAAAAAATATGAAATAAAAAAAACATTTTTATTTCGGTATTAGTGGTCCGCGAAATTTTTTTCATTTTTTTACCGGTCCACAGGTCTAAAAAGGTTGGGGAACACTGTGTTAGAGGACTTATACGAAAACTAACCTGTATTATTTTTCTCTCATCAACCATACATTTTAAATAATAATAATAAAACGACACTTTATATAGCGCCATATAGAGAGCGAACTCTTCTCAAGGGCGCTCTAATTCGGGAATTGAACTGTTCTTATTGAAAGATCTCTTAATCGTCTACGTACCCACTTGAGTAGATTAAAACCCTCTTTGCATAACAGGAGAAATCCGTACAAATTGCCAATAAAATTTTAAAAATCTTCATTTGTAGGATTGTCACAGAAGATCCATTACTATACTCGTGCATGTGTGGAGTCATTGAATCAATGTCGCATCTGCTGACTTGTCTGCTGTGTCGTTAGTTGCTCGGAAGAACACCTGCTGAAAGGAAGCTCCAATGCCATCATAGTTGCGACTTTCTGAGCTGATACAATATAGATCTGGTGTTGTCGACATAGCTGATACAATATAGATTGGAATTGAAATATAAAAAATATTGCTCTGTAAGAAGGTGATAGTTTGAAACATTTTCAGCTCCGATTAATAAAAACCTGAAAAAAATCAATATAAGACCAGGAAAATAAACGTCAGAAGCATAATAACCTTTTTACCACACAATCGTAATATTGTCAGGTCTAACAAAACTTTTTTTACTTAGGAAATAAATTAAGGTAATAATCACCTGATTCACTAGATGTTGGAATGCCGGTCCATGTGGTGGCCCCTGCTCTAGGTCGGTGTGAAGAGCGAAATCACTCAGGGCCTTCCATGGGGGCTGGTAGGCAGTCACTTCAAGGGGGGCCAGGCCCAGGGGTGAGTCGTGCCTCACAGGAGACCCTGCCACAAGAGCTACTCCTTGCATGCCTCCATATCCCAGCTTTCTACCCTCCTGCACCATATACTGCGTGTCAGAAAGTGTTGCATGTCATGCTACTGGAACTATCATTGTATATGGGATGATTATAGTTAGACAAGGGATTAACAATAAGATATTTAGACGTTAATATGCATAAAGGACTTAACCCTTGTTTTACCTTTTCTGAGATGAATGAGAATGCATCATGCCGCTTTGTATTATATTACATTATAATTTCGTTGTGAACAGTTCAACCTGGCGGGTTTATTGCCACGTGTCAATTTCTCTCAACCAACCAGAAATATGTTAAAAGGGTCTGAAGTGAAAATTAGAGTAGAATATTTTTTTAATAAAAAAAGCTTGGGTTCCAACGTGAATCGAACGCAGAACCCCTGGGCTGAAAGACAGATGTCTTATCAACTAAGCTTTGTATATTATATTGTATTACACTTTTGCTGTAGACTGTACAACCTGGCGGGTTAGTTGCCAGAAAGGTATTTAAACAAGTCTTAAATAAAAACCAGACTAGAACCCTTTTTAAATAGTTTGTGTACAAATTGGAATCGAACCCACAACCTCCGGGTTCAAAGACTCCTATAGTTTCAACTAGGCTATGGAAGCTGTACAGTGGATTTTTTTACATATGTAGGTACATATATCTTATAATTACGGAAGCGTTTCGGATTTCACATGCAGCAAACTCAATTTTCCGAGGAGGTCCTTTGTAACGCCGAACAGCAATAAATATGACTAACAAAAATGATCACCAGTAATAACGATAACCAGCAATAACGATAATCAGCAATACCGATAATCAGCAATAACGACGACCAGTAATAAAGATGTATTTTATATTATGTATTATATTTAATGTAATTGGGTTAAACCTGTATCAAATATAAAGTAAATAAACAAAAATGTAGCTCTATAACATACTTCCATCCATTATAGCTCTGTATTCCTCTTAATGTGGGAGAATCGCGATGGATTTCAAAGTGACGTAGTTCATTTATAACTCAGTGGATGTGTTCACTCAAATGAAGTGAATAATGTACCTTTTCCTGTTGCATCTGCAGTTTCATCTGTATCGTCTTCTTCTTGTCCTTGCAGCGCTTGTTCTGGAACCAGACTCTAATAACTCTCGGCGACAGCGAAGTCATCTCCACAAGCTGCTCCTTCATCAAGGCGTCGGGACGGGGGTTGGCAGCGTAGCATGTTCTGGAATAATAGAAAACAAACAGATAAAGTTAAATATGTTAGAATATTTAAGGGTTTTATCCACTAGTTTAACCTCTTCAGACCTGGTGTCCATTATAATGGGCACAGAGTTCATATGCGCTTTGTAAACAACTTGGTGGTATATTCCTGTTCCCAATCATAACAAATGAAGTGTAGGATACTGAACTATCGGCTTTGAAAGTTTTGGGCGCCATCTATCTAAACAAATACGGCAATGTAGCATTTAGTTTAAATAATACACTCACACTCAAGAATATGTTTATTTTTTAAACCTAAGAATTAATTAAATTCAGGCCTGAAGAGGTTATAATGTTTTTCAGAGTTGTAACCGTGCTGAGTAGGATTAAATGATGTCTGACATTACAAAGGCGTTGCAGTCTTCTTTTTCCATTTTGGTGATTTACAAGGTTGTTTGAATTCTAGATCTTAAGGCGCTTTATAAGTAAATATACTGCGCTGCGAGTCATTTCCCTTCTTCTGTGACGTCGTACCTTAAGACCGATATCGCTAGTATTTTTCTACACTCAGGTGTGTCGCCACTAGAGGAGTCCCTTTGGGTAATTCTTTCTTCGTCGATTCGTGACGTTGCGCTCATAAAAAATAAAAAAGATTTTGATCTTCTTGGGATGGCAACTTATTTTTTTATCCATAACAGTGTGAGTGATGCTAGAATCAAACTGAAGAATTCATCCTCAGAGTGATGTGAAAAGAAGTGCAAGGTGTGCGTGGAAGAAAACGTGGCTGGATCAAATGTACCAGATTTTGAAAGAAGGTAAAGTGAGAAGTATGAATAATAAAAGATTGTGCATGATGAGATGTATGAATGTGGAAGGTGGCGAAAGTTGTGTGCTTGGATAGAAAAGTATGGAGATATGTTCTCCCTGCATAAACCGCAAGGGACACTGCGTAATGATATGTATGTATGAATAGCGAAGTTGATTACAAAATAAGCCCTGAAAATGAAAATTGCAACGTTTTCAGAACGTCGGCATCATTAGCGAAACTATCTACACTACATGACACTTGTAAAGACCTTATATAGTATGTAACTTTTGATTGCGAGTTTTCTCATCCAGTCCAAACATTGATGTTTTGATATGGCAGAAGTATGCAAGGTGTTTGGATGTGTGGATAGGTGGAGAATGGTATATGGATGGCTTGGTAGGTGGGTGGGCGGGCGATGTATGAGTAGAGATAGATACCTGAGCGTGTGTAGTTGCTTCTCGTTGAGAACGGTGCGCACGCGCGTGGGCTTGCCGTCCCCTCCACTGCCGCCGCTCGCCGACCCCGCCCCGCCCTTGCCGCGCGCCCCGCCCCCCTTGTGAGATCCCGACTCGCTGCCTGAATCTGCGAAATGGAGAAAAAAATCATGAATGAAAAAAAATACATAAAACACAATTTTTTTATTATTTTTATGCAATGAAATAAACAAAAAAAGGAAAAGTAAATGCGATATATGGGTTAGTAATGAAAGATTAAAGTTGAGGAATTCTGCTACTTGGGTTGTATTTTATCTGATAATGGAAGATTTAAGAAGGGTATCGAACGGCGTGTAGTGACGGGAAATAAAGTCAATAGGACACTAAAACATATATACTTGAATCGGAAAGTATCAAAATCTGCAAAATGATAGTCTAAAATAAGAGTTCCCAAAGGGGTCGATTTGATTTTTATAGGGGTCGATAGTTTCAATAAAAAAAATTGGGGGTCAACGACAGCAATAGACCCCCTTACTACTGCTATTTGTTTGTTACTGCAAAATATCTATGATTCCAATAGGTAACTAATTAAGAAGGAAAATAATTAAAAAAAAAAACACTTTTTTGATAAAAACACATTTCATATCAAATTTGTGAACGAAAAGGTAAAGTTTGACATCTAGTGAAATATTTAATATCGAGTACTGTACAAACTTATTAATTTGAGTAAATAAAGTAAATGACTAGGGGGTCGACTGTTTTAAAAGTTTTTGGTAAAGGGGTCTGCGTCCGAAAAAAGTTTGGGAACTCTTGGTCTAAAACATTATTTTGATGCCAACTTTGATATATGGGCGTAAAACGTGGAGGTGGAAAAACACTAATAGGTATGCTGTAGAAATGTGAACATTGAGAATTATACATGGGATGATTATGTAAGACAGAATACGGAATGATTGTAATGAAAGAGATTAAGGATGAATGTAAGGCTGATTATTAATTATGAAGGATAGCACTCTGAGATGATTTGGGCATATGGAACGAATGAACGAAGAAATACTAACAAAATAAAAATATAATGCAAATTGACTGGAATGTGTGTCTAAGACGAAGACCGAAAAAAGTATAGTTGGATCAAGTTAATAATATTTTGAGAAAAATATACGTAGAAAGTCAGAGAAATCATAGAAGTTGTGTGAAAATGTGTAGAAATGGGTCTTTCAAATTGAGCGGTTTTTTAATTCCATTTTTTTTTATTCTTTAACACACAATTTGCTTTGATTTAAAAAAAAACTTTTTATTGATCATTGAAGTATAATGTATGACATTTAAACTTAAAAAACAATATCTCCCAAATGTCCACTTCTTGCAGCTCCACACATGTCCACTCTTTTGTCAACATTTTCGCTGACATTTTGGCATAATTGTGGTTCTAACTCACCAATAACGCGAATAATTTCGTCCTTCAGCTCGGAAATTGATCGGAGGTCATTCTTATAGACCTAGCTTTTCACGTAACACTAGAGAAAATTGTCCAACGGTGTCAGATCACATGATCTTGGTGGCCAATCAACATCACCGTTTCCGGAGATTACAATACCTACATAAAATAATTCAACAATTTGAACGCGTTGTTGTATTGTACAAGACTTCATTTTTATAAATGTCATACATTACACTTCTCAAATGTCCCAAGACCCAGACAAGTTCGCGACGCCATCTGTGTTTTATCCAAGAATTTAAAATACCGCTTAATTTGAAAGACCCTTTAGAAGAGTCTAAGGATGTGCGTTGAAATAGAAAAGTGTTGGGCTCTGCCTAACTCGATAGAAAAATGGTGTGATGGTATGTATATTAATACAGAGCACTTCTGTCTAACTAGCCATATGCCCGTCCTAAGGTCGATAAATTTAATAACAATTATAAAATGATAATTTATAAAGCATTGTTGAACGAAAAAACTCTCCTCTAGAGCGCTCTAATTCTTTAAATACGGTGTTCCAACAAGAGCGCCGGATTTAAATTTCGCACCTATATTTATTTATTAAATTTCCAGCTTTAAAAATTCATATATGCCATCTGTCAATCTTGCGATTAGTTAATATGGAACGTTATACGAAAAAACAACACGTTTTTATTATTAAAAGAAGTTAAGCTGAAATAGTTTGTGTAATTTTCGGTCGAAATAATGGTCCAAATGGGTCATCAATTCGAGGATTAATAAAAAAATTCAAAAAACTGGTTCAGTTCTGGACAATAAGTCACCCATGCGTTCCCGTAGCAGGCGTTCACTCGAAAACATAGCCACAGTAAGAGAAAGTGTCAATGAAACTCCAGGGACATCAATTCGTCATCGTTCACAAGAATTAGACGTTTCAAAAAGCATCTTACAGCGAATACTTGCAAAAGATCTAGATCTGTATGCTAACAAGATCTAACTGACCCAAGAACTCGAATCAGCAGATAGCAAAAATTAAATCCTGCGCTCTTATTGGGACACCCTTATTACTTACCTACTTGAAATTAAGAGTTTTTCAGACGCTTCTTAAATCATGCCAAATACGGAGTGAGTCTAACATTGTTTTGTAACTTGTTCCAGAATCTCACTGCATAGACAGTAAATGATATTATACAGTTGATAAAAAAAAATAAGCATCACAACATTCCTTTGTTAATTCGACTTATAACATATTATCGGTCTTCAGCTTTATTCAAATATTCCATTTTTATCAAATATTCTAATATCAGTCATTCCACGTAATGCATGCATTGTACCATTAACCTAACTACTACATTTATAAAACGTTCTTGAATATATAATGGTCTATTTCAGAGAACAAAGGCGTTATAATTAGTCTGATGTCCAGTTGTCCAGGATTATACTTCAAACACGGTATTACCAGGGTGTGAAGTCCAACCCCTGGATTAATCCTCTCTCTCCAGCCCTCCACAGTGGACCGAAGGATTAACTGACAGGCGGTTGAGAGGTCAACCCTTTGCCAATTTGTACTGGACTTAGTAATTGTTCAAGGATTGGGATTATCTGATAGTTATCTTTGATATTTTGCTATCTGAATAGTGAGAATGAATTGGACGTCTGTATACTAAAATAAGCCAACTTATAAACAAGACTATTTAACTACGAATAATCATATCAAAATGAAAGGGTGTACGTACTATGAACTATCAAAACAAGTTAGGAATTATGTTATTTGGGTAGTATTTTCTCAGACAATGGAAGAGTGAAGAGGGATATCTAACGGCGTGTAGCGATAGTGAACAAAGTCAATGGACATTAAAACACCGAATCGGAGAGTATCAAAATCTGCTAAGAAGATCGTTTACAACATTATTTTAGTACCAACTTTGATGTATGGGACTCATGGGAGTGAAGTGTGGACGTGGAAAAAGACTGAAAGGAGCTGAAAACATGAAAGTATGGTTGTGGAAATGTAAAAAGTCAGAGGAATCGTATATAACATACTTTATGAGAAGATATATATAGATGTAGAAGAGGCGAAATATGCGTATCACGATATGAAAGTCTCCGGGCGACCGGAAAGTCTCCTAGATAATAGGAAAGTCGCGATAGGAAAGTCTCCGGGCGACCGGAAAGTTTCCTCGACAATAGGAAAGTCGCGATAGAAAAGTCTCCGGGCGAACGGAAAGTCTCCTAGACAATAGTAAAGTCACAATAGGAAAGTCTTCTAGACGGCCTTCGTGGCCTAGTTGGTAAGATGCTTATATCCCTACCTGGAGGAGGCAAGTTCGATTCCCGTTGGAACCCTTGATTTTTTGAAAAAGGATTTAATTCTGGTTTACACGTAAGGTCTTTTTAACATCTTTGTAGTTGGTTGGAACATATTGCCACAAGTCAATACGCCCGCCAGGTTGTACTGTATACAATGAAAGTGTAATACAATACAATACAAAGTCAGGCGCTCTCCCCTTTGTGCCCACCCCAATAGGGAGAAGGTGTGTTGGTATGTTTGTGTGTAATAAATAATATATAATTGGCGGTAAAATGATCAAATATATGATATTTAAAATGATCAAGTACCTTCAAATAGATAACGAGTGTGAATCAGAAAGAGTTATACTTGGTTAGGATTTCCAAAAATATGATTTATTTAAACAAACCAAAGTAAATACTTGTATTGGAGAGGTTGTGACTCCCATTGTCGGAAGTGACGAGAGATAAAATCACATACAGACAGAGATAAGGAGGACATGCCGATTATCAGGGCCCGTGGATGAAGAGTTCTTTTCAAGTGTGTATGGGCTTGCCGCCTCGGCTCTCTTATCACGGATTGAACAACGTTTTGTACAGTTTTGGCGGCAGATCAAAGGATGTCTTTTCAATTGGCGGTAATTTCTATAAGAAAAATCATCGATATTATTTAACAAAAGCAGATACTCGTATTGCATAATGGAACAATGTGAAATCTTTACCAGTTGACTAACGTAGTAAGGTCTAAAAGTTTTTTGTCCAAGATATAAAAAAAGTGATACGATTGTAACATTTTCATATTTTTTAAGTTAGTCAACCTATAATTCAATACATTTTATAAACGATTGATTAAACGATGAATTAAAAAAAAATTGTTTTCAAGATGATAGTAGGTATACAGTCGTATTTTGGTGCTAACTTTGATGTATGGCAGTGAAACTTTGACGTGACAAAAGACCCGAGAATAGCCGAATAAATGCTGTAGAAAGCGTGCAATGAAAATAACACATATTGAGTGACATTGTATGACAGAGTACGCAATTACGTGATAAGGGATGAATTTGAACTTAGTGCTAAGTAAGATGAGTGAGAGTACATTGAGATGGTTTGGGCATGTTGAACGAATGAATAAAGAAAGTCTAACAACAGATATACATTGAATTTTGTGAGTGGAAGGCGTGTGAGGGGAAGACCAAGGAAAGTATGGTTGAATCAAGAGAAAGAAGGAAAAGTAAAAAGTCAGATATATCATATAGGTTGTATATGAAGTTGTAGGGTTGTGGAAAATGCTAAAGATGTGTGTGGAGTTAGGAAATTATGATACTCTGTCTTTTCTGCCTACCTCGACAGGGAAATAGTGTGATGGTATGTTTGTATGTAAAATGGTATAACCACTTCTTCGTCACTTTTATTTTTTCCAATCAAATTTGATTCCAGTTAGATAAAATAATGTACGAGTAGGTATATAAGGTGGTTGATTCAATTTTTGGAAACCGCAATGTTGAATGGCAGCCTTTGCAGCAACAACAGTGCGCACTGGTGCATTACCGTGGAATAATCTCACGCCTCGCGACTGCTTTTCTCCGCATTTTCTTTTTTGGCATGCTTTGATTGCACATTAATGACACATAATTATCGCCAGTTACTGTATGTTTCTCTCTTCGATTAATAGAATTCCCTGGCATTCCCCAAAAATTGTTACCATAATCTTTTTTGGGCTTGAGTCAACTTGGCTTTTTTTAACCATGATGGTTTCGGATGGTACTGCTCCATCGAGTCCGGTTTCGACAGATGATCATGGTACAAAACCATAGCAAAATCTGACATTTCAGAATATAACGAAACAAGGGTTCTGTCGGCTCTAGTTGAAATACTTCTCATATTATAGGTATTCAATTTTAATTGTAACATCGCGTAACCATGCAGTGGACGTGGTATCTGTCCGTATATGCTCCATTTTTTTGAGGTTGGAAACTTTTGGATTCTAGTGATAAGTCTGATACAGTTTCCGACCAAATAAGTTTCATTCTGTCTTGTGAGCAAACCATTTCATAAAACTTGTGACTTCATAATAAAACAAATCTTCTAGCTTTATCCCAAATTTTCTACTCAATTTGGGTAGGTAGGGTAGCGTTCTACTCAATTGGGGTAGGTTTATTTTGCCCGCAAGGTATTGGGTTTCAATGCATATATTAAGTACTAATTTTATTTCAGAGTATGGTTCTCACATGCCATTGAAGCTCTTATCTTCTTATAAAAGTTTTTTTATAAATGGTCCATCATTCTGAGTCGTAGAGAAATATATGTGATTCATTTTTAATTTGGTCCAGTTTGGATTCTCTTCTATTACGAGGTCTAGTTTAGATTCTCTTCTACTCGTATATTGAAGGTTGTGCGCATGACACAGCACCCCATCAATTGCCAACTACGAGTATAACGGAGTCAATAGTAATAGAACTAAAAATAAAATAATCCAAATATATAATAAAATGAATTTAAGACCATTTAGTTATGACCAGAATTTCATTGACTACCTTTCCGACTTCTGTATAAAATAGCAAATTCTATGTGATTGCTAATACTAGCAAGTACCGCCTTCCGTCCCAGCTCTATTTTAAGTAGGCAAATGTATTGATTTATAGGCAAATCTATTGATTTATATATTATTTCCGTATCTTTTAAAAAAATATTTCCTAGATTTTAACTGTTTAGAATTTGAATTATCATTTAGAGAGTGGACTCTCCTCGATGGAGCATTATATACCTATTCAAAATATATTTTAACCTTAACATGAATTAAGACCATAAAGAAATCAAATAATATAAATGAAAACGGTTATACAAAGTATCGAGATAGTGGAAGGATTGGAAGTAAATAAATAATTGCCGTTGTTAGACTTGGCACTTCCCAGCATCTGCATATTTACATATTTTGTAAGAAAACCGCAGAAAACCAATGAAAGACGAATAATCAAGTAAATCTCTGTAGATATCTGACTTTTGAATATATTTGGCGTACAGTCAACATTGTAGAAAATTGTTAGATTTTTTACGAATATCTTTTTGTCACATTTGTTTGCTCTTGTTTTTTGCATAGATAAATAAATAAAAATAGAGTTTATTAACATGGAATTATTTCAAGTGCCGACTTACGAGTACAGCGACTCGCAAATATCTGATTCTCAATTTGATAAAATTAAATAGATAAAGAATCAAAAGAAATATTGTTACTTATTATTCTGAATAAATTCGTCGATATCGGATTTGGATATTTTTTTTAAATATATATTTGCAGATATAGATAAGTTTTATTTTATCTTTTACTAGAAATTGTTCATTGTTAATATTTTACTACGAAACCAGATTAATTTAATTCTATTCAATTGATCCAGAATGTGGGTCATTTTACACGACAATAAATTGACATGATTCAAAACTTCAATAAATAAAATTAAATACGCGGGACAATCCAGTCTCTTCTTTATAATATTCATAAGATATTAAAAAAAACACATATGGTGAATTTATTGCTTTAGAGCTATTTCTTCAAATCAACCATGTTTTGATTCATGATTATTATGACAGTATTAATAAGAAAAATAATCTTATTCCAGCTAGTATGCAGAATAGTGTAATGCAACACAAACCACATTTTTTCAAAAGAAGTGCCAAAATATAACCTTAGATACTACAATAAAAAGAAGACATGGAAAATAATACTTGAAAAATAACATTGCTTATTATATGCTGGTACAAAAAGTCGTATTGGGAGGAAAAAATAAAATTGGCTAAAAACATTGTTTTTTTTTGTATTTTCTTCCTGATCTATGTTCAAAGCAATAGTTTTTTTACACTAATGTCCAAAAATTGGCGATAAGACCCTGTTCGATGTAGTTTTAATAAACACAGAAGTTGTAAATAATAGTAAAAGCACACTAATTGAAATAAAAAGAAACATCTCGAAGAAAATAGGGTGGAAATTGTACACGAGTTAGGGTGAGGAATATTTTGAGATGAATAATGCTTCTTTGGTTCATTATTATATATTGATAAGGATGAAGCAAATCTTATCTACTTGAAATTTAATTTGTGATTGATTATCACTTTTGATTTATTTTATTCCATGATTGTTAACACAAAGTGACCTAATGTGTCCTTAAATATCTTGAAAGAGACAACATTTTGACTAGATACAATATATTAGTGGACATGTGGCAGAGGTATATATTAGACTCTTGAAGTTTTAGAGCTTTTAACTCTAATCTTTGCATTCAAAAGACTTGTCCACTGGCTTCCAAAACCACAAGATTTCTCGTTAAGAAGATTAAATAATATTTTTTCGGTTCCAGTGCAAATAGTGAAGAGGAGCGGCACCTTTGCACCATGCCCTGAGAATGCTCACATTTCGGTGGCTTGAGTCAACACCGGTCATCCGAAGACATTTTTGAGTGCTTTGAAAACATCGGTAAAGTATGCGTTAATTTTTTTGTCTTCAATAAAGCCGCCTTTGTCACCTGCGTGCGTGCGCCTTGTCTCTTTGAGGTCAAAATTTCTTGGGACTGGTTTAAACAATAAAGAATATGTATGTACTGCTGATTATAATCAGCAGTTTGATTCAACGACTTATCATTTTGAAGAGGTGATTTAAGAGATCCGGGACGACCAACTGAGGTGTTTCTTTTGAGTATGCTTGGTCATTAGAGAGTTGTCGAAGATTTTCGTAACTGAATAGACATCATATATTATTTATAGTTAAGGCATTAACATTGTGGAGGTTTAAAGACTTTGTAATTTGTTTTGTCAAACACTGTTTTTTCCACTTTTTGTAACGGTATAACCCTATCGGTTTCAAGGCTTTCACCTCATCTTCAGGGGAGCACAAACAAATCTTGTTTGTGCTCCCCTGAAGATGAGGTGAAAGCATTGAAACCGGTAGGGTTATGCCGTTACAAAAAGTGGAATAAACAGTGTTTGATAAAACACATCACAATATTTCCAACGGCTTAAATAATAAATAGCATATCCCCCATTATTCATACACTCTTCTGTTTAATGTGTCCGTCAATTACAAAACTTGCGTCTTCAACAATTGAGGGTTTTTTTCGGTCTCCCATTCTTTAAAATAACTATTAAGAACAACGCACGCGGGATGAATTTTCCGAAATCTGATTATGAATTGAATTCCTCGAGATTCTTCTTAAATTTAAATAAGTCACTTCATAAGAAAGAATAAACTTAAATTTTTCATTGTCTTTTGTTTTTATTATAAATGTTTTTGAGAATTAGCTAAAAATATTGTTTTCTTTTTTATACATTAAGTAATCAAGTCTATTATAACCTGTATAATATTATCATTACAATAAAATAATGTAAGATAAAATAAAATTAAACAAAATTAAATTAAATTAAACAAAATACAATACAATATAATAGAATAGAAGAGGTTTAAATAAAATAGAATGAAATAAAATATAACAAAAAAATGATCATACAAACTGGATTCCTGTTGTCAAGTGATGGCCTATAACGTCAAGAAGAGTATGTAAGAAACTTGAGATGTATCGACCAAGATAGATGTCTACTTGGCAGCAATTGCTGAGGTGTTTAGATAATACAAGTAAAACAATAGTTTTTTCCTTAATTGTCTGGGGGTTTTTCTTAATTATTTTTATTTAATATCCCAATTATACTAGTTCGCGATAGAATGGAATTTAAAAACACTGATCCATGAACACATACAATTTGAGAAGCACTGATCTAGAATAACTGCCTACGTTTAATAGTTTATGGAATAGTGTACTTGTTATTCATATCGATAACCTGATATTAAACTTATTTTTAGACATCATTCTGCCTTAATTTATTTAGGGAGCAACTATTTAGGGGTGCTAGCAACTATTTAGGGGTGCTAGCAACTACCATTTATAAATTAAAGAAGGATGTCGCAATTTATTGCGAAACTGTATGAATCATATTTTTATATGAAATTGAATTTAAAAGTATGGAACAAAAAATGTGTTTGACACGAATATGTTTGCTATATAAAGTTGGCGAGCTTTTGTTACGCGAAAAATTCTTCCAACCAACAATCACGAGGTTTTTTCGAAATGAAATATATTTAAAATGTACTCAAATCTGACGATTTTTTTCCGGAAAGATATTTTATTTGCAATAATAAAAAAGGGAATAGAGTTGATGGATACATACATACATATCGTCAGTTCCGCGCCAAGGTTCGGGCTGACCGAGCAGTTGCCCGGATCGCCAGTTCCAGACGGACGCCGAAACGACATGTAAAAATGAAATTCACATCTATTTATTCTAAACCCTTTTTTATAGGAGACCATATGAAAATTATAAGAGAGAAAGAACTGAGTTAAATAATAATTATAAATTTATTTAGGTATTTAAAACTCTTTGTCAATGCAGACAATATGAAAATCATAAATATAAATAAACTCGTTTGCAGAAACCCTTACAACAAAATTTATAAAGAAAAGATCAAATATTTGAATTATATAATATTTTTTCCCTAAATAGTTTTTTTACACATTTTGAGTATTTCCAGTAAAACCCAGATTTTGAGCAATTATCAGAGGAAGATCGTTAAAGTTGTTTTGTTTTTTTTTACCCAACCCCATTCTAATTAAACGTTATTAATACGTGTTTAAATATCACAGGCAGCAATTGTCAATAAATAGTTTGGTGAATGATTAGTAAGGTTGTTATTTATTATTCCCATCCCGATTAAATAATTAAAAAGGACAAAAGTGTCATTTAGAGAGCAGACTCTAAAACCCAGGGCACTCTAACTTGAGTTTCAAACCCATTATTATTGACATATTAAAAGTATTTTAAAATAAATATATGTAAGTTGAGTGCAAGGATATGAAGGTAGTCGCAGCGATCACTGGATTCTCCGCATCTACATATGTTTAGAACATGCATTTGATTAGAAAATCGCATAAAACTTACCAAAGGAGACAAACTACTTTATTTAAGTTCCGACATCACGAGAGATAAAAATCAATCACAGTGCAGTAAATACACTTATTAAACAGCTTAACATCTAGAGTTTAAGCAGCCAGCAAGTTGCCAGTACTTTCACAGAAAATTTCGAACACAGCAAAAATATTCTTTGACGTCACAAGATCGAAGAAATCAATCGATCCGAAGAAGAATCGAGTGGAGATCCTTTCGGAAACAATTGACTAAATTATCATCGCTATACCACAAAATGTGATAGGTATGATCCAGGTGGCCGCTAAAATTACAACAAGGCGAAGGGGCAAAATTGAAATTAAAGAGTTTGCCATTAAAGCTCTTAAAATTGGGTAGTCCGATAGGTTGAGTACACCACCGGGGAACCGAGATAAGAGTACATAGATTGGGCAATCAATACGGGCATTGTATGGATTTTCATGTGACTGATTAATAACAACAGTAAAGTGAAGAAGATGCTCTAGCAGAAATTAATTGATTGAATTGTATAGGTTTGCTTTGTTGTGTTCTTCATCTTATAGGTACTAGTAATTTTTCATTCTAAAACTGTTAAATGTTAATTCTTAATTTCATTACTGGTTGTTTTTTTTTTATCTTTAGCATAAAAAAAATATAAAAAAGACTTGATTGATGATTCTTGAGTTTGTAACCTGGAATGGAACTAAGTCAAATAAATAAAAACAATAATTCAAGAAATGTACAGTAGACAAATAATTTAAACTGTGCAGACCCGAAACATCGGAGACTATAAAAATATAAAACTATAAAAATAGGATACAGCGTACATACCACTGGTCCCGTCCCTGTGCTTTGCCAACTTGGACCGTACCGCACATTTGTTTATTATAAAATAATCAGCGACGGACTGGCAAATAAAATAGGCCCAGGAAATCGGTTGAGACCAGCCCCTTTTGATGCCAAATACTCCACACACTTTCGCCATCCATATTTTTATATTAGTCAGTCAACAATTTGCTTGCGATATTAAAATTATTGTTACATTCATTATAAATATTGTTCAAGAGATCATCGTGAATGATCCGAGATGCTATTGAGTTAAGAAATTTTGTAATTTTATTGAAATATATTTTAACTTGACAAAAAAAAACACTTGTGTTAATAAAATGGTTAACAATTATTCTTATGTTAAGATTAAAAAACGTATTTATAGGCCAACGAATGCAAGTTAAATATTTTCTAAAACATGTATACTCGAACCATACAGTATCAAAATCTGCTAAGATGATCGTCCATAACTGTATTTTGGTGCCAATTTTGATGTATGGGAGTGAAACGTGGATGTAGAAAATGAGAATTCAGAGCGCAAATGCGTGCACTGAGAAGAATATACATATAGGATAACAACGTATGACGTAATATGGAATGAAATGATTAGGGATGAATGTGAACTTAACGCTGATTTATTTAGAAAAATGAAAAAACTACTTTAAGATGGTTGGGGCATGTGAACGTATGAATGAAGAAAGACTAACAAAACAAATATATGGTGTACATGTAAGTGGAAGGCATGTGAGGAGAAAACCAAGACAAATATGGTTGTATCAAGTGACTGATACGAGTAGAAGGAATCGTACAAAGTCAGATAAATCGTAGGAGTTGTATATATGTGGAAGAGGCAAATTATGTGTTTCGAGATAGGAAAATCTGGCACTCCGTCCTCTCTGTCTACCCCGATGTGAAAACGGCGTGGTGTATATGTATTTTAATCCAAGTTAAACTTTAGCAGATCATAAAATCAACATGCCGTGCAGTTTTTATATTATTTTAGTCCAGTTTTCCTTGCAATCGTAGCTACTCACAATGTTGTGAATTTTTTTGTCTATAAAAATTCTTAATTTTCTTTAAAAGAATTAAAATCTCGGTTAAACCTGTGCATTGAATATTTCGGACCATTTGTACATCGTTCCACCGGGGAAATCCCGACAGTCCGCCGGCCCAGCCCGCCGCTGATTAAATTCCAAATGCAGATATTTCGCTGTAGTCAGTTATTTTTTGCATTGGTTGTAAAAAAAAATGACTCGAAACACAGGTAGATAATCTTAGGAGAAGGACGGTCTATTTACTTCTTCAACTCATCTTGAATTACTGTTCTTTTTCGTGGTCTGAAATACTTTATCGAGCGCAGGATAGTATTCATGAAAATATAAAATACTTTCCTTTAAAATAGTTTTTATATTTTGCAAATAACATAAAATGACAATTTATAATAACAGGTAGAACGTATCCAAATTCTTTTTCTTGAGCGTAAATTGTCGTTGATAGTATATATAATAAATTAAAATAAAAACAATGTTATACATGTATATCTATCATAAATTTCACATGGTCATGTGATCGACCACCCGAATATCTTATTAGATCAGGCACGGCCAACCCTCGGTCATGGTGTTTTGTGCGTCTTACGAGCTGTTTTTTTTTTATAAATCAAGAACGAAATAACAATAAAACAAAGTTGTTTAATAATAGTGGTCCACTCTATATTTACGACACGTGGAAGAAGATTTATATCAATATACTCGTATAAAAAAATTATGTAAATTTTACCTAAAATGAAATATGACAAAAATTAAAAAGAAAATCCAACAAACGTACATATTTATTTTTTACGTGTAATAAATATTCTAAATATTATAATAATTTATTTAGGTATTTATTTTATA
Source organism: Odontocerum albicorne (assembly GCA_949825065.1). Taxonomy (NCBI): domain Eukaryota; kingdom Metazoa; phylum Arthropoda; class Insecta; order Trichoptera; family Odontoceridae; genus Odontocerum; species Odontocerum albicorne. The sequence continues at coordinate 18,792,572 of OX463856.1, forward strand.
TAACAGTTATATAATGTGAATTGTATTTATATTCAATAAAAAACAATATAAAAATCTGTCGGCCTCATTGTTCAGTGTAACATGTCGTTTGTCTAACGATCCAAGGGTCCCGTATTCGATTCCTGATTTTTTTGTGTAAGCTTTGACATAAAAACACTGAACTTGGGAACACCGTTTGGAGCAAGGTACCTCGTTTTCAAGAATTCGTTTTTTATTTGCCTATTGATAAAAATAAATACACGTGCGGCCCGCGAGTCTTAACCTAATACCGGTTTTGGCATACGCCCCAAAAAGTTTGGCCATCCCTGTCTTAGATGGACTAGTCGATCGCAATCGACCGTGTGCCCACCTCTGACTTATTCTATCAAACATATTGGCCAACCGGTATCCAATTTGAACAAGTTCTTACAGATTGCTATAATTTACAGCTAATAAATAATTCGTATGATCCGGTGTTACTGGTATCAAATTGTATAAAGTTGAAATACACTGGTACTTATTTTTAATAATCGGTTTGCACGATACGGTGTTAACTTTTAATAACCGTCAGAATGACATTACTGCAAGAAAACAAAGTCAGGTACTCACCGGACATTGAAGCCATTTCAACTCCAGAATGGTTGTTATTACTGAGGCTAGTGTTGTTGTTGGACTCCCGGGCCCCTCCAGGCCCGCTGGCTGCTCCACCTGCTGAGGTTAATCGCTCCCCCGCCTCGTGGTCCTCTTTGCAGTACAGCATCCCACCTTCCCTTAACGCGAATTCATCTCCTACAATTAATTGCATTGTTTGAACTGTGTCGATTTGAGTGGGTAACTATGACTAAATTAGAGGGATCTATATTTTAAGGTTGATAGTGTAAGTTCTGGGTCAAACTGGATGAAGAGTGCAATACATTGATAATGGAGGGCAAGCTATCGACAATGGAGGGTAAATAATCGACAATGAAGGGCAAGCCATCGACAACGTATTGTAAATCATCGACAATAGAGGGCAAGCCATCGACAATAGAGGGAAAGCCATCGACAATGGAAGGCAAGCCATCAACAATGGAAGGCAAAACATCAACAATGGAAGGCAACTCATCGAGTATGGAGGTCAAGCTATCGACAATAGAGGGCAAGACATCGACAACGGAGGACAACTCATCAATAATGGATTTTTGATAAAAAACGGCGGAAACTTATTTGTACACCTAATATCATATCTAAGCCACCTCAGAGTGCTTTTCTTAATCCGGCTCAATACATTAGTCTTAAGCAGCGGCGGCTGGTCTCGGGGTGCGTTGGTGTGCTGAGCCGGAGAAATAATTCGCAATACCTAATTATATTATATATTCGCAAACATGACTTCCAAAAATCTTAAATATTTGTATAGATTAAATATGTATAAGAATGCTGACAAATAATACGAGTATTTTTATTTAAGTGAAAATTTAAAAAAAATTAAAGTAAAATAAAAAAAAACATTCCTTTCAAATTAACCGTTAAAGTTTGCCAATTCTTACTGGAGTGATCTCGAATATGCACCGGACAGACAGAGGCATACATATAGGGCAGACAGAGACAGTAAACCGTGAGACTATTTCTCTATATTGCGAATTGTTTCTCCGGTTCGGCGCGCCAGCGCACCTCGGGACCGGCCGCCGCTGGTCTTAAGTTCAGATTCATCATCGATCACCATTCCGTATTGTACCATACATTGTCACTCCGTGTATTCTTCTCAGTACACATATTTCTATATATTTTTTTCCGGCTGCTTTCAGTATTATTCTATGCCCACTTATTTGACTGTAAATAGGTATATGGTATATGTTACATTCTTTGGAATGTATTATATTACACTTTTGTTGTATACAGCACTTTTGTTGTATACCTGGTTAACTTATTACCATTCGGCAATCTTTTCCTACCAACCAGAAAAATATTAAAGAGTGAAAATTAGGCTGAAATCCTTTTTCTAAATCTGGGTTCCAGCGAGAATCGAACCACGTACCCACGGGTTGGAAAACATGCCAATGGCTAAACTGCACAAATCAACAAGATCCACTAAATTTAATACAGAAGCATTGAAAGACCGTGAGAAGCGTACCCAATATGTGGAAAAACTTAATGGAGAACTCGCTGAAGTGGATGGAACCCAAGAACCCAATAGTGTATGGGAGAAGTGCCAGACTATCGTCAAGAGAACTGCTGCTGAAATACTTGGATGTGTTGAATCTAGAAGGCCGGTTAACTGGTTCGATAACGAGTGCTCAGAGGTAACACAGAAGAAGAATGAGGCATATCTCAGATTACAACAGCGGAATACCAGAGGCAATGCTGAGGAATACAAACGGAGAAGAAGGGATGAAAAGAAAATCCACAAGATGAAAAAGAAAGAGTGGGAACAGTCCCAGATCAGTGAGCTGGAAAACCTCAACTCACGGGGATTATGTAGACAGTTCTACCGGAGGATTAATCAGCAGCGCAAAGAGTATAAACCAAGGGTAACTGCCTGTAAAAACAGACATGGCGAAATTCTTAACGATACAGTGGATATCTTGAAACGTTGGGCCGAACACTTTGAGGAACTTCTTAATAACAACCATTCCGATGACATTGATACAGAGAATCCCTATGCTAAGGACGAAGAAAACATACCACCACCATGTCTAATGGAAGTAAAAACAGCCATAAAAAACCTCAAAAATAATAAGTCTCCAGGACATGACGATATCCCTGGTGAGTTACTTAAGTACGGAGGAACTGAACTAACCGCTATGATCCATACCATCGTGGAGAAAACATGGGACTCAGAAACTGTACCAGACGATTGGAGGACTGGAATCATATGCCTACTCCACAAAAAGGGTGATACAATGCAATCTGCCAACTATCGAGGAATTACCCTACTGAATGCATCATATGAGGTCTTTGCCGGTGTCCTGTTCTCCAGATTGCTGCCGTACGCTGAAAACCTGGTAGGCTAATATCAAAGCGGATTTCGTCCGGGGAGATCCACTATAGATCAGATGTTCACTCTCCGTCAAATATTGGAAAAAACCCTAGAGTATAATGTCGATACACACCACCTCTTTATCGATTTCAAAGCTGCATATGACAGCATTAACCGCTCTCAACTCTATGCGGCCATGAAGGACTTGGGTATTCCTAACAAGCTCATAAGGATGGTTAGACTCACTATGAATCAATCACAATGTAGAGTCCGGATTCAGAATGATATCTCAGAACCATTTTACACAATGAATGGACTGCGTCAAGGAGACGCACTAGCTTGTCTACTTTTTAATATGGCTCTAGAGAAGTGTGTAAGAGAATCCGGAGTACAGACAAATGGGTCAATTTTCTACAAATCAAGCCAAATACTGGGCTACGCGGATGATATTGACATTATTGGTAGATCCCCACAAGCAATGATGGAGACATTTGTTCAGTTGGAGAGGGCCGCAAACAGAATGGGACTTCGCATCAACTCCGATAAGAGCAAATATATGATAGCCACTAAAGCACCCCGTAATAACCAGACACCTACCACGATTAATATAAGTTCTCATACAATAGAACGTGTAAACACCTTCACCTACCTGGGATCCATAGTGACAAGTGTTAATGATGCATCTATCGAGATTAAACGTCGAATATTCATGGCAAATAGATGCTTCTTTGGTCTGAGAAAACACCTTATATCTCGGTTGTTGTCCAGGACAAAACTTACCATTTATAAGACACTGCTACGACCTGTCCTCACATATGGGTCTGAATGCTGGGTATTGAGTAAGAAGAACGAATCTTCCCTTCTAATATTTGAAAGAAAAATACTCAGAAAAATATTCGGACCCATACAGGAAAATGGATCTTGGAGAGTGAGATATAATGAGGAGTTATACAGCATATATAAAGAGCCCAACATTATAAAATACATCAAAATTGGGAGGCTACGTTGGGCGGGGCATGTAGCAAGAATGGGAGAAGAGGAAATGCCTAACAAAGTACTCTTTTCCAAGCCCCAAGGAAGACGTAGCGTGGGCAGACCAAAGCTTAGGTGGATGGATGGGGTGCAGAATGATGCAAACGTGATTGGCATCAGGGGCTGGAGGAGTGCATCCCAGGATAGGGGGGAATGGCAACGACTGCTGGAGGAGGCCGGGGCTCACAATGGGCTGTAGTGCCATTGATGATGATGATGATGATTATGAGATATCATCAATCAAAGGAAAAGAAAATGATGGTGTAGGATAACTAATACGCTTTGTCGATATAACTGTGCCTATTTATGGAAACAAACATATTAAAGTAAAAGTGAGATATCCTCAATCAAAGGAAAAGAAAATGATGGTGGAGGATAACTGATAAGTTTTGACGATATAACTGTGCCAATTTATGGACATAAACATATTAAAGTAAAAGTGAGATATCCTTAATCCAACGAAAAGAAAATGACGATGTAGGATAACTGATAAGCTTTGTCGATATAACTGTGCCAATTTATGGACATAAACATATTAAAGTAAAAGTGAGATATCCTCAATCAAAGGAAAAGAAAATGATGGTGGAGGATAACTGATAAGTTTTGACGATATAACTGTGCCAATTTATGGACATAAACATATTAAAGTAAAAGTGAGATATCCTTAATCCAACGAAAAGAAAATGACGATGTAGGATAACTGATAAGCTTTGTCGATATAACTGTGCCAATTTATGGACATAAATATATTAAAGTAAAAGTGAGATATCCTCAATCAAAGGAAAAGAAAATGATGGTGGAGTATAACTGATAAGCTTTGTCGATATAACTGTGCCAATTTATGGACATAAACATATTAAAGTAAAAGTGAGATATCATCAATCAAAAAAAAAAAGAAAAGGATGGTGGAAGATAACTGATACGCTTTGTAGATGTAACTGTGCCAATTTTCAAGGAAGCAGGAGTATTAATATTGACCCCTATTGTTAATTTTTCACCTAATCTCACCTATTTAAATATAGTATGTCTCATATTATACATTTAGTGTAGTTGAGTTAAAACTGCCCACAGTTTTTGACAAGTCAAACTTATAGAAAACTTAACAAGTGATTGGTTTTAAAGTTATGTAGAGTGAAAATAACCTTCCTCATTATGCTGTTCTTTGAGATAAGTCGTTGTATGGTCATTTGGTTAAATAAGTTATCAAATGATCACGCATGTCATACACAATGATATTCGGACTAACAAAATAAATATAATTCACAATTTTTTTTTCGTGAACTCACATTTTTCAAACATTCGTTCAGGTAGTCGGTCGGTGGCAATGATCTAACGGTTAGGATTCACGTTACACAAACGGGCGTCTCAGGTTTGATTCCTGGCGGATATCCTTCCGGATTGGTTTTATTCTCAGACAGTTTTACATCTGACTTTATGTTGTTCTGTAGCTTATACGCTGCTAAGTACTAAACAAACGGCAGCAAAATTAACTGGCCCATCGTCTTTTGAATTTGATATCCTTGCTATCGGTACTTTAAAAAGGGTCGTGTTCCAACGGTTTGCATTCACGCTAATCCAATGGGCACTTCAGGTTCGATTCCTGGTGGATTCACATTCTGACTGATTTAACTCTTAAACTGTTTAACATTTGAATTTATGTTTTTCTGTAGATTACATGATGATTATCAAGAATTCTTGTAGCGCTTTTAAGCAACACAAAAATAGCGTTATATAAAACCTTGCCTAATGAAAGGCTGCAGCAAATTTAACCTGTCTCAGTATTATCTTTTTTTACGTCGATTTATGGCATATAAATATAATTCTTATTGCCAGGTTCATATTTTTCTATCAAATGGCGGCGTGTTTCTGTCAAAAAACAATGTCTGCACGAAAAAAAAATGTTTCAAAGCCCCACCGAAAATGTCCCCCTGTCTCATCGATAGGCACCTTGCCACTCTTCTTACTGTCGATTAAGACCGGAGTTGCCAGACTTGAAAAATTAACTCCACCACATTTGACACAATAAAACTCAATGAGATGGATGACACGAGATTCATGTGATATTTTTTTAATGGTATTAAATTGTCTATTACCTGGTATTAATTGTTTAGCACACGCACAGCACCGAAAGCAGTCTATATGGTATATCTTCGTTTTGGCTCTCATGACGAAGTCATTTTTGCTAAAGGATGCCCCGCATTTATCACATTTGGTGCCAAATAATCTGAAACAAAAAAAAAATAACAAAAGTCATTAATACAACTTATTAAGATACTGCGAATGACTATTGATTCGTGAAGAAATTAATGTATTATATAAGATTTTTTGAGGTTAGTCGTTCAACCTCCGTGGCTTAGTAGGTAAACCATGTTTTCTAACCCAAGGGTTTTGAGCTAGATTCTCGTACGAACCCAGATTATGTATAAAAACGTGGCAATCTGGATTTTGTTCGATGTTTCTATAACATCTTTGGATTTGGGTGGGAGAGTTGGCGACATGATAATAATACAGTTAATCCGATGTGGTATATGTGGGTTTACTTTTTTATTTTTTCCGCCATTTATTCATTTTGAGTCTATTGCTTAGTCTACATGTACAAAGGTGTGGGCTAAAAAAACGTCTGATGTCCTCGCTGCTGGGCTCACCCTATATTGGTGGGGTGTATCTCGGTCGGGGGGATGTTATGAGATGAGGCCAAACATTTTGATAGCTTCTCTCTTAAATTTATTTTCTGCAGTTTATCTTGAGATATAAAGTGTATTTTGGATATACGAGTATTTATATATGTACATACTATTTAAAAACGCCAGCTTAAACCTGGGCGTTCGCAAGTTTAGTGCGAACGCTAGCCGTTAGACCACGACCGAAAAAAGGTTGGAAGATAGGCGTCTTGCCAACTAGGCCACGGAGGTCACTAAAAAGCGTCATGCAAGTCCTTGCATACAGATTTATTACTTACAAGCAAAAAAAACCTCGTGTTAAATACGTTTAACACATTTTTCAAAAGAGTTCCTTGTTTTATTCGTCAGTGTTTGATTTAGTATGTTAGCACTGTAGAAAATGCAATAAGCGCAGTTAAGTCACATGCGAATGAATGTTAATTGCTACATTCCTACAGCTAATGCACGTTAAGTGGAAACAATTTCATTGTAAACATTTTCCACACAGTCAACAATGGTATAGAGATTTCGTTCCTTTTATAACATGTATTAAGATTACTTTTACTCTGCTAGAAGATAAGGGTGAAATAAATCTGCAAGACACACAAGTTTCTGTTAGAGTGGAGCAAATTAACGTGGATCCCAATTTAAAGATAGTGCACTGTCTGGTAATAAATGAGATGTCATCTAGATTTTAATTTCGTCACCGAAATTTTGTTCACCAGCTTTACAAAAAAAATAACTCGGAATGAGACGCGTATATCGATGCTGCGTATGTCTTACGACAGGGTGCGGGGTAAAATAGCTTTATGTGGTTAATTCTGACGGAAAGTGCGGATGACAAAATATGCAGAAACTAAAGCATGTGTGACCAGGGGAAAGAACTAACAGGGTGCGCATTTCGAGGCCTATAAACATGATAAGAGATTAATTAGTCTGGAGAAGAATGCTTGATGCCCATGATGAACACTATCCTCAGAATTGAGAGAAAGGCCTAGAAGGAGAATCCAAAAGAAGAAGAGTGTCGAACTATGATAGAAAGAGGTAAATAATATCCATACTTTTTTTGGTGAGTACAAATTATACATGCTCGACAAAAATATCAATACATTTTTTTCTCACATGACATAAACCTTTCAGAATGCTTTATAACTCACTAATCACATATAAATACATTATCTGAAGAACAACTCATCTACTTGTTTTAGTTCATCTAACTTAGCCCATAAATTACAAGTAATTTTTATTGATTAAATAAAAACATTTTTTTTTCATTTAAGGAATTTGTAACATTATGACCCTACCGGTTTCAAGGTTTTCACTTAATCATCAGGGCAACTCAAAAAGTCAAATTATCGCTGTCTGCGATAATTTATATATAGGAAAAACTGAAAGTCCATTGTTCATGGTTCAGGTCCATGTTCGTGAACACAAATCCGCCTTAACGAATTGTCAAGTTTATTTTGAAATAACTAATCAATGTCACCGAGAAAATCCCACATTTTCTATCGATGGTGCACAATTATTGTATCTAGATGTTATAATTACAGAAAGAAATTGGGCATACCTATATAAGAGGCCCTAGAAATATCAGTGCATTCGGATAAACCCCTGGTCAACTAAATGTTCCCAAGATCTCACCACTGTTGGCTGAAGTTATATCTAGCCTCGACCCCTAACATCAGCCCATTTTGTTGAATAAATAAATAAAAGCTTTATTGATAGCAATATAACATGTAAATAGAATACATAACCTTAAATTACAACTACTAATATATCTTAAGGCAGTGGAAAAGAAAATACATTTGACAGAAAAGCTATCAAACGATTTGAGCTCATCTAATTACATCCTCCCATTCGAGATACACCCCCACCAATGGGAGGATGAGTCTGAACCCAAGAACGTCAGATTTTTTCTGCCCACACCATTATACACTTAAATTATATTATAAAAAGTTTAATGATAATAATAAGCAGTTGAAACGATCATAAACTCGATAAAAGCAGACAATCACACATCCCCGATTTACTAAATAAGATTTAATATTTAATTTAATTTTTATTATTTGGTAACACATTTATCTTAAAAGCGGTGTATCTATGTTGTTCCATTTATACTATATACGGCATTTCTCTCTAGTTCTCTCAGTCTCCCTTCGTTTCCCACAGTGGTGTTTGGTAAAGCAGTGGATATAGAGTTACAGGGTTGTTAGTTCAGATGGCTCACGGGGTTGGGGTGAGGCGGGTAGCGGAAGCCACTGACAGGGGTAAACATAGGTACGCCAGCGCAGATGGGCAGGGGTAGGAACCACCCTCCCGTGGATAAACACAGGACAATAGTAGGCTACACGATAAGATGACATTGTTTTAGGTCATCATCGTCATCTCTTATCGTCATCTTTAGATCATCGTCATCTCTTATCACGCAATACAAACATAATCAAGCACTAGTATTTTCTATTGTGGGAATCTTCTGAATCCTTAAATTTTCTCGCATAATTCGTCAGATTTCGCTGACGCTTTACATTCCCTTCTTTCCCTTTACTTTCTATTTTGCGAATCTCAGAAGTAGGTATAGGAAAATCAATAATTATGGTATTTCCCGTGCAACCATATCAACATACATATCTACTTACTATCACACCGTTTTCTTCTACATATAATATTATCTGATATATTCTCTTTTCTATAAAATGTGACATTGTTTTGTATCGATTATAATTAAAAATTTATTTCAGCATATACTTTGACGACATACGTGACCTAGTTGGTAAGACGCATAGCTTCCAGCCTGGGGGTTGTGGATTCGATTCACGTTGGAACCTAGTTTTAAAAAAAAATTCCAGTCTGGATTTTACTCAAGCCCTCCTGAACATTTTTCTGATTGTACTATAAACAACAAAATTATAATACTATACAATATTCACATTTGTTTTTACGTATTCAATAAAATAACTAAGGAAGCATTATTCATCTCAAAATTTCTCATCCTTAGTTTCCATCCTAATCCCTATTTTCATTTTTTACCTCGTCATTGAAGTCCATCTTAATCTATATTTTCGTTATGTTTTTTAAAATACGGTCATGTATACTTATAATAAATATGGTATAAAAGCTGTTTCATTTAAAAAAAATGTTTTAAAATAATAAATCGCCAGATCTACTAGCATGTAAGCATTAAATAAATAAAAATGTGAATATTCTCCGATAATTTCTAATTCGTTTCTACGTATTCTCTGACGGATTAAAATGTGTATAAATTCTCCAACATATTCAAATATGTTCCTACATATTCTCTGACATATTCAAATTTGTTTCTAAACATTCTCTGTCATATTCAAATGTGTTTCTACATATTCTCTGATGTATTCAAATTTGTTTCTAAACATTCTCTGACACATTTAAATGTGTTTCTACATGTTCTCTTCTTCTCTTCTCCTTGGCTCCATCCCAACTCACTGTCTGCGAAGACTGTTCGGGTCAGCTCTCCTCGTCTTCAGGTTGTATGCTCTTCTGTCTCGGACTACATCCCCCAGGCTGTGCCTCTGCATCAGGTTAGCTTTTTGCACCACCCATGAATTCTTTGGTCTTCCTCTGGTTGTTATTCGAGGAAGATCCATGGAGATTTCCTGGTTCACAATGTGATCGGGTGCTCTGCGTCCAACGTGCCCATACCATCTCAATCGCCTCTCCTCCATCTTACTGTTGATATCTGCACCACCTAGGCTTCCACGAATGCCTCTGACATGTTCTCTGACGTATTCAAATTTGTTTCTAAACATTCTGACATATTCAAATGTGTCACTATGATACATATTCTCTGACGTATTTGAATTTGTTTCTTCACATTATATGACATATTCAATTATGTTTCTACTTTTTAATGTTCTTGAGTCATTAGATTTACGTATATTGGATTAAAAAATTATTTAGTCAAATGAATGTACGATTTGGTCATATTACGTCTTCAAAAATTCTGTTTTGATTTTATTCCAATATTTTTTTCTTCTTATTAAATGGCTTATTATTTTATTTAGTAAATGTAAAGTGCATTAAGTTTATTGCCAGTTGCCAGGCGGTAATCTCTTCCACCCAAACAGAAAAATGTTAGAGACCTTAAGTGAAAAATAGATTGAAAATTTTGAAATATTTTTTCACAACGATAAATGAACGTACACTCCTCGGGTGGGAAGATATACGTCTTATAAACTAGGCCACGGAGTTGGTAATTTAACTCAAATCTGAATGCATTGAAGACGAAAATAATTCCCATTTAACTTTAATGGTTGAAAAATCTTTTGATTTTATTGCAGATAAAGATCAAAATATAAATGCATTAAGATAATAAATCTCTGAAGACACACGAAGGGATCCCCTCTCATGATATCCTCGTAGAAAGGTACGCCAGCATCTGACAGCAGCCGAGATATATCGCGTGCAAAGCACTCGATTAAGAGATCATCAAAGGAACGGAAGTATTTTTTGATTTTTTTCTTTTTTGTTATAATCAAGAATGAATGTAAAATAAAATAATTAGGATGCGATCTTATGAGTTCAGTGTAATGTAAGATAGTTTGGATATGTGGAGAGAATGAATGACGAAAGAATGACTAAGCAAGTATACAGGTCAGAAGTGCAAGGTGTACATGGAAGAGTTAGACCGAGGAAAGTGTGGTTGGACTAAATGGACCAGATTTTCAGAGATAGTAAATTGAGAAGTTTGAATAATATAATACTGCGCACGGACAGAAAAGTTTGGATATATGTTCTCTTTGCCTACCCCGCAAGAGACACATGTATGTATGTATTATCATTTGGTAGACATCAACCTAACATATATAACTCTTGATGATGATGCTGATGAGATATGTTAGAAGCTAACGAACAGACTGAAATATGTTTTTGAAAAAGTTTTGTTGATTTTATATCAGTTACCACAAAGCAAGCGGAAGCAATGGACTCTAAATGGTGTATACCTTAAGCTAAATGATTCTGAAGGATCGGGGATGGAATTTGGAGTAATAAAGATTGGGGAAGTAGGGGAGGGGAGGGTCCTGTGCAGGGTAGCGTTACATATTGATTGGAGCTTTATAGGCGAGTGGGGAATACTTCCACAGAAGTTGTCAACTAAAATAATATACCAAATTATATACATTGACAGTGTGAAATATAACATGTGTAAGATCAAGAAGAACAGTCTGAGATGGTTTGGATATATAGAATGAATGAATTCATAAATACTAACAAAACAAATATACAGTGCAAATGTGAGTGGAAGGTGTGATAGAAGAAGACCAAGAAAAGTATGGTTGGATTAAGTGTATAATATTTAGAAAGAAGTAAATGTAAAAAATGAGAAAAATCGTAGGAGTTATATGAGAAGATGTATGAATGTAGAGGAGGCGAAATATATATGTCGCGATATGAAAGTCTAGCGCTCTCGCCTTTCTGTATACCCCGACAGGGAAATGTATGAATGTATATGTAATATGAGTTTCACTGAATAACTTTTTTTATTTTATTTATTTATACTTTTGTATACATGGTTATCTGGCGAGCATATTAATATACAGCAATTTCTTCCAGGTAACCAGTTTATATTGGATACGTTAAGCTGTTTTGAGTAATGGAAGATTTGGCAAAAAAATAATATTTTAATTTTAATTCGTTCAAACATCTCATCACGCCGTGTCCTTTGCAGGGTAGGCAGAGAGAGCAGATCACTAAAATTTTCTATATAAGCACAACTTTCGCCTCCTCCACATTCATACTCTTGTCATGCACAATCTTCTTTTATTCATACTTCTCACTTTAGCTTCTTTTAAAATCCTGTTCATTCGATCCAACCGTGTTTTCCACTTATAAAGAAAGAACAAATTCAATACTTATAAAGAAAGAACAAATTCAAGAAAAAAAATCACTAATATATTAAGAATAATGGTAAGACTAGAGGAAAGGAAATCGTTCAAAGATAAAGATAGGGAATAAAGGAAAATAAGGTTGAAATGATATTCTGAGTAATGTTTCAATTCTCTATTGAACGTATTAAGAACGGTGCACATTTGATAACTCTTGGTAATTCTTTACGCATAATGGACTTAAATGAAGATGTGTACATTTTTTTTAAGAATAGCTTTGACCGAAGTCATAAATATCCTTATACCCTCGAACACTAGGCGGAAAAAGTGTCTGTGTCGTTCGAGGGGAGTAGCACAGCGCGGGGTACGAACCGACGACCTTCCACACGGAGATCCAGTGCGTTACCGCGCTGCCATGTACGTCATGTTATACTCGTAGATGTAGTGTTTGGCATTAATCGAGATGCACTGTTTGGTATCTATGAACTCTCACATCGTTCGATCAAAGTGAACAAACGTGTTGTAAAATAAATGGTTTTTTTTTGAGGAGATATGAAAGAGAACAATTTTTTTAAATATTAAGTATATTGTAAATCTAATATTTTTTACATATTAAGTTTGTTGGAAATCTAATATCTTTTATGTTAACTATCAAGTTTGTTGGAAATTTAATATTTTTTTAAAAATCTAGTACGTTGGAAATCTTATATTTTAAACAGGTAAGTGTCAAGTACTCGTACGTTAAAGTTTTAATATTTTTTAAATATCACGATGGTTGGAAATCTAATATCTTTTAAATATCAAGTATTTTGGAAATACCTGGAAAAACCAGATATGTCAAACGTCAAAATAAAACGAATTTGTTACAAATCATAATTTGTAAACAATTTAAGAAAATTATTATGTAATTTACCCAAAAAACTGATTTACTTTTACATTACATTATTTAATGTAAATTTGTTTTGATATGAACTCCTTTCTTTCGTTTCAGAGTTTAAATGCATTCAGTCATTATGGAGATGTACAAAATAAGGTTTATTGCTTATTTAAATCGTGATAATTGCCTACATTGATGTTCCTAATAAATGCACTTTAACTTAAATGTTAACTGTAAACTTAACGGATACGTATGCAAAGATGCAATGAAACAAAAATAAACCTTTTTACATGGTTTTCAATTTATATTTTTATATAATTACCGATGTTATTCAAACTTAAATCACATAATAATGTATTATTGAAAAAATTTTTTTTGAACATTTATAAAAAACAATATGTAGGTATTTTAAATGCATATTTTTTTCTGTATTTTAAACAAAATACAGACAAAATATGCATTATTTAAAAATAAATATACCAGCAACATTAAATATTGTATTAAAGTATATTATTAGAAATATTTTACTTCTTAGACAACTGTAAAAATCTACTTGTAATAATCATTTAAAATTTCTAAAAAAATCGCATATCGAAACTTTTGTAATCATATCAAAATTATTAAACATCTACAAAATTCTACTAATAATGATATGTAAATTATTAAAACATCTGCAAGATTATATTTTTATCATATCTGCTAAATTCTACGTATGATCACATCGAAATTATTGAATAACACACACAATTCCACTTATTATCGTATCGAAATTATTTGGTGAACTGTAAAATAGTTTGTTTTCAACAGAGCCTCGAAATTCGGTAGAATTAAATTGTGCGAATTTATTTTTCGTCAATAATGTTAACGATACTAGACCATCACAAAAGTTTGAGTGTGCAAACAAGCATCAGAATAAAAATCGAAATATTTTTCTCTCCTAAATAATGTCATTACTCTTGGGTAAAAAAGTTATTACCTAATTAGAAAATCGTCTATTATAAATATCTACGCCGATTGTTTAAATACGCGAATGATTATTGCGAACGTTTAAATACGCGAATGATTATTGCGAACGTCGAGAGTTGATGGACATGATTTTGACTTAGTTAGAACTGTGTATGTGATAGCAGAGTACAAATGTTTCAGCTGAGTGTCATGTTTTTTTGTGATTAAGACATGATATCACTTTATCACAATTCTTTATATCCACAATGGACCACAATTGTTATGCATTTATACTCTATGGTTCTCCTTTCTATTAAAGGGACTACATTTAATATTGTGGATAATAATCAACATAAATAAAACTATATTTTTGTAGCTCAGTGGATAATATGCTATTTTAGCACCAAGGTTTTCAGTTTTGTATGGCATTTTCGATGGACTCCTCACAACCTGTCAGGTTTATTTTATTATTTTTTAAAATTTATTTTACACATGACAAGAAATATCTATAAATAATTTGCGAAAAAACAACACATAATTAAATTTGGGCACACAATTTTAATGGATCTGGGTTCGTTGCCTTTCATTTGTCGTGTCCCCAGTAAACTAGGCTTTTGCCTGTATCTCACTGAGGACGATTTTTGATTACATAAAACCCCGTTGCACATTCTCATTAACCTGACAAACAGTGACACTCAATTACATATGTACATCACGCGAAATCAAACTCCTCACACTCCATCACTCCAGACAGACCAAAACGTTCATCCCACAATATACCGTACATAATCATAAAAAAACAACAAAAAATACCACACTCAGGAGCTCACACAAACATGTAACAATCTCATCTAACCATCAGAAAAATCTTCGAGTCCTAAATGAAAACTGAAACCCTTCTTTTTAAAAAAAGGTTCCAACGCGAGTCGAACTCGTGACACCCGGGCTAGGAGACAGGTATCTAACCAACTAGACAGAAATCTAAATTCATGACAAGTAGAAATCTGAACTCATTGTTATCCTTTCGTTAAGAAGCTTTTTACGAGTATCTTTCATTCTTGGAGCCCTGTGGGAATAGTACAGAGAAATTTAATATCGCTTTATAAATTCCCTTTTTAATTTATTTTATTTTGCTTGTCATTAATAAAAATGAAAACAATGGTTAATGATCAATAATCAAATAGCAAAATAAAATATTACTTTCCGTTTAATTACATAATCGACCTAAAAATTAAGGGGGAGAATTTTTATTTTGGTGATACTATAAAGTCAAATAGTTGATTCGGCCTGACAGCCTACCCATTGCGTGCACCGCGAGGCGAGGCGAGGCGAAAAGCTTTTACCTTGATTACACTTCTGCCCAAGTCTCCCCTAATGGCTGGGAGGGGACACGATATCTTTGTGTGGCGTTTTGCTGCAGAGGTATTAAACCTATGTACCAAAATACATTTGCAAGAATGCAATTTGAACGAAATATCACACGTCTAATTTTTGTATCGTGATGGTGACGAAGCATGACGAAAATGCGTCTAATTAAGTTAATTCTGGTCTTTGCAATATTTATGTAAGGCGCAGACAGACGTGGATTCAGAGCAACCGAGAGACACATCGTAGAATAGATGCATTTGTAATATGGTGCTGGAGAAGGATATTACATATTCCATGGACAGCAAGGCGAACTGATGCTTCCATTATCGGAAAACTGAAAATCCCCGATAATTTGCCTACGACTGGTTATCCGAGTCTTTGATCACATTGCTCGTGACTAAGGCTAAGACAGTTTGGAGAAACTTGTTGTCATTGAAAGCGTGGAAGGACGACGCATAAGAGGAAGAGCACCAATATGTTGAACTGACTAAGTGAAAGACGCTACAGGACTACTCTTAACTGCTTTTCGAACTGCGAAGTGTTGGAATGGATGAAAAAGAGTCGTTCAGGGCTATCACAGGAGTCATGATCATGAATTGATGAGCTACGAAAAAACATGATTAATTTTTATGTTATTTTTATAAAAGGATTAAACACAATTTATAAAGTAGTAATTAAAAGTGGGTTCGATTCCTTTGTGAGAGCGCCCTTGATTAGAGTCTGCTCTCTAAACAGAGCAAGATGAATTTTCTTTTTAGTATCATTCAAGTCCCTTAATAGGATGTCTCTATTATATCTTTGGAATCTGTGTCTGAGAGATGTTCCTCTAGAGAGGAGTAGAACGTTGAGGTCAATTTTGTCTTCATCGAATACCTACATTGATTGTTCCGAATCAATCCAATGGGGCAGGGTATTATGATAAGGACTTTTCTGATGCTGGTCCTGTGACGTAGAATATCTACCTAAGTGTTAGATATATGGGTGGCGTGTACAGCTTTAGGAAGCACTTGAAGACATCCCTTTTTGAGAGGTACTATCAACATTTATGGTTAAGTATGAACACTAGCCACACACTATACTCCATTTAAAGCCAAATGTGATGCTCTCACATATCGGGAGAGCTACAACGGTTTCTTTGTAGTCCATCTTCCCATGGGAAGGTTTCTTCAGTTGTCTTACCAAATATGTTTTTCTACATATCCAGATATGGCGAAGTGCCTAATATAATGAGCACAGTCACCTTCCTATACTTATACTTAACTGTTATATATTTATTTTGTAACATTTCAAATATATTAATAATAGTAGGTTCGAGTTTCAAGTTAGAGCACTCTTGAAGAGAGTCTACTATTTTAATGGCACTGCATAAACTACCCTTTCATTATTATATTTCATAGCTATAAATTACCCTTTCATTATTATTATTTTTTTAAAATTTACTTTTACTTACTATTATTTCCATAATTTAGTGCTATTTAACATTAAGTACGCCTTTTCATACAAGATTAAAAATATGGATTTACAATAAAATCTAATTTCATTGTAGGTATAACACTTTCGTTTTATACAGTACAAATTTGCGAATTTACTACTAAGTGACAATATCTTGTAACATTACCCTTAAGTGAAAACCCGACTGGAATATTTTAAAAGAAATCTGTTTTACCAACTTAAAAATATGTATAACTTTTGAATTTAGAACAGCTGAAATTGAAATAACTCTTTTATTTTCATACAATTCTACATATTAACCCACAGACACCATTTCGATCTTAATCTTTGAAATATCACGAATCACCTGTCCATTAACGTAAAATAAAACATAAAAATGTCAACATGTCAGTCAAAATGTCGATATGTATCGATGAAAACACTTACTCGTATCCTTTAAAATTTTCAACTTGGACGCCATTTTGTGTTAATCATTAAAATTTCGACCCAAGTTTCTAAATTTTAATGTAATTTTTTTACTGGAACCGATCGAATAAGATTTATTTTGTGCATCACGTCACCTCGGATCTTTCTCAAGCATATTCAATGAACATAAAATTCAAATTGCGTTTGAATTCCATGCCATGTGGTAATCTCTTCCGACTAACCTGAAAAATATTAGAGGCCTTAAGTGACAACCAGATTGGAATCCTTTTTCATAAAACAATATGGATTCCAATGGAAATAAAATACGTCTTACAAACTAGGCCACAAAAGTCGTCGATTTTATTTGGAGAATTTAAAAAAATTACCTTACTCAAAAGAATATCCTAATATTCCTTTAGCTTACTTTCTTATCACTTAATGAATTATTTTCTTCTTAAACTACATAATACTCGTAGTTCAGATATTATGATTTTTTACTTGAATTTAAATAAATAATCCATATTTTTGTCAATCTTTCATAAAACATCTTTACGTATCTGAGATAAATTGGTTGGTTGGAATAAATTGCTATATAACAATAAACCCGCTATAAATACCATATATTAACATGTGCAAAATGATTCAACACTATGCAAAAACGCCTTATACACATTTGATTAATTTCTACGGTAATTGAGTAAATATCTAGTATGGTGTTATACAGATCGAAAAACTTGTTTTAGTAATTAAACCATAGAACACCCATTAAACAAGCTTAATTTTTTTGCACATGCAAGATTGATCTATGCTTGTGTGGGTTGAATAGTTTTTGCATATATTTATCTAATAGTTCTAAAGGCGTTTATTTGGATGATCTTTTTGAACACGCCTATTATAACTTTTATTTTGTATCCTAAATGCTTCATTTAATCGAACCTGTTCGATGATTTTCAACTTGAAAAAACATATTAACAAAAAAGTTTACAAAATTTTAACAAAATGCCAAAAAGTATTAAAGAAGGCTAGATCATCCGGACTGTTCGTTATCTATGCGTTTTAAAATATATGTTAAGGGTATATTTATGTCTGGTTGCAGTGAAAAAATATAAATGTTTATATATTTATATTTTGAAGAAATTATTTCATTTATTAATAATTTTTTTACTAAATAAATGTACCAACATTCTGTACTCTTAAATGGTTTGGACATGTATAACGAATGAACGAAGAAAGAATTATAAAAAAATATACAGTGCAAAGGGAGTGGAATGCGTGGTATAGGAAGATCAAAGAAAGTATGGTTAGAATAAGTGAATGACATTTTGAAATGAAAGTCAAATAAATCGTAGGCGCTGTATGCCAAGGTATGGCATACAGCGCCTACGATTTATTTGACTAAATATGGATGTAGAGAAGGCGAAAGATATAGTGTGTCGCGATAGGAAAACCTGGTGTTCTCTCCCCTTTGTCGAGAGGGAAATGAAAATATATGTGTATGTACTTAATAAACTAACAAAATATTGAGGAATGTGATGGTTAAAACTAAATTATTTTTCTAGAAATCTACAAAAGGACGCGTACATTAAATTAATGTATTTAATCATTAAAATATTTCAGTGAATATTACGGTAGATCAAGGCTTTCTTCCCACCATATCCCATATGGTATCAAGGCTACCATCATTATCAACCCTACAGCTAAGGATGTGTCATGGCTGTCTGCAGAATTCTCTGCCACATATCTCTCTTAGCAGCATCCCTCCTCCAACTGGTTGGACTCCGTATGCAGTAATTCTCTGTCACACCATCTAGCCATCTCAGCTTTGTTCTAACCCCTCTACTTCACCTTATTGGATCGCTGACTAAAGTTTTCATTATATGTTCAGTGTCCTGCATGCGATATAAGTGCCCAAACTAGCGCAGTCTTGCAATTTTTATAACTTTTGCTAAGCTAGTTTCCCCATACAGCGTGTTGTTCTCATCATTATAACTCTGTTATCACGTACCTACATTTGTACTTGTTATCAAGGTTACCTAAAAAAATATAATTTCCTCACCTTGTGTAGTCTCTTTTGCAGTAGGTCTTCCCATCCCTAACGAAGCAGGTGCAGGACTCATCCAGGAACTGGCGGCACTCCTGGCACTTGAGACACGCGGCGTGCCACTCCAGGTCGGGTGCTACACGCAGGATGTACTGGTCGTGAATCTGTCCGCCACACCCCACGCACAGCGACAGTCGCAGTTTCTCTGGAAGAATGGAACAATTTGTAAGCGTCTCATATCACGAGGTTTGAGCCTTATTAAATCAACCCTCATTTACAATTATTATCAAGACCAGTTGATTAATATGGCTATACAAAGCACTAAGTAATATAATGTGACATTATATAATATTATACATGATGAACTTTAAGGGTTCTAACAAGTGAACAATAAAAAAAAACAATTTATTGTAGATCCTCATTCATCACGCCATCTTTTAGGTTCATGTAATTAGACACATCTAGAACTAGCTATCAGCTCTTTAGACTTGCACCCTCCAAAGTGGGGTTCAAAAAACGGCGTATAAATCATTAAGTATATCTCTTCAATGACATAGTCTGTCTTTTCCTATTCCTCATTCCATTTTTCATTTCCTATACCATTCTCTCTCACCGAGTCATTTATTTTTATTTTTTACACTTTTATTGCAAATATAATCTGGCTGGTTTATTGGCAGGCGGCAATATCTTCCAAACAAAAGTAAATAAAGCAAGTTACATGATGGCAAAAATTATTCAAATGACTATCCATCCCCACGAAGTCCATGAACATGTACGTGAGCATATGACCACAAAGACGGACAATCACCCGAACATTCACCCGAACACAACTTTTCATACATCATAAAGTGAAATATTATCAATCAAAAGAATAGGAAGGGATGGTGGAGAGGAGAGGAAAAAAATCAGGAATGAAACACGTTATGTTACTGACTTGAAATTAAGATTTTTTTCAGTCGCCTCTTAAAGCATGCTTAGGACGGAGCGAGTCTAACATTGGTTTGTAACTGATTCCAGAGTCTCACCGCATGAACAGTAAAGGACGACGTAAAAAAAGGAGTGGTGAGCGGTCATTGGTGATATTAAAGAAATAAAGTTTCTTTTTAATTTATTTACTCCTTATTTTTAATAAGTAAATTCATTTTTATGCTCTATTTTAAATTTTGATTTCTGTTATTTTAATGTTTTTTTTTGTTTATGTCTAACTAAAACACTTGGCAATATCTTAATCTCCAATTGGCACAAAATGTGTATCAAACTCCTGTCTGGTTAGTTGGAAGAGATTATGATAGATTAAGCAATAAAACCAGCTGATTGTACTTTTACGCAGTTAAGGGACAAATTAATAAAAAATAGATCTGAATGACGTTTATATGTAAAAATAATTAAATTCACAAATTAATTTACTATGGTTATTTGAAATATAGATTAAGCATACTCCAAGTCAAAAATCTACCTATAGACCCCGTAGCCTACAGTATGTAAGTATGTTACCAATGTTGTTTGAGAGTTACCAATGTTGTTTGAGACTATAATATGTAGGTATGTTACCAATGTTGTTTGAGAGTTTGTGTGATAAAATTTGCACATAAGAGCGAGTGTTATTGCCTTTCAAGGAACGGTGGTATTTCTACCACGTACGATGACAAACTGAGAGTTTGCCAGAGAGAAGAAATACCACCTAAATATATTGGATAATTTTCTGTATGTTGTCGAAATATTTGCATTGAGAGAAAAAAAGGTGCGCAAGATGATAGAAACCTTGGAGTTGTGCTGCTGGCGACATATGAGTTGGACAACACATAAGATAAATTCATTAATTATGGAAGAACTACAAATCAAACAGCGTTTGTCTTCAATTAAAAAACTGAATCATCAGGTACTTCGACCATATTATTATCAGAATGGAAGATACAATGAAAAGACAGGTAATCCGAGGGAAAAAAGATAAAATTTCTAAAATACCCCTAAGATAGATTACCAACGCGTTGGAAAGACTTGTGAATAATGCAACGAACAACTCATTCCAAGAGTTTAAAGAAATGCAACTGACCGTGAGACGTAAAGGGATGCGTATCATTCTTTCTGCAGAGCGGTCAATTCGCTCGCAAAATCAAATTCAATGATCAATGATCACGGCTACTCTATAAAAAGCACAACAAATGATCACAGCTACTCTATGGTATATAAAGCATAACAAATAATAGGAAAATAGTAGACAAATTATTGTCTAGCTTCAAAAATGTATTAAGTGGTTATCCGCTATTTAACAAATTTAAGATTATATTTGATATATAATATATCCTGTTTAAAAGTTAAACGAGCATCGTTATTTACGTTTATGTAATAATAAGGAAATATCTCAGATAATAATATATATTACAATACAT
The DNA here is from genome assembly GCA_949825065.1 of Odontocerum albicorne. Lineage (NCBI taxonomy): Eukaryota > Metazoa > Arthropoda > Insecta > Trichoptera > Odontoceridae > Odontocerum > Odontocerum albicorne. Next base: position 18,814,535 of record OX463856.1, read on the forward strand.
AAATTCATAAATAAATTTGAAGTGAAAGCACGCAGCACACGGGTCAATAAAATTTATCGTTCACAGTTTGCATATCAACTGAATATGAAATACACGACAAACATAAACATTTAAATATAAATATTATCCATACAACTAATGTAAATCTTTGAGCTTAAGCGCATTAATAAAATGTATAGATCGAATTATCATATTCCGTTTTATAATACGAAATAACATTCAACGTATTATAAAGAACTCGTGCTAAACTCAAATATATTTAACAAATATTCACATAACTTTTATTCACAATGGAACGCTGCTCAACAAAGCGCTCATAAAATATAAAACGAAATTCCTCTTTTCAACACAACGCGAATTAAATTAAAATTCATCTCGCATATGTATATTTTTTTGTAATAAAAATTCTTGAAACACCCAGTGAAATCCCGCTTCGCCGCGTGGGCGTGGCCAAACATGAACTCGCCCAAGTGTTACTCTGTGGAGCATTGGGATAACATATGCGTCACTGTTCCACGTGTAGGAATCGATCAAGCTGCATTGGTGATAGAGTGAGATGCACATAGCCGGAAAATTTATGGAAGGAAAATTGATAAGGGGTGGAAATGAAATATTAATATTTATCAAAGGTGTCTCGTGACGTGAAAATATTTTGTTTGTAACTCGTAATTTTCAAAACGGACACATGTATATTTTAAAGCGAATACATTAAAGAATAATTGGGCTTTATGTCAATGTGGTAGGAAGCATGACAGCAACGCTGGATATTGAATAAATCGCGATGAGTAGATTAAATGTTTGAAGGTGTTTTGATATGTGATATTTAAGACATATTATGTGTAGATATAATTTCAAAGTTGTAAGATCAAAATAATGGTTGAATCAAAATAATTTTAAAATTACACACCTTTCTAATAAATTTTCTTTCAACATTTTTCCTTCTCAAATACAAAACAAAAAAAAACTTTGTTTTGTACGGTTTTTTCAAATAAATGTCCACATTGTTAATTTGTTGGATTTTAAACTGTTTTTTAGTGGAATTCGGTGAAAATATTTTATTAATTTGTCTTTTATTGAAAAAAATATGACAAATGATCCGATATGTACTGATAATTAATAAACTGTTTTTACAACAAGTGACTTTTGATATTCGTATATATATATATATATATTGATAAAAAAAGATGAAGATATAATGAATACAGAGTTTGATTAATATTCCAAGGGTGATAGCGTTAACTGTGGAAATTTATGTTTATTAAAATATAATTAAAATTTGAAACACTGATTAATCCACTTGTAAATATATGTCTAACTCAACTGGTTTCAAATAATAAGTGACTCATCTTCAGGGGTATTCCGAACCGAGTTCGGTGGATTAAACAATGTTACGATTTACAGTTTGAACTTATATATGTATTTGTAGAAAAAAAGTGTTTGAAGAAATAAATAAATAAGAACACTCGGCGATGGTTTAGCCTTATTGAAAGAATTTATATAAAAATAATTATTAAACAAATCTACAAGAAGAGATTTGAAAGGTAAGTCTTTGGCTTGTTTCAAACAGCGACTGAAAAAGCTTTATAATTCCTTTCAATAACAGAGCGTGTTACCAGGTTCCCAAACAATCTTTCCCAATATTATCTCCTATCTCACAGCCGTAGTTGAAATAGTTATAGGTATTTAAATTGACAAATTATTCCTGGTTCCTTTTTTGTCTTTTATTTTTTTTTATTGTTAATCCTTCACCCAGCACTGGAAACAAAACTGTAGAAAAAAAATTGGTTGAAAAAGATTGCGCCAAATTGTACAATGAAGAGTTTGTTTAAATAAATTAAGGTAAAAACATATGAACGTTAGTAGGTATGGGTAAACGACCCACCCCAGAATATACCTGATCTAAGATTTAACTATAAAATAACCATTTAACGGACTATAAAATATCAGTTCAGTTCTGCATATATAGTACAAGATTGTGCTATGATCTTTTGGTATTTCAAATAAATAAATAAAAAAACGTTCGGCGGGTTGTTTTTTCTTTATATTATTACGGCCATATGTGATTTTAAAAGATAAATACAAAGGATTCGGATAAATCAAGGAATGTGTAGATATACCAGGATGAGAAAATAACGACAGGAAAAGCACGTGATAGTTAGTAGGTATGTGCATATACTTAAGTCTGGAATCATCCTGTCCACTCTTTCTCTAGCCCTTAATTATTATTATTATTATTATTACACATGACAAGAAATATACATAATTTGAGAAAAAACAACAGATAATTTGATTTGGACATACAATTTTAATGGATCTGGGTTTGTTGCCTTTCATTTGTCGTATTCCCAGTAAACTAGGCTTTTGCCTGTATCTCACTGAGGATATTTAGCATGAAAAAATAAATCGATACTTCTTTCCGATTTTTGATTACACAAAAACAAAACCCCGTTGCACGCTCTCATCAACCTGACAAACAGTGACACTCAACTACAACTGGAAACATCTTGCGAAATTCACCTCCTCACACATCATCACTCTAGAAAGACCAAAAATATTCATCCTACAATATACCGCACACAATTATAAGAATAAAAATAAAAATTAAAACAAAAAAAATACACAGAAACACAAAAACAACCAAAATTAAAACAACAAGAAGAAACCCACACTCACGAGCTCACATAAATCCTTTCCACTCGTCATTCATCCTGAAAGCCCAAGTACTCAAAATCCTGTCGCAATAACAACCACGCTCCGATCGACTGTTTAAATGGTTTTCCTACCTTTACCTTTATTGAAGTCGGCACGCCATTGTATGTAATGGGAGCCACATAAGCATATTGCCTTTGGGCAAAAGAGGTTTTAACTCTAGGGATGGTGAACATTTCATTAGTTGCCATGCGTGTCATGTGTGTCTGCTGAGTCTTCCCTTCCTCTCGATGGTAGTGCCAGAGAATGGATTTGAGATGTAAATTGGCCATGTTCAGGACCTGATACTCTCTGAAAAGCTCCGCCGTGGGATACCGAGCAGGAAGTTTATTAATTATTTTCACAATCAATTTTAGGGAAACCTGCAATGTGTTTTTGGGTTAAGGTGCATCCCCCCCAAACTGATATACCGTAAGAAAGTGCTGACTGACATAAGGCGAAGTATATACTTTTAAGAATATTTTCACTGAGCACATTTCGAATCATACGGAATATGTATCCTAGTTTTCTGATTTTTGCGCTCAAAGTGTTAATATGGACCTCCCAACGAAGGAACTGATCAACACAAACTCCAAGGTACTTTATACTATCAACCCTTTCCAAGGAAACACAACTACTTAATATCGAGCATTGACCGCCTATACGAGTATATTTCAATGTCAGAGCTTATTGGACCTTAGTAGATATTCATCACTTTTTATTGATGCGATTTTTTTTTCCAGTTTAACTTTAAATGTTATGCTACCTTGATATTTTTTATCATTGATTGGCACGATTAAAAAATGACACATGTAATTTTCAAAGTACGTACATTTCTGTAAAACACGCACTAATATTAATTTCATCCACGGTCACCGCAGACCTCAAAATGATATCCTACGAGTATAATATTTTTATGCAATAAACTGATGAAATCGATAAATTGTAGGGAAATTGTAGGGAATATATTATCATGTCTAGTAGACATTAGAATAAGTAAACTACATATACCTATGTTTCACATTACAATCCTACAAGTTTTACTTTATTGAGTTATGGTTTTAATGTAACATTTAATGTAAATATCTTGAGGTAATGTAACAATTAATGTAAATACCTTACGTTAATTGTAAATAAATAAAGATAATAGTAAGAAATATTAAATTGAAATTTAAAAATTCCAGAAAAGTTAGAACATTTTTTTATTGATCTAAAAAAATATGTTTTGTAGTATTTTTTTGACTTTTGTTAAGTTAAAAAAAATGTTGTGCGTTGTTATTGTACATATCATCACGCCATACCACTTTTGGGGAAGACAAAGTGAACACATCTCCACATCTTTCTATCCATGTACACAACTCTTGCGTCATTCGTATACATACTTCTCGTCCAAGTTCTTTTCCTATTTCTCATACTTATAACTTTTCCCTCAGTAAAAAAATCTCCAGGTATCTCCTTTCACTCTTTCTTTGGTCTACTTATTTCTTGATTTTACTTTATTTCAGATGTACATATTTATTTTGTAACTTATTCTATCAATATGACCAAACCATCTCATAATTTCTTTATTACTTTTACTTATAAAATGCATATCTAATAAATTACCGATCATTGTAATACAAGACCCCAAGCGCACATTTATACCACATTTATTCTTCTAATATCACTCCCTTTCAGTGCACAAGCTTTCTTCCATATATCAAGGTTGGCACTAGCACATCACTGTGCGCAATCCCTTTCGAAGATTTTGCGCATGATTTATTGATTAAAACAGTATTAAAAGTGCGACATTGACCTTGTTACTTTGCGCAACATGCTTTTCAATATCTTTGTTATAATGTATGAAAGTTTGAAATATCTTATTTTTTCTTATATTCAATTACAGCAACATTTGTTTTGTTTTTTAACTGTGGATAGTTAATAATATGTACATTAACAACCATTAATAAGAAAATTATAGGTAGTTTGAAAAGTAATTTTGTATTTGTAGGTCAAATTAAAACGTAAAATGGCACCAAATACTTGTAAGCAGTGGTTTTCGATATTTTAAGTATATCAGCAATCTCTCTCGTAGAACATTGGTTGCTCTCGATCAAAGTCTTGAATTGGTCGTCATCAGTGGTGCTTTAGTCTTGCTAGAGTGGACATCCTCTTCGAGCGTTGTATTACCATAACGGATTTTTTAAACCACATTTGATACACATGATCGCTCACTGCATCGTCGATATACACTGCATATATACGAGTATTTTTAATTTTGTGATACATTTTTCATTTACGGTAGTAAAAAAAACATTAAGTACTTCTTTGTATTGACACCAAAAAACCACTTAACCAATTTGTGTAAGTTAACCTTTCATACTATTATACATTCATCGTACATTTGGAATGAAGTTAGAAATAATATTATACGTTCATACATTTGGAATGAAGTTAGAAACTCAAATTATATAATTTCGACATCTATTCGAGAAAAACGACACTACTTTGCGGGCAGCTCAATAGTTAACATTTTTTTATTTTGATCAAGGTTGATAAGCCACTGTTTTATTCTAATCTCCACTATTTCACCTGTCTAAGTATCCATCTACCGCATAATACGATTAAAAGATTCCATCGCAGCTCGTATCAGGCGCATGGGAAACTGTTACGTTACGGTGTGTCGATATTAAGGTTCTTAAGGGGTTATAAATAATATCTTCTGTCTTGATGTATGTCGTCTTATGTCTTTTGGAGGAGATTATGTCCATAATATGATGTGCCATGAAGAAGATTGACAGAAACAGAGAGTAAAAGTGGCCGTCCTATTATGGTCAACAGCAACAAGAGTTTGGCTGACAAAATACAAAGCTATGAGCATGTGGTATTTATTAAACACAACTATTCATAGATAATGTTGAATATCAAACTTAACTATAATGAATTATGCATTTTATAAGTGTATTTTATTTTAATTAATTTGTTTTATTCTACATTTGATATAGGCTTAACCCAATTACAAAAAAACATCATTCTACGTATAAATAACGCAATATAAAAACAGGAACAATGTTACGTGTGCTTTCCTGTGAAGTGACTCAGTTATACATATATACCAGTTCATATATTTGTCCTCGGTGAGATACAGGCAAAAGCCTAGTTTACTGGGGACACGACAAATGAAATGCAACAAACCCACATACATTAAAATTGTGTGTTCAAATTAAATTACCTGTCGTTTTTTCACAAATTGTATATATTTCTGCTCATGTTTGAATAAGATAAAACAATTAAAAAATATACAAAGTTTATTAAGGAGTTTACTTCTCAATTTATCCACCAAAAAGTGGAAGATATCGATATCAGAAATTCAATTCAATAAGGTCATTCCGTGTACAAGTGGTGTTGCTCTGAAGAGTTCAGTTCGCGAACGAGCACCGAAAATAAACATAATTAACAATGGCGTAATTATTTGTCCGGTACATTAAATAGAAGTCTGTGAATCAACGAAGCGTTTGCCATTTTTGCCATTAGTAATTTGTAAATGTATAAACATGTGCATTCATTTCTTCTAATGCTTAAGGAGTAATATCTAAGTATACCCAGTTAAAATATGGATTACAGTCATGGGTAAACTCACATAACATATAATTTTGCAATAAAGATGTCGCGGATTTCTCTTTTGAACTGCCTCAGCTTTCAGGAAATTGTGGATTCCTCTAGGATTTCAAATTATTGAGCTGCACTCTAATATACTGCGAACCGGTGAATTGTAAAGGGATTTCATAAGCGCCACCATCAAATTTCCTAGAGACTTAAAACAAATCCCAGAACTTTATTGACCAACAACACATATTCTCAATATGATAACCGAATGTCTATTTACTGTTGAACATGACGCCATGGTCTTTGATAGTGTCGACACGCACGATGGACTGATGATCGATTAAGTATTTTAGTACTGCTGGGTCTTAGCTCTTGAAAATGCCATGAACTTACATTTAGAGATGTTGAAGACCAGCTTATTGGTCTCAATTCTCAATCAACTAATTGTCGAGTTGTAGAGATGTGCACATGATATAAACGTACACATTCGAACATTTCGAGCTGTAGAAATGTGCATATGATATAAACGTACATATTCGAACATTTTGAGCTGTAGAAATGTAGACATGATATAAACGTACACATTCGAGCATTTCGAGCTGTAGAAATATGCACATGATATAAACTTACACATTCTAATATTTCGAGCTGTAGAAATGTGCACCTGATATAAACGTACACATTCGAACATTTCGAGTTGCACAAAAGTGCACATGATATAAACGTACACATTTGAACATTTCGTGTTGTACAAAAGTGCACATGATATAAACGTACACATTCGAACATTTCGAGTTGTTGAAATGTGCACATGATATAAACGTACACATTCGAATATTTCTGCAGTTTTAAGATTGTATTATTTGTATGGTACCTACCCTTCAACATATTCCAACTGATGATTAGAACAAATTGAAAAACAAGGCCAGGAGAGTATATAAATCAAGTTTTCGGATGTATAACCACTGGATAAGGTGCATAAATAAAGTTTCATCACCGCATGTGTTAACAATGCTACCCCGTACGAGAAGATGGAAATAACACTCGTACGTAATAGTGTTGTTACTAGACAAACTCTTTTATTAGACTGAAAACATTTTACCAGACCGGGAATCGAAACCGAAACCTCCATGTGGCAGTCAAGTGTCTTACTGCCTAAGCTAAAAAAATTAAGCAGTAAGAAATTTTAAATGGTTTAATCCGCCTCTGATAAACATAATGCTAACATCTGTGACGGTTTAATTTAGAGCGGGTAATAATTTCAGAAAAAAATATATACAGTCACTTCCATATTTATGCGATTCAAGAATAAAAATAAACACATAAGTAACTTCAGACTGAAAATACCCGAGTCGAACAATTAAAGCGTATGCATGAACCATAAAAGCGGTATTTACAACTTAAATTAGAATCAAATCGACGAAATCTGTATTTTTAGATCTATTATAGAACCACTTTTAGATTACTGATAAATACTAGAATGTTATTTTTACAACCATTCATTCATTCATTTGTTACAACTTAACATAGGAAGAACGTCATAATGAAGAGAGACATTGTCTTCGGCCCTGTTAATCAAGCCTTCGGGTTTAGAAGGCGCGTAATTCGTGTTATAAAATAAGTCATACGTATGGTTGTCGTGTTGCAAATATTATATTAACATACTCGTACACGGAGAAGTACCAGTTACTGAAATTCTAACTAGACCATTGATGTTTTTTTTTATAATACTCATTGAGTAACTTGTTCTAATGTATTTATATTCATTGATTAACTTCTAAACAAAAAAATTGAATTTTTATACTCATGGACTATTTTTTAACTAAGACATTTTAGTATTCATTGACGAACTTCTAACCAGGCCATTTTGGTATTTTAATACTCATTGACGAACTTCTTTCTAGGCTATTTTTATAATTTTATGCTTATTAAGTAACTTCAAACCAGGCAATTTTTATATTTTATATTCATAAAACGAACTTTTTACCAGGCCATTTTTGTATTTTTTTAGTACCTATCGGGAATCCAACTAGAAACTCGCAGCTGAAAGACACTTTTTTTAACTATGTCAAAAGGTCAACACTATAGAAAATATATTGTGAGGATAATAACGATCTCAGCACCGGTGGTGCAAGGTTATTACGTTTATTTTTTACTCGGGTGTTCCGGTTACAATTTTGCAACGAGTCTCTTAAAGAGGGACACTTTTCTACGTCAATGGATTTTATGTGAACCGGATGTCAGTTAGATCATGGGAATCATATTTTGAAAGACGAAAATTTAGAAGTCAGATAAATCGTAGGAGTTGTTTGAGAAGGTGTATGTGTGTAGGAAAGGTGAAGGATGTGCGTCGCGATAGGAAAATCTGATACTCTGTCCTCTCTGCTTTATCCTGATTTGGAAACGGCGCAATGGTATCTATGTTTAAAAAAACAGTTGACTGACGTGATTCCCTGTAATAATTTTTGAACGATTCGTGAAATATAATATTTTAACGTTAGTTTAAACAAAAATATCAATCGATTAATGAAAAAAACTGTTGATCAAGGTAAAGTTTTGATGGTGGTGAAGGAAGGAGGATGAAGGGTGAAGGCAGTAACCGACAGTCCAGCCGGCGGAATGGAAGCCGCGTGATGCTGTACACTCACTGGACACATCGCAGTGCCGTCACTGCGTCTGGACGGGAGATAAGCTTGGAGCCACATTCGGACCAAGAGCAGGGGCGGTTCGATGGATCAACCTATTTAATTTCATTCCTTTCACGTTTTAATCATTGGCAAAGCCGCAATCTTTCTATTCTAATACTCAACTTAAATATATTTATTTTGTAATATTTTTAATCTGTCAATGATGACGGGTTCGAGTTCTTTGCTTTTGATGGGTTCAAGTTTGCTGTTGATGGGTTCGAATTTGCTTTCTAATCGATTCTGCATAAATTGTCATTTTATTATTATGAATTTAATTTCTGAAATATTTAATTCTGAAGATGTTGAATGAGTAAAATAGATCAATGGACTAAAAGTATTTTATTTCTGTTATGAAGTACAACAAGTGTGATTATTAGAGAGGTTAACTAATTAGTGTATCAAATATATTTATTTCAGTTACTGTAACAAGTTTTTTTTGTAAATGTAGTTTTTTGACATTTTCTGTTACTTTAACGTTTCCATGCTAGGTCATTAGTTTTCCAGTGTTTTCTTTTAAATAAAGTTACGATTTTTTACACATTAATTTTGTTAGTTTTAACTTTTAAATTGAATACCCTACCCTTATTTTCACTTTGTAATAAAAAAATAGGCGAAGTAGAATGTGGTTACAAAATATCGTCATGAAAAAAACAATCTAGGATATTATTAGACAACAACTCCGAAGCCTCCCGAGTAATTGACTAGTATTTAACGTCAGTTATATTCAAACGTTTGAGTAACATTTGAAAGTTTGTACATCTTCAAAAGTAATCTCCCGATATCTTTGAAGCAAAATATCTACAATCAGTGCATTCTCTCAGTACTAACGTATGGCTGTGAAATATGGACGCTCACAGCAAAGAACACACAAAAGCTCCAGACCGCACAAAGGGGCATGAAGAGATGCATGTTGGAACATACTATGTTAAAAGAGACCGTAAACGAAACACTTGGATTCGCAACATAACAAAAGAGGAGACGTAATAAAGGTGTGCAAGAAAATGAAGTGGCAATGGGCAGGACACGTAGCCAGAATTTAAGATTCCCGGTGGACGTTCGAAATAATCCAATGGCACCCAAGAGGTATAAAGAGGCCCAGATAAAGACCGAAGGTACACTGGATAGATACAATCAAGAAGCATGGCAGCATCACATGGCACCGACGAGCAAAAAACCGAACGATTTGGAGTCAACTTGGGGTGACCTTCATCCAGCAGCGGACCGACTCTGGTAGACAATGATAATGATGATACTTAAAGGTTATCACAACTGTTGTACAATAGTTTGAAACGTTTTTTAGGGTTCGAAAACGTGGACCATCATTTAAGTCAATTATCTCAAGACTGTAAACAACTTCGAAAAACATTTTGAACGAATGCATTTACCGTGTTTTAAATGGGATCAGTTAATGTAAACTATTTAAAAGTTTTCTTTATTTAAAAAAAACATCGAACTTATTTTCCATAGAAAAACTCTATGCGTTTGAATTTAAAACATATGTAACCTACAAAAAGCAAACCGGTGAAAAAAATCATTTACTAATTACAGACATTTATTTGAAAAGATAAAATATCGTTTATACATACATCGACTTGTACTTTATATAGGTAAAAATATATTCCATTAAAATTTTTGTAAGTCGTATTTGTACACTTGTTTTAGTAGCGATAAAGCCGGCTTGAATTTGCATTTACACGTTATAAACACCATGTTAAATCATCAAAATTAATGTGAAAAAAATGTAAATTTTTCCCCTCACGTGCCGCCATTGTTTCGTTAGACAGGGACGCTTTCATCTGAGAGTTTTATTTGTTTCATTGCAGAAAAGGATGGGAGAATAAGCAATGAACGGGTGTGAGCGGGATATAGTTTAATTTCCACATATTTTCATACATAATGATATATCGAGTTATCAAAAGAGTGGTTTCTCCATTTGTTTCGAAGCGGTAAAATTTTTATTAAGGTTATCTCGAAATTGTAGAATCAAATACAGATTTGTATTTTTTGTATTTATTTGTTTTTTATCGCATTCTCAAGTATGAGAATACGATACATACCAACATGCCATGCCGTTTCTATCACTTGTAAGCAGTAGCGGCTGGCTCATAAGTGCTTTCGTGCGCCGAACTACTGAATTTATATAACAATAAACACCTAAAGAATTATAGCGAAAATGTATATTATCATAACAATATTTATGAAAAATAATATATATTTATGTCGACATGTCTCTCTACAATATGCAACTCTATTTGTTAGAGCACATTTTTTGTATACATGTGTTTTGCATCCGGACGCATTCTGCGAGCAGATAGAAAGATACCCGCTGTCCGTGCGTATTTCAAATCGTCCGAAATATTCCGAAAAATGGACGATTTAATCCCAATTAGAAGAGAACAGAAAATCTTGAGACAGCTCTATTTGTATAGGAATTTCTATAAATTCTTAGTCTTTGTAGTTCGTGCACGAAATTTTCGAGTGATCCCGGAAACATCCGAGTGGCGCGTATGACAAGTCGCTGGGATAGTAATACATCAACTTAAAGTTTTTTTTTAAATATGACCACCGCAGAGAAGGGATGATTTGTTCCTAGCGTTCAAACTGGGGCGTCTTTTTAGTACATGTATCTTTGCGAGTATATGTCTCCAAATTAACAAACGTTTTTGCTTACCTAATTAGGTACCGACTTTCTTTCTTTATTGTTTTATTTAGTTAACTTGTAATAAATTCCGTTTTCGATTTCAATAATATTTTTGCTGTTTCGTCACGTGGCTAAACGCTTTTCTAACTATCTATATAATATTACGAGCCATTTGGAGGATAAACATAACTATTTCGATTATTTATTGTGTTTGTTTGCATAAATTTTTCCAAAAAATTCTGCCACACCGTGATATTTTATTCAAACAATTGCAATTTAAGAATTTAGACCCCGTTATAATTCGTAACAATATCAGTGAGTTTGAAAAATGTGTAAATCCACGGACAATTTTCTTGGACCACCGACTAAACTAATAAAAACCTCGAAGTCAAGTTATTTGTAAAGAAGTCTGCTATACAATTTTGTGTGAAATGAAACAACGTTTTGTATTCAGAAATCACTTAACTGCAGCAAAATTATTCTATAGCGAAAAATTTACTGAGTATAGGTAAAAATTTCCCGAACATGATTTTATTTTGACGGTAAAAACATACGTCTTTTTAAATAAAGTTCAATTCAAAGGTGAACTCAGTGCAATTCATGCTCGCGATGATTTTGCCAATGCTGAGGGCTCTTGTCTATTTTAGAACTTTTTTATAATACTGGTTTACTAGAAGATTTTTCTCAGACTGTAAAGTTACTTAAACTCGTATGCACTATTCCAATGACTTATATTGAGAGTGAAAGGTGTTTCTCTACGTTAAAAAGGATAAAATCATTTTTGAGAAATACGATGAGCCAGGACAGGACAGGACAGGGCAGACTGAACGCTTTACTAGTATCAATATTAAGCTACGGAAAAGAGCTAATTCAGTCTGTACCTGATTTTAATAAGATTCATTGGGTCTTCGCTAAACAAAAAGAGCGGAGAATAGAACTTCTTTATAAATAGGTATATAATTTTTTTTTTCTTTATATTATTTGGTATTTGGATACCTAGTCTGGTGAACCCCCAATTATTTGGTCCACCAGCCGCCACTGCTTGTAAGGTAGAGAAAGATGATAGTCCGAAATATTTTAGTACGATATGGGAGACATGGAAGATTGCAGTTATCCAAGTAGTTGGTAAAATATACGAGTATGCCTTTTTCTCCACACTTTTAGGATATTTTTTAAAATTTTATTATTACAAGTTTTATAACAAATAATTAACCAAACTACCTCACAGTGTATCGGAATTAGTTTTTTCTACTTTAAATTAAAACAATAAACAAATGAACAAGATTTTAATACAAAAGAAATTAAAAAATGTACCTAATGTCCAAAAAAGCAGACAGTACAGAGTAAAATAATCGTAGAAAGATTTTTATTCATCTCTTAATGTTAGTTTTTCCCTTTTTTTTTCAGTACCAATTTATATATAGTTATTACTTAATTTTACTAGATACAATTTGGTCAGTTAGTAGCCAGACGGCAATCAGTTCTAAACTTTGAGACAATAATTACGCAGATGTTGTAATGACAACATTGTCAGTTAGGGGCATGCTCTTTTAGAATTCTAAGGTTGTTATAGATCAAAACCTATTTATTTAGGGAAACCAAGCAAATAGGTCTATATATCATGATCGGGTATTCATGATGTCTGGTTCTATTGCATATGACTTTCTCTGGAGTGTGCAAATTTGAGAGCATTGTAACCTTTAGAACAATTATTAAAATTATACTTTGTGTGTGGTGCTTCAACAAATCTAATGCGTCCTTGGCAAGACATTAGAAAGGTGCCATAAGAAATAATATTTTAAAGTACATAAAAACATATTTTTCAACATAATAACATAAAAAGCAAGAAACGGATATATTTTTTCATGAAAAGACGATGAGCTTTCGAAATCCACCGAAACAGAAGAAAAATAAATAGAGTAAAAATCGAACTAAGAAATTCCTTTTCCGTTTGCTAAAACTCGCTAAGTATTTGTTGCAAAATGTTTAATTGGGTCCATATCTTTTTATTTTTTTATCAGAAAATGAACTTGAATCGAGGTTAAGGAACCCGAATGGGGAGGGGAATTGGCACGGAATCCGTGGAATTTTCTGTCATGGTCCCTTCGGCTTTGTATCATTCGTTTACTCTTCGACAGCGAACTTCCGATCCAAATTATTTAATTATATACGATGCTTTTTAAATATTATTCCAATGTAATGTAAGCAATATAATATAATGTTTTTAATTAATATAATATTCCGATTAAATATATGAGAATCGGGTAGGAGAGGGGGTGGTAAGAGATGAGCCCGGACCTTTTAATTAATAGCTTCTCTCTAAAATGTATTTTCTGCAGTTTATTTTTAGATACAAGTGCGATTTCGGAATATATTACACCATGTTGCTATACACACCATGTTGCTGTCAAAAAACCTGTATTTATTTGAGTTAATCTGAGGTAATATTTGTGAGTTTACTTTTGTCTGCCATTTATTTATTATCTGTTTTTTTTTCTAAATCTACATGTACAAGGGTGTGTGCTGAAAAACAGCTGGTGTCCTCGCGGCTGGGATTGCCCTATATTAGTGGGGTGTATCTCAGCTTGGGAGGGGGGATGTTATGAGATGAGCCCAGGCCTTTTGATAGCTTCTCTTTTCAATGTATTTTCTGGTATTTATTTTGAGATATATATGTGATTCCGGAATGTATTTAAATATGTACATACTAATGACTGTAATTTATTATTACTTCTGCTTTTTGTATCTTCATGTTAGTTTAAGATTAAGTTTTGTATTATTTGTCAATAATTTTAAGTACGTGTATAACCTGTCACATGTTCATTTGTATATAAAGACACTGTTGTGTCGTTGATTAAATAAATAAATAAATGTTGCTACCAATAAACCTATGTTTATTTATTTATGTTATTTACCCGAAATTGTGATTCAGATATCTTAAAGAGCGTGGTCGGCAGACAACATTATTTTCGGTCCCGGTTTAGGGCTACTGAAGTAGGCATGAAATTCGTTATTCGTAGTTGCAAGTTTTAGAAATACTGAGAGCCAATAAAAGTCACTTATTTCTAGCGCGTATGAATATTGTTATTAGACGAACTTTTTTTACGACACTGGGATTAAGTATTGAATAAAATAATAAATTGGTTGATATAAAAAAGTTAATAAATAAATATTGTTCAATTCCTGGTGGATTCACTTTCAGACTGGTTTAACTCTTAGACCATTTGACGTCTGAATTTATATTTTCTGTAGCTTATACCTATGCTGTTTATCGTAAATTCGTATAGTGCTATTAAGCAACACAAAAATAGCGATATATACAATATCTAAAACTGATCAAACCTACTGATCATCGCGGAAGTTTAATCTCCCTGCCATCGGAACTTTGGGTTTGATCTATCAAAAAAATGTGTGCTTGCTGAAGTGCAACAGCATGCATAAAATAAACCAATACTCGCGAATGCGTTTTCAGCATGCGTTTCTACTGGATGACTGACAATCATACTCGACCATAAGGGATAGTCTATCGATTGAAATAAATATGTATTTAAAATTAGTATTTCTATTTGATAAATGTGGTATTACTCTAAATTTTGATAGTGTAAGCTAACTGTTATTGCGCTTTTAAGACATATTTTGTATTCTCAATTAGTGTTATGAACTTATCAATTCCAAAAAAATATGTATGTTTACAATATTGTTTTAATCGATCGTCAAAGGAGAATGCTAAAGGCGTTTATTGCGACCGCATAAATAAGCAATAAAATTTCCGAACAGCAGAGAAACTGTTCGATGCCTTCGTCGAGAGGGATGTTTTCTGTAGAGTTATTGCATACATCAGGGGGACAACGTATCGGTATATGACGAAAAGTTATTTATGTGGCTGAGAAGCTGATGGGGGTGAGTCCACATATTTGTTTAAAACGAATAAATATTTCAATCATCTAAAATAAGTATACGACCTTAAGGCCTAGTTAGAAAGACGCTTATCTTCTAATATAAGAGCTATCAGTTCATTTCACGTTGTAACCCAGATTTTATGAAAAAGAGTTTCTTTAAGGCTTGTTTAACCTCTTTATGGTAATAAGTCCGCCAGGTTATACTAAATACACAACAATAAGAAATAACTAGATCGAAAAAAATATAGTTCAATCAAGAAGATTTTATTTTACATGACAAAATAAACCATAACTGCTTGTTTGTATGATAGGCAGCTTGGATAAATATATTTGTATGATAGGCAGCTTGGATAAATATAATTTATATCCCATTTCTGACGGCGAGTGTTGATTTTTCTGATGTCGCATTTTTTAATGTAACAAAATATGTAACAAAGTGACTTTGGACAGGGGGAGAGTGTGGAACTTTTGGATTTCTCCACATAGATAAGTGTACTCACTTATGTAAAGCGTGTGATTAGAAGTAGTTGGACTTGATTTTGATATTGTTGTCGAGATCAGCGGCGGCTGGTCTAGAGGTGCGTTGGTGTGCTGAACCGGAGAAATAATTCGCAATCATTAAATTATACATTCGCAAACATGAGTTTCAAAAATGTTCTGACTTCCAAAACTGGCTGGGAATACCCAAAGTTGTGTGAAATTTCACTAAATAAATCTTATTTCAATTAATAATTATTTCCAGATACTATTTGTTTACAAACCCTTATCTTCTTGTTATCGTCGCTGTTCTTGTTTTAAGGATTAAAGACAACACACAACTTTTGTAAAACGTAATAAAAAATAACCAACTGGTTTGATTACGACTTTCATCAGCATGTTGCAAGGTATTTATTAAAATAACTGAACCGTTGTGTTCAGATTATCGCCAATTAACTGATTGATGCTTGTAAAAAAATCCATCAATTTTTTTGCCACCCATTGCAAATGAATAAATACTCATTATGCACTAATGCAGTTTATTATAGTGCATTTATCGTGAGAAAGAAATGTTGTGATTTTTTTCGCACAGCCAACGTGTATATGAATATTAAATAATTAATAAAGATTAAAACTCGACGGTTTTTTATATAGACATGTCACATTTTAATCGACAGGATTAGCATGCAAAACTATAATATACCGTATTACTTTTTTTCAACATTGGATATGATGTGATGCATTAATAAAAAAAAATACATCAAACATGTATTTAATTGATGATTTCCGTTGCTTAGTTAATAAAACACCTGTGTTATAATCGAGGGGTTGTAGTTTTGATTACGGTTTGCAACCATTTAAAAAAAGGGTTTGTTTTCGTTTTCACTTCAGGTCTTTTAAACATCTCTCTGGCTGGCTGGAAAAGATTGCCACGTGACAATAAACCCGCCAGATTGTACTGTATGCAACGCAAGTATTATAAAAAACAAAAACAATTTTTCGAGCATTTCTATTATAAATGTACTCGTAGATCAGTTGAACACAATAACTGTCGATTTATTAAAATAAACACACATACAGACGTACATACAGGCGTGACATTATGTCGTGTCTCTTTTGGGGTAAGCATAGAGGATATATCTCTACAATTTTCTATTCTTGCATATACAACTCACCTCGCGCATACGTATCGTCATGCATGCTTTTCTATTTCTCAAACTTATTGCCATTCCCATACTTAATGTTTTCCCACTATCTTGTTCTACTCTTTCTTTCGTCTATCTCTTTTACGCTCTTCTTTCATTTCAGACATATGCATGCGGTATTAAAACAGGACAACACGTGAAACAATGAAAGATCGCTTGCCAGTGGACTCGATTTGTTCATCTAAAGATCGTTTGCTAGATTAGTCATTTTTTATTTTATTTATTTACGTAACTAGTAATGTATGTCATACATGTAATTTAATGTCTTTAAACCTCCACAATACAAATGCCTTAATTATAAATAATATAGGGTCTTTCAAATTGAGCCTTTTTTTTGTAATTTTTTTTTTAATTCTTGAATAAAGCACACAATTTGGTTTGATTTCAAAAACTTTTTATTGGTCATTGAAGTATAATGTACAATATGACATTTAAACACAAAAAAAAAAACAATATCCGCCAAATGTCCACCTCTTGCAGTTCCACAGATGTCCACTCTTTTGTCAAAATTTTCGATGACATTTTGGCATATTGCGGTTCAAACTCATCAATAACGTGAATAATTTCGCCCTTGAGCTCAGGAATTGATCGGAAGTCATATAGACCTGGCTTTTCATGTAACCTCAGAGAAAATAGTCCAACGGTGTCAGATCACATGATCTTGGTGGCCAATTAACATCACCGTTTCCGGAGATTATAATACTTTTGTATGTGTTTTATCCAAGATTAAAAAAAACCGCTCAATTTTAAAGACCCTATAAATAAAATGTAATGTATATTTGTTAAGTGTGAAAAACAATACAAATAACAAAATAGGTCATTTATATGGATCTAGGTTTGTTGCCTTTCATTTGTCGTGTCCCCAGTAAACTAGCCTTTATCTTACTGAGGACTCTTTCCTGCATCTTACTGAGGACATATAAACATGAAAAAATAGGTTAATGCTGTTTACTGATCGTTGATAAATTATTTGATACCCCTGTCATAAACTCTCATCAACATGATAAGTTATGAAATCTTATTATAAATATGTACCACGTGAGTCAACCCTTGTTGCTTATCTTACAATGCAATCCATACACTTATCAAAAATGCTCATATATCTAATTTTAGGTTACACAAAACTTTTTTCAAAAACTTATATACCCTGCAAGCTCAAGTACTTTTGTCGCAACAATATTTCAATAAATATTTCTGTATCTTAAATAGTTTTTAAGAATATAACATACAATCATATTTTTTCCCCAACATAGCTGGATCTTCTCCTATCAACAATTAAATTATATAAGAAGGCAGTCTCTGATCTGAAATGATAATTGTTCTCGCGTATGATCAAGGATTATTTCGAAGTTATACGAAGAACGATCATTCTTGTCATATGGCATCAATACAAGACAATACATTTTTATAGTCACGTAGAACAATGCTTGATTCATGAGTCAGCCATTGCCAGTTCTTAGGAATGTTGTGTTATTACATTTTTGGTTTATTCCATAGAAAAAAACCAGTCAGCGCCGCAGTGGCAGCTCTAAAATACTGAATGGACGATAATTGACTGACCACACACGAGTGTTGCCACCGCGTTACACGCACACAATGCTTAGAAGACAGGTTCGTGGACCCGTTGGACTGTTGGCACCGGATTGTCAATATGGCACATTCAGGCTGTCATTATTTCGGAGTTACTTAATACATACATACATACCATCACGCTGTTTTTCTGTCGGGTTAGGCTGAGAGGACAGAGCGTCACACTTGTCTAACGCAATACACATATACCTATCGCTACTTTTATATTCATACACCTTATCGGCTGGAAGGATATTGTGGGATGAGCCCGAATTTTTCGGTAGCTTCTCTCTTGAATCTATTTTCTTCTACATTGCCTTAAAAGATATGTTATATTTGATTTGGGGACATATGGTATATTTGCATATTTTTTTATCGGTCAACCTATTATTATACTAACTGTATTCAATGTATTTATTGTATTTTTTTAAATTAACATGAACAATGGTGTGGGCTAAAATATATCTGATGTCCTCGCGGCCGGACTCACTCTCAATTTCTCAATTAATGGGGTGTGTATCGACTGGAGGGGTTGTTATGCGATGGGCTCAGACCTTTAGACAACTTCTCTCTTAAATATATTTTTGTTTCCCTTACCTTGAAATATACGAGTACCTATAGTATATGTAATTTTCAAGATACATACGAGTATATATACTATTTGGCCATCAATAGACCCATATTTATTTATACGATTTTTATGATTTCTCTGACTTTTTACATTTCCTTCTTTCAAAATTCACAACAGTATTTTAATACCAACTTTGATACATGGAACTGAAACGTGAACACTATGAAATACTTTAACGAGCCGTATAAATACTGTAGAAGTACAGTATCCGGCGGTAAATAATACACATCGGGCTTAAGAAAGATACTGTCGGTCATAATCGGCTAACTTCCGTTTTGTAGAGCGTCGTCTGTGCCATTCATACACGTGCTCCATCGTGATTTGTCAATCATTATGGCCGTCATCGTGTGACAGACGACGCTTTACAAAGCCGAAGTTAGCCGATTATGGTCGAAAGTCTCTTTCTTAAGTCCGCTGGTATTTACTTACCGCCGGGTACTGTAAAATCACTGAGAAGAATACATGGGGTGTCAATTTATGATAGAATACAGAATGAAATAACATGGGGATGAATTTGAACTAAAATCTGGTGTTTTGAGTTAGATGAATAAGATTACTCTAAAACGGGTTGGCCAAGTGGAACGAACAAATAAACAAAGAATAACAAAAAAAGTGAGTGGAAGGCGTCGTAGAGAAAGATCAAGGAAATATGGTTGGATCAATAACATTATGCATTGAAAGAAGGGAACGTAGAAAACAGAGCTATCAAAGGAGTTGTAAGAGAAGGTTTATGAATATGGAAAAGGCGAAATAGGTTTGTCCTCTTTGTCTACTCTGAAAGGGAAATAATGTGACGGTGTGTTCTTTTAAATACGATTGACTTGATCCAGTAATACTTTCTTGGTCTTCCTCTACTATTTGCAATGTATATTTTTATGTAAGTCTTTCTTCATTCATTCACGTTGAGGGATTAATCCAATAGCCCCGACACTGTTAAGAAACATTTTTTTTATAAAACCTTGTTAACTAGATACATACCAGACAAGTAAATACAGTAAACCTTCAACATGCATACGCCTACTCACATTATGTGTATTTTGAAGTCAACTGTCCCAAAAACGTCAATCAAACAAATTGTATTAATCCTCTACTTTAATATGTGACACCAATTTGTAAGAATTTGATCAATATACGAGTATTACAAAACAACTCATGATTTATTGTATTAAATTAATGATTTGTTAGAGAATATTAAGGAATTCTGATATTTAAGTAGGATAATGAAAGAACTCTGAAAGATATCAACCGGCATTTAACAATAGGAAACAAAGTCAATAGGACACCAAAACATATATACTCCAACCGGGCAGTATCAAAATCTAAGTTAAAAGTCTTCTTGTATCATTTTTGGTGTATAGAAGTGAAACGTGGATAAAGAAAAATATCAAAATGAGCCGAATAAATGTTCTACAAATGTGTTCACCGAGAAGAATATGAACATTGAATAATAAAATTGGTACTGCACGTGATTTTAATACGGATGTATTAAGTGAGATGACCAAGAGTACTTTGAGATAGTTTAGGCGGACGAGTATAGATCGAATGAAAGTAGAAAGATTAACAAGGAAAGAAAATTGGAATAAAATTCTAATATTTTGAAAGAGGGAAATGTTGTTAAAGAAATCGTAGGAGTTGTATGAATGAAGAACAGACGAAGAATTTGTGGTCGAGATAGAAAAGTCTGACAGTCTGTCTTCTCTGCCTACCTCAACAGGGAAACTGTGTAATCATATGTATGTATTGTAGTGTTTTTTTCTCTATTGTCATCTCTCACATATTTAAGACTATAAACAATTGAGGGTTATTATATAATTGTCGGATAAGTAATTGTGGGTTACTGTATAATGTTTATAATAATTGTCTGTCATGTGTCGTTTGCGGGCCACTGCATGGT
Organism: Odontocerum albicorne; assembly: GCA_949825065.1. Taxonomy (NCBI): domain Eukaryota; kingdom Metazoa; phylum Arthropoda; class Insecta; order Trichoptera; family Odontoceridae; genus Odontocerum; species Odontocerum albicorne. The sequence continues at coordinate 18,835,811 of OX463856.1, forward strand.
GGTTAGACACTTTTACACAATGGGTATTGTGCAGAATCCCGACTGCGAGTGTGGTATGGATGATGAAACTGTGGACCATTCATTTTTTTGTTGTCCTTTGTGAGATAGATTTGATTTACTAAAAGCCATATCTTTACTGCGTCTAATGAATGTTTCTTCTTTCTTCGAGGAACTTTTCCATTTATAGATCGATTGTTGAATTTTTTAAGCTTAATCAGTTAAAACTTAAAATTTTCTAGAATCGTTATTTAAAAAAACTGGTTTTATTATAGTGGATCATATAATTGCATAATGAATTTAATTTTGTGGCACAAATCATCATATTTTAATTTGGTGGCACAAATCATCATATTTTAATTTGGTGGCACAAATCGTCATATTTTAATTTGGTGGCACAAATCATCATATTTTAATTTGGTGGCACAAATCATCCTATTTTAATATGGTGGCACAAACCATCATGTTTTGATTTGGTGGCACAAATAATCATATTTTAATTTGGTGGCACAAATCATCATATTTTAATTTGGTGGCACAAATCATCCTATTTTAATTTGGTGGCACAAATCATCATGTTTTAATTTGGTGGCACAAATCATCATATTTTAATTTGGTGGCACAAATAATCATATTTTAATTTGGTGGCACAAATCATCATATTTTAATTTGGTGGCACAAATCATCCTATTTTAATTTGGTGGCACAAATCATCATGTTTTAATTTGGTGGCACAAATCATCATATTTTAATTTGGTGGCACAAATCATCATATTTTAATTTGGTGGCACAAATCATCCTATTTTGGGTGGATTGCCTATTTAATAAAAATACCTAATTGTCAACAATAATTGTTAAATAATATTTAATTCAAATTCTTATGATTTCTTAATATTGTTTGTAATTTTTGTGGTAGACGGGAAAATTAAATGTATAAATTCAGAGAAATCGACAGAGTCTTAAAAGGAGGTGTTATCTTTGCCTACCCCAACAAAGAAACGGTGTGATGGGATGTTTGCATATGTATGTGTATGGACAAGCTGAGAACTTTGTGGGTGGATAGAAAGACGAGAAGATCTGTCCTCTCTGCCTATTACAAAAGAGACGCGGCGTGATGGGATATGTACATGTATTAGTGATCATTTTCCTTGTACGCACAAGCTGTATCATTGTGTTTACACGGTCTTCTCAACAAAACTTCACTTCGGCATCTTCAAATGAAAATCGATAGTTTTATTAAAGAAAACACAAACAAAACCGCACAAGAAGTGGGCAAACAAGAACCTAGATGGAGGCCGACGCGGCTCTCGACTCTCGGCAGGGGAAAGAATAAATCTTGAGTCAACACGAGTGCTGGTGTGAGAAATGCTTGAAATATTATATCATCGGTTCCCAACATATTTAAATCGCGTAAATTTTTTCACCA